>JAAWXA010000038.1:465269-482647 GCA_038090715.1 Florisuga fusca
GTCCCGCCGCCCCTCACCTGCCCCGCCGGTGAGCGCCGCTACCGGAAGCCGCTCCGCCCGCGCCAGGGATGCTGGGAGCGCTGTCCCGGCCGGGCATCCCGACTACAAATCCCAGAAACCTCCGCGGCGGTACAGCCACGCCCACCTGAGGGTAGGGACCAATAGAAAGCGCTCCTGCGAGGGGGCGGGGCGAGGCGCAGCCAATGGGGTTCGGGATTCTGCTCCTTTTTCCCCGCCCGCCATTCCCCTCAGGCCACGGCGCCGCCTGCGCTCCGGTGCCGCCCGCGGGGCCGCAGAACGCCGCCGCCCTGTCACCGAGTGCCGGAGCCCGGGCGGGTTGGAACATCCCTCACGGCCACACCTGGGCTGCCACCTTCTGTTTCTACGCCCTGGGCCAGAGCACAGCGTGGAGCTGACCATGAAGCTCAGCCCCAGGGCCTGCACCTTCCCTCAGGGGGCGGCAGACAACGAAGGCACCTCTGACCCCTCCCTCGTCCTCTCCCACCTCAGGGTCTGCAGCAGGAACTGGCTGAGGTGAGCTGTGCTGGTGCCAGGCTGGCCCTGCCAGAGCTGGGAAGAGCTTTGGTGCAGGAGTGGCTCCAGAGGCACTTGGATGAGTGCAGCTGCGGGCAGAGAGGTGGGAGAGGTGCTGCCTTCGCACCCTCTGCACAGGGAGCTGTTTGATCCATGGGGTTTCATGGCTCGTGGGAATGGTGGGGGCTCATTTTCCCAGGATCACCCTTTCTCCTACACCAGGCCTCTGGGCTCCTGGAGCCAATTCCAGTCACTGCCCCCATCCCTGAGCTAAGAAAAAAAAAAACCTTTGCAAGACTGTCCAGCCTTAGGATTTAAGACTCACTGAAAAAGCTCCTCCTGGCACATCACCTTATGCTTGGATAGGAGCTGTGGGATGTGGCAGCCACCAGGGGGATGCTCATCCTGCCTGGTCCCAGAGAAGCCCCTTGTTCCTGTTCCTTGAGGCAGGGAAAGGGCAGGCAGTGGAGGCTGTAAGGGTAGAGAAGGCAGCAAGGCACAGCACGTGTTAAATATCTTTATCAAGTCCATCTTATTTACATGGATACAGAATCACTTTACAGACAGTTTAATCAGGAGGCAAGGCGTGCTTTATTTCAGCAAATTAAGGAGGGAAAGACCTGTCCTGAGAGCTGGTCTGTGGGCTGGAGGAACCTGCACGGTGTCATTACCAACAGGAACCATGGAAATACTCACTGTAAGAGCTCAACTCCACCTGGCAGGAGTGATCCACTTCACTTTGTATTCTCACATGTGTCAAACAACATTTCTTTGACCATTCATTTATGCTGTGGGTGTTGCACTAATGTAATTAAAAATCTGTCCCAAACTGGCAAAGGGCTGGGTGGTAAGCTTACACCCCTCAGAAGCTGACAGCATCTGTGTTGTAACCAGGGTTAATCTGGGAGGCAGGAGGGAAACCTGAGGCAAAGTGCAGATTCCATCACTGCTCTTTGTGCAGGAAATCAGCAGGACTAAGAAACCCCAGGGCAGCTGGGCTCTGACCAGTCCCAGCCACAGGGAGACTTCCCACTCAGAGATGTGCTGGGGAGCCAGGAGGGCTGCCATGAAGACAGGTTAAACTCAGTGAGGCACTGAGTGAGGCACTGAGCCTCCTGGGATGGAGCTCAGGGGTGACATTTATCAAGCACACCTCACATTCAGCAGGACACCTGAGTGAGCAGCAGCCACCTGGGGCTCCATGCAGCAAACTGCTCCACTCCGTGCTGGAAGGACAAGTTTTATTTCACATTTTCACTATCTGGGATTCTAAATAATGTTTCAACTTTTAATTTTTGCCACATGAGCTTCCAGCAGCCACAGGACCTGTGGAGCAGCCTGGAGAGGGAGCTGCATTCCTGCAAGGGTGGCACTTCCCTTCATTACCATGTGCTGGGACAGCAGAGGGGTTTGGCATCCTGATGACTGCTGGTGCCTCAGTGTTCTGTCACCTCTCCAGCTGGGATTCTCTCCGTGCTGCTGACTGACCTTCTTCACTCTCCAGAGCCTGCTCCCAAGATCCACCCCAGCTGCAGAGGCGAGGAGCTGCTGCTGGCTCTCAGTGTCCAGTAGAACGTTTCCCTGCAGGGGAAACCAGAGAGAAGTGGAACATTTCCTGACACAAGAGGCCCAAGGCTTGCAGGCACCTTTGTCAGCCCTGCAGGGGGGTGAGTTTAAAGCCTGGGGTGACAGAGGGCTGAGCCCCTGGAGCCCAGGACTCCAGCACCTGCCACGGATCCTTCCCAGCTGCAGCTCTGCCTCCCAGCAAGGCAGAACCCACTGAACAGCACCCAGGACCATGACACCTTTGTGTGGCAGGGGCTTTGCTGTGCTCTACAACAAAGAATGATTCCTCCCTGGTGCTGTCAGGCCCTGGCAGGGGCCAGTCCAGCCCTGGCTCCCAGCACACCTGGGCTTTGCCGTGGCAGCTGAACTGCTCCCAGCTCTGCCAGATCATGGGAACACCCTCAGTGCTCTGCATTAGGTACAACAAGGCAGCAAGCAGAGCTGCAGGGGAGCCCAGTGACCTCCCTGAAGATGTATCCAGCACTTTTCCTGCTTTTTTGTGGCAGCATCAATGCCATTTATTCCCTAGCCCTTTGCTGCAGGTGACAGGGGACAGCTAGGGCTCTGGCTGGAAGGCCTGAGGCTAAGTGAGAAGCAATGCTGGGCTTGTGCTGCTCCCACCTCCCAAGCTCTGCATGGTGTGGGGGAAAGACAACGATTAAAACACGAGAGGCCTCCTACCTCGGATGGGGTGTCAGGAGCTAAACATTTTCTTAAGTTTGGAAAGGAATCCCTCCTTGTTCTCCTCAGCCTCAGGCCTATCCCCGCCTGTGCCAGCTCTAGCCTTGGCCCTGCCACCTGCACACAAACAGCACAGGGCTATGGTCAGAGACACCTCCCACCAGTAGCCAGCACCCTGACAAAGTCAGAGGGTTATTTCACCTGGGGAATGGGAAAGGCAGTTGGTTTTGCCAGCAGCATCTTGCAGAGGGCTGCCCCTGGCAGTGAGCCATGGCACTGGGAAAGCACAGGAGAACTCAGACCCCAGAAGTGAAGAAGAGCCCAGGTAACACCATTCCTTTCCCCTCTCCCCAGCCCTCCAGCTGGCAAGGGAATTCTTGTGCTGCACAACCAAAGTCAGGGACCCCACAGGCTTTGGAAACAAGGACTTGGAACTGAGAGTCTGCTGCTAAAACCAAGCTGTCAACTTGACCAAGCCCTTTACAGAAAAAACCCCACTACCTTGCTGGGCCCTGCAGCAATCTGCCTTCCTGTTTCACAGGGTGACCCTCTAGAGCAAAGCAGTGCAGAACAGGAGCCTGCCTCAGGGAATCCCCAAACAGTATCATGGGAAAAATGAACCCGTAGCCTTTTTGATTCCAAGTGTTTCAGAACAAGTGTCCAGATAAGGAATCTGACTGACAACAATGAACATAATTTTCCTGTATAAGTAGGTCCTTGTTTTTTGTCCCTCTGGAAGTGGCTACAGCAAGAACAAAGGACACCTCTTTGCTAATCTTTTTCTGCAGTAAAACCTTAATTAGCAATTAAGGCTTGAATCCTCCTCAAGCTTTCTTTGTGCACAGAGAACACAGACTCTGGTCCTCCCCCAGCTGACTGCCAAGCTCAGGCTGATGCAATGGTGTGAAACACTGAGGCAGAACACACCTCCAGCCACTCTGGGTGTTTCTGCTTCCAAGAGCAAGGACATGCTGTCAGCAACAGCCTGTCCCTACACTGTGAGCCACTGGCATCAGTTTTAATCCACCCTGCTGCTTAGTTGTGATAAAAACTGGCAGGTTTGCTCTTTAGAAAACAAATCTGAAGGGCAGTTTTTTCTTTTGCACATCAATGTCTTTAAAAAGTTGACTGCAAGTTTTCTGCTTAGAGAGCTCTCCCCTCCTCCTCAAGGCTGACCTTTAATGCTCACTCTCAGCAGGGAAGACATTGCTTCTGTGCTTATGCACTACAAAACATGACACTGGTGAGCCTCTGGCAGGCAGACACCACCTTCCAAATCCTCAGCTTCAGCCTCCATTCCTCAGGCTTTGGCATGTGTAGCAGAAGGGACACAAGTTCCTGGAATCGTTTAGCAGCTTTGGAAGACTTACCCTTCTTTTTGTTTCAATCATAAGAAATCCAGCCAGCTTTAAGAAGTTCATTGTCTCAGTATGAGCAAAGGAAAACATTGTTTCCCAGCAGCACAAGGCAAAGCTTCTTGCCTTACTGCTCTGTCATGCTTTTGATCTAGCTGATACCAGTGCCACATACCTCACCCCTGAAACTGAACACACCTTAACTGCTCACTCAGAATGTCTCATCTGGGTCTGAAAGAGCAACCTCACAAAGCTCCCAGCTGACTTGGCTCCCTGCATCATGCTGGATGCTGTGTCAGCTGGAGCCACCACTCAGCACCCATGGACACTTCAGTCCCACGCTCTGAGCAGTGACTGCAGCACTTCCCATCAGCTCTTCAGGAGAGACCCCTTCACTGCAGCCAGGAGCCCAGCTGATCAGCTCACACAGAAAACTGGCCTGAAACACACTCTTCTCCTACCTCTGCTACAAACACAAGTTTCTGCTGGCAGGGGTAGAGAAGCAGGGAACAGAAGGCACCCACCACCACCCCGAGGCTCACCACGATTTGCCAGGCCCAAGAGCTGCCCTCTGCCCATCTGCCTGGTAGGTGTCCAGGTGAAGCTTTCTGGCAGAGGCCCCCTCCCTGCTCTGTGCTGCAGCCTGCTATCACACCAGGGCTGCTCCTCAGGCTGTGCTGACCGGCTGCCTCACGGTGACCTTGGCTCACCTTCCACCCCAAGAGCCCTCTGGAAGCACTCAGCACTCCCAGCCCATGTCCCTGGGAAGGAGCAGTGTCTCCCAGTGCTCACCTGATGCTGTGTTTGTCACCCCATTCACCGTGCCCTCCACGTCTGCCTCCTCCTCGGCGTAGCTCATCATTAAGGCTCTCTGGCGGTCTGTCAGCCTCCTGCAGGTTCAACAAAGAGGGGGGACAGAGCTACCCACAGACCTCCAGCACCTCCCCCAGCAACACAGGAGAAGCAACCACTGGAAGCACAAGATTCATGCAGCAGGCACACGCTGCATGTCCCTGCCGTGCTCTGAAGATGAGCAATAAGGAATGGAAGAGAAATGACCCAGTGTACCTCCCCCAACTGCACTGAAAAACAGTGCTAAGAGCCACGTGGAGCTGCAAGAGAACACACGGCTGGTGGGCAGGCCTCAGGAAACTGCCTCCCTTTCCACAGTACAAACTAAAAGGTTTCCTTCACCACAGGAGCAGGGGGAGGCCAAGCAGCCTGAAAAGCACCTGCCAGGGACTTCAGTTCCGTTAAGCTGTAGGAGTGAGAGCACAGATGTGCTGTAATAAAACACTAAACTAATGCAACCAGGATCTAGAGAGAACTGCAGACAGCCTGGCAAAGAACTACCTCTGCATTTCCAGGGTTTAGGATTTATAGAGCTGGGTTCCCAAATGCTATTATGAAAAAAAAGCCTACCTCACATTAGCACTGGAAGCAGAGGGAGACACAAACTAACCCAGTGAAGAAGTAAGGACTTTTCACAAAGTCAGAACAACACCTTTTGCAAAAAAGTCAAGATTTCACAAAAACTTACTGAGGAACTTTTATCTTTATGTGAATGTAGTGGTCTCCATAGCCATAGCTGTTAACTTTGGGAATGCCCTTCCCACTCAGTCGAATCTTCTGGTCTGGCTGAATACCAGGAGGTATCTGCAAACACAGAGGAATCAGGTTTAATACTCAAGCTTAACTATTTATATAGTAATTCTGTGTCTACAATAATTACTTCTTCATCAAGCTTCAGAGTAGGATGAGAGAGATCTGTTACATCTGTGCATCAGGACACGTTCAGAAGCTGTCAGTAATGACTGAAAAGCTTTTAAAGGAAGGAGTAAAGAACCTGGCAGTAAAGAACCTGGCCCAGTCTGCAGCCCTGGATGGGATTTCTCCACCAACACACCCAGCCCTGCCCTTCCCTCTCCCTGCTCAGCCATAGGAAAGGAGATGTGACCGAGCAAGGTCACACCAGGCAGGTCACAAACTACCTGATGCTCAGGCCTGAAGAAGTCTAAAAGTCAGTACTGGCAATCCCCAGGAGACTTGCACTTTTGCAGGAAAACAGAAGTGCCTGCTGTTCCCCATGGATTTATGCCCAAGATTTTCCATGAAATGGAACTCACTGTGATGTTGATTGTCTCGTACAAGCCTTGACATCTGGCTGTGCCTCCCAGAACAGCCTGTGCTATTGAAACGAGGAGATCCGAGTGGATATCTGCTCCATTTCTTCTGAACACAGAACTTTTTTGAACCTAAAAGGCAAGCAGTTCCAAAGAGGAATGAGCACACCCCCACAGAGTGTTCTCATGGTGCACTGCTTGGAAGGGTCTCAGAAGGAAACACACCAGAATTGCTGCAGTCAGACCCTTTGCCGTGCCCAAACTGCAGGGATAAGTTTAATTTAATGCTCAGTCTTTCAGGAAAACACAGATTGTGACAGGACCCTAACTGGACAGAGGCTTAGGAGGATCCCTGCTTCCCATCCCAACTCCCTCCTGATCCTGCTGAAGTTATCAGGGTTTGATTCCGTGGAGCAGAGAAGGTGCTGTCCTGTCCTGCACCATCAACAGGGGAATGCCAGGAGAGGAAACCAGCACCTCAGGAGCAGTCTCACAGGCTGGGAGAGAATTCAGTCCTCCTCCACAACCACAAAAAAGGTGCTGAAGAAAAGGTTTCTCCTCGACAGAGGTGCACACAGAGATGAGGATCCCAGGGACAAAACATGTGGCAGCACTCAGCCTGTGCCTGCAAGAGGAGAGGTGATCAACCAGCCCCTGGTGGGCACCCCCACAGCCCTCCTCAGCACTCCCACCCCTGCAGCAGGGAGCTCCTCCACATTCCCAAGCCAAAACAGCATCAAGAACCTATTCAGCATTTTGATTCCAGCTGCCCCAAGGGCCTCATCCTGGAGCAAGCAGCACAATTCTTGATAAGCAGACTTGCTGCTCACCACTTGTTACAATGCAGCTCTCCTGCTATCCCAACAAAGTTCATGGGGATCATATTGCCTCAGCTGTTCCAAAGGATCACTTGCTCTTCCTCTCTGGCCCCCCTATTCAGACTTTCCCAGTTTCACAAGGAACAACTTAAATAACAACAACAGCCAAGGAGGTAACAACACTTACCCTGAATGTGATGAAAATTTCTTTCCTCCCCACAGGCATCCGAACTGTCTGCCCATCCTCAACACCTGCAACCAGAAAAAAGGGGGAATTTTGCTGTGCCTTACAGTCCAGGTGCTAGTTCAATACCAACAGCTTTTCTCTTCAAGACCCCTCACCATCCCCAAAGCTGACCACCACAGCAGCACGAGGCACACTGACAACCTGTGAGAGGAGATGTCAGCACACCTTTATACCTCTGAGTATAAAGGTATAAAGTATAAATAGTATAAAGCACACCAAGCAGGCTTCTTACTTCAGTCCCTCAAGGACTCTTCAGTGAAATGGGTCAGACTGAGGAACACTGGGCAGCCTTCACACGTCACAGGCTGCTCACTCAGGGTGATCCCCAGGAAGCAAATCTTCAGCCCCACCACTCATTTAATTTTCTCTGGTGAGGAAGGCCATCAGCACTCTTTTCTGAGCCAAGCTGTCACGATTCCCACCCTCCCCCAGAAGCTTCATCAAGGACAAACAAAAGGCCGAAGGCAACGAAACCTTTTGAGTTTCACTCTTCAAAAGCCACCTAGAATGATCCACGCTAGGAGCACAACCTCAGCTCAGGAAGGGCAAACCAGACATTAATATTCATGGCCAGAAAGTTCCTCTCATTACTAACCCTTCCAATTGCCAAGCTATCACCCTGCACTGCTCTGAAGGCAACTCCTCAGCAGCCAAACTCCTCAGGTTGCTCTCCCACAGGCACCTGGCAGGGCCCAGCCACACTGCTCTTGGCCGAGGGGAGGCACACAACTACATTTATTTAACAGAGAGCAGCACACAAGTGACACCACTCACCAGCTGGCACAGGAACCACCACATTCTTCTTCTGTTTGGTTTGCCCTGTCCCTCGACACACCACACAGGGGGTGGTGATGATGGAGCCACGACCACCGCAGCGCCGGCACGTCGAGCGCATGACGAAAGGGCCCGTGTTTATTGTCTCCTGACAAAGAGAACACGGGGTGTGCAGATATTTGGTACCAAGAGGCTGCTTTTTCACTGCCCTAGAACACTGCCCATGCCTGGCCCAGCACCATCTGAGTCTCCCTGACTGCATGTGACACCTGACAGGGCCGTGATGCCCTTGAGCAAGGGGTGGAGCAGAAAACGGTCTTGGGAATCCAAAGAGGACACTTGCTGGTGAGAAGCTGCTTCAGATTCAACTGCCATCACAAGCTGAGGGACACTGAAAACTGGGAGCAGGCATCTCACAGCCAGGGGAAAGGAAACACAGCACTTTCCATCTCTAGGCTTCAACATGCAAGCAGGAACAAGGCTCCTTATGGTGCTGTTTCACAAGGAACTACAAACACCTGCATTTTGAGGAACCAAGGACAACCCAGCATGGCTTATTGCCAGTGTCCAGGAAAACATTATGGGGATCAAACCACAGACTGAACTGTGAAAGCCACCCCCCAGATGGGAGCATGTGAGGAAACAGTGGGAAGAGCCTGCTCTGACCAGCTACCTGTTGTGCTCAGAAAGGCAGCTCTGGCCACTGCCTGACTGCTGGGACCCACCTGGTTTCCACCCACGTGTGGAAACTGAAAGCCTGAAGCTAAATCATAGAATTACAAAATGGTTTGGGTTGGAAGGGACCTTTAAAGCTCATTTAGTCCAAGCACCCTGCAGTGAGCAGGGACATGTTCAACTAGATGAGTTTGCTCAGAGCCCTGTCCAACCTATCTGCAATGTTTCCAGGGATCTCCCATCTCTCTGGGCAACCCAGGCCAGCATTTCACCACCTTCATTGTAACAAATTTCTTCCTAATATTCAGCCTGAATCTCTTAGTTTAGCCCTGCTAAAACGTATGCCCCCATATTTCTTACAGATTCAGAGAACCTTTAACAAGCCCCTTTAATACTGAAAGGCTGCAATGAGGTCTCCCCAGAGCCTTCTCTTCTCCAGGCTGAACAGCCCCAACTCTTTCAGCCTTTCCTCATCACAGAGATGTTCAGTTCTTTACTTACTGTAACTAGCATCCACCTTCTTATTTCAAGAATACCCTTCAGCTATCACCTTCCTCCTCCTTCCACCCCTCAATTCAAAGTATCCCATTTAATGCCCAAGTCATGCCAGAACTATGACATAAATGGTGTGCTGGCTCTGTGGCACCAGATGATCCAGCCCCGGAGGACAGTGCTCTTAGCTGGGCAGAGCACTTACTGCAAGACAAAGAAAATCTTCCTAGTTGTCCTGGTTACTAAAGTAATGTTTCCTTTTTAACCATTACTATTTAATTAAAGCTGTGTAGTTCAGTTTCCAACCCATAAGCCTCTCTCCCTTATTCTCTTTCCCAGGGAGGGGGATTAATAGAGAGCATCTGTCATTCGGTTTAATTGCCAGGAGAGTGTTAAACCCTGACACTAATGCAGGATAAGCTGATGATTTTACAATTTTTCCCTGCAGAAGTGACTGACTTGCCCCCAGAAGGAAGAGCTGAGCAGCAGCTCTGCCTGCAGAAGCCCTCACCATGCCAGTGCCATTGCAGTAGTGGCAGCGCTGAGCGCTGGTGCCGGGTTCGTGTCCTTTGCCATCGCATCGCTCACAGGAGTCGTTGATGTTCACCACAATCTCCTTGTTAACACCTTTTGCAGCTTGGGTGAAGGTCAGTTCCATGATGTACTGGGTGGGAAACAGGGACATCCACAGCCAAGTTATCAAACAATGCTTAAAATACACCCAGGTCACAGAGGGGCAGAAACGGGCGGGTGCACAACTCACTTTTGGGGTTTGCCTCACCCGAGGGAGGAGTGATTGGTCTCAGATAAATGAAAAAAGGGGTTAAGAGGGATTAGCAGACATTAGGGGAATGATGATCACACCAGTCTGGTTGAGTAGTTGTGTAGCAGAAATGAGATTTTTAAACAGTAAAGAAGGAAGTGAAAATAGAAGCCCAGAGTGTTTTCCCCTCAGAGGAAAACCCTTCCTCTTCATGAAGGTCTTGTCGAAGGGGAATGCAGCAACAGGTGAAGGTAAAGACCTCTAAGCCCAGTGACAGCATCTGCTCTTCCTCAGTAAATTCTTTACTTACCAAGGGAAGTCATCAGCAAAGATGACTGCACAAAATAGGAAACTCAGTTTGTATCAAAAAGGTCATTTTTAGGAAAGCCAGAACACCAAGTGTTTCTGAAGCACCCGAACCAACACTTTCAACATGTAAAAGAGCACTTAGCTACAGCACAAAGGACAAGACAGAGGCTTTGCTTTATTATGGGCTCCACTGCAAAATTAAGCCAATTAAGTTTGCAAAATTAAGGCAATTAAGCAGACAAACCTGACGCTGGAAGGCTTGCTTTAGAGTCAAAAGGTATTTTGTGGGTTTTAGCATTACATATTAAAGCAGACCTATGTAAATGAAGGCAGAGCAGACAAGATTCCTCTGCAACGATGGGACTGCCTGGTGTTAGTGAACACCAGATGAACTTGCTCAAGTCCAGAAAAACTATTCTGTCTGGACAACATATCTACATGGCTTCTCACAGACCCATGACTCTCCCACCCATACAAGGGCACACTCACGTGCTGACATTCCCAGAAGCAAATTCTTTGCCTAAGCTCCCTCCCAGAGAAATCTGTGACAGACTCATGCCCCTCTCCAGATTCAGTGTGCTTTTCACTTCTCATTTTCATTTAATTAACTCAGAAAAGAAAGGCATCTCCTACCTCCTGTGGCTGGTCAAAGACATTCTGAAAATCACCGAAAGGGGATCCCGAAAACTCTCCAAAGATTTTCCTGAAAAGCTCTTCGGGATCAATGGATGGACCACTGCTCCAGTACTGCCTCCCCGAGCCAGCACCAGCCCCAGCACCAGCCCCAGCACCAGGATCAAAACTGGCAGTGCCGTAGGCGTCGTATTGCTTCCGTTTCACCTCGTCACTCAACACCTGGGAGGGAAAAGAACAGAGCCCTCAGGAGCCTCTACAGACCCCAAACGACTCCACAGCCTGCATCCATGCAGCAGTGTTTCCTGGCAGAGTGCAAGGCTGCTGGGGTTACCCCCTCAGCCCCTCCTCTCAGCCCCTCATGTCACCAGGAGCTGCCAAGACCAGCGGCTTCTTCCCTGGGACCACTCGGCTTCTCAGCAGCAAAATGACAAGAATCTTACTGAGTCATTGTCAGCAAGAGTAACTTGAATGACATAAGCTGGTGAGAAGAGTGCTGGGGTAAACTTGAAAGCCCCTGAAAGCAAAAATCAGCAGAAAAGAAATTCTGAACAAGCAGAAGAGCAGGAAGAACTGAGGTGGGGTGCAGCAGAGCAGCAGCTGCCTCTGTCTCAGGCAGTAACCACTGACAGGTTTCTTTAAGCTGAGAGTTAATCCCCAACAAAGTGACCACAGCATCTGCACCAGCCACTCAGCAAAAGCACCAGTTTAAACAGCCCAAAACACATCCAGATAAATCAGATACCAGGGCTAACTACTTTCCTGGAGACACCACTGGGACACAGACAGGCAGGCCCAGTGCACAAGAAATGGAAAAAATACCCTGGGTTTCACAGGAAATGCATGTTTCACCCCATCTACCCTCCAATCTTTCCTCCTTCTTATGACAATAAAATCCTGCTTATTACCTCGTAGGCTTCTGCCAGCTGAGAGAACTTCTCTTTAGCTTTAGGGTCGTCCTTATTTGTGTCAGGGTGGTACTTCTTTGCCAGCTAAACAACACAAATTCCAAGATTAGAGACAAAGCAATTTAGCATATCTCACACACCAGGGAAAACACATCAGGCAAGGCTTGGCCCTCACTACCTGCATTTTGGGGAACATTTAGGGAACATTAGGCCTTCATTTTCCATCTTCATCCCGACATAAGGGACCTACAGAAGCTGTTCCTGAACCCCTCAGCAACCCCGGGACCTCCTGGGCAGAGACCTGAGATGCCAACCGAGGCTGCGCCCCACTTTTGAAGGGATTCCCCCCCACACGACCCCCCCTTGTCTCCCGTGGGTCCCAACCCCTCCATCCCACAGGCGGTTTTGTTCCGTGCCCGAGCAGAGCCCGTGGGCAGCAGCTACAACCGTGGGCACCGGGCCGCGGCCTGGCGCTGCCCCAGCGGGTCTCCCCCGGCCCGGGTCCCTCCCGGAGGATCCCCCGCGGCCCGTGTCGCCCCGGTAGGACGTGCCTGGTAATAAGCCTTCTTGATCTCCTTCTGCGTGGCGTTGCGGGGCACCCCCAGCACCTGGTAATAGTCCTCCTTGGCGCGGGACGCGGAGCTGGTGTGGAAGGAGGAGGCGGCGGCAAAGCGCTTCGTCCCTGCGGGAGAGGAGGGCAGAGGGTCGGGGGTGAGGGCAGGAAGCGGGGCACTGCCGGGAGAACGGGCCCGACCCCCGCCCGACNGCTCCTCCGTGGCAGCCGCCGCTCCCCGCCCCAGCGTCCAGGGAGGCTCTGGTGGGGAGTCCCAGCCCCCGGCCCGCCCCGGGAACCTGCTCCGGTGCAGCCGGTGCCATTGGATCGGGTTACCCGTCCCCACGGTGGCTGTGCCCCTCCTGCCACCAAGGCCTTGGCTGGGCGCGGCTGGCGCAGGCGGATCGCCGTCCCGGTTCGGCTCGGTACCTCCCCGGGCAGTTCTGCCTCGCCTGTGGCAGCTGAGGATGGGTGCACCCCGGGGGTGAAGCGCTGGGCCCTGCTCCTGGCATCCCACTGCTGCAGGCAAAAAGGGATCCCCAGGGCCCCGCAGGATGGTGCTGAGCTCCCTCGCCCTGCCTGTGAGCTGGAGAGCTTGGCACTGCCATGGCCGGGCAGGTCTGGTGGGTCTTGCCAGGCAGCACAGGTTGTGCCCAGCTCCAGCCTCACCCCACAAATAACCATCCCCAACCACACTGAGCATCGTGATCCACACGGTGGGTGAGGGGGTACTGGGTTAGGGGGGGCTGTGCTGTGCTGGGTGAATGGCATCAGGGAGAATTACCAGGACATGGAACCCCTCGGGGCTGCCCAGGCCAGTGCAGGAGCACCAGGGACCCCTCTGTGGTGCAGGTGCTCTTGTTACCAGTCTTGCTGGGGTGCAGGGAGCTGGTACACTTCAGCATGAGCCTTCTGGCCAGAAGCTTCTTCTGGCTTAGGCTAGCTGGGTGATGCTGCTAAAAATCACTGTGCCCTGCTGCTTTGGGAAAGAACTTGGAGGGTCGTGGGGACACTAAAATGTTCCTCTCCCAGCTGTTGGACTTCAGTGCTCTCCTTCCCTGGAGCATCCTGGCCAAGCTCTCCTAGGGCCAGGCTGGCCCATCTTGTGCTCCCGTGCCTCCACAGACCCAGCGAGCTCCCAAAACATCCCCTGAGCTTCAGCTGTAGGAGGGGGCACCGTGATGCCATAGGGCCTGGCCTGAAGCACCCCACTGTCCCTGCAGTGTGCCAGCCTGGGGACATCTGCAGAGCAGGTGGCAAGTCACCAAAACCTCATCTGGCTGCTGGAGTGTGGGTGTCTGTGAAGTTTGGGTGCTGTGTGCCTGGCTGAGGGGGTTTGTGGCATCCTCTAGACAGGGATGTCCCCGTCACCACTTCCCTGGTGTGTGTCCCTGTGTTGGGGGAGCTCTGAGGGACACCAAGGGACACTGTTCTCACCCCACTGTGCAAGGAGGTGTCTGCTCTGCCTCCCACAGCCTGCTCCAGGCTCAGCACACAGGAGGTGGCCTTTCCCAGAGGCATTTACCATTGGGGTGTGAAAAGTGTACCCAGGAAGCCTGTCTGCATCACCCAGCTCTGTGGGGCAGGAGGTGGGAAGTGGATGTTGTGTCTCCAAACCCTCTCAGGTGTCACAGCAGGAAACTTGGTGTCCCAGGCAGAGCAGAGCAGAGCAGAGCAGAGCAGAGCAGAGCAGAGCACCTTGTTTATGGGGGTGGAGGCAGACACTTGACCTGGCTGGGTCAGGAAGCAGAGTGTAAACACCAAGGATCAGATGAGTCTCTTCTCTCTCCATGCCTGCAGGGCTCTGCTGGCAGAGGTGCCCTCGGAGCTTGCAGCTGGTTTTGGGGCTGTAGCCAGGATGGTGCCACGTGCTTCACCCACTGCTTCCTGCACGCTGCAGAAGGATGGATTCCCTGAGGTCTCCCACCTGCATGCAGGAACATTGTGGGGCTGGGAGGGACCAGCTCAGTGGTCTTCCTGCAAAACCTCCCTGCAGGGGTCCTGCATGATACCCCCAGCTGCTGGGGGCCACTGAGAGACCAGTGCAGATGATGGGGTGCAGGTCGTGGGACTCCTCCTCCTGGGTCTTGGTGACCCTCCAGACCTATTCCCCATCCCTGCTGCAAGACCCAGCTTGCCTGCTGGGTGCAGGGAGAGGAACATTCCTTCAGCAGGAGAAGGGTTAATGGGTCTGCCACTGAGCAGGCTGCTGTGACAAGGACCAGAGGAAGTGCTGCAGGAAGTGCTGCTCTCTGTCAGGCCTCAGGAGGAAGCTGTGCAAGAAGAGGAAACAGAGCTCAGTCCTTTTAGGGGCTGTGTACACAGCTCCCTTCCCAAAAAGGGCTCTGCAGGGCTCTGCAGGGCTTGCAGGGCATCCACTGCTCCAGCCTCCTGCTGCAAGGCCAGTGCCCATCTTGGCTCTAGGGTTGGCCCTGGCTGTGCCACTGGTGGCCACTTGTGGCCGGGTGTCTGTCACCTGGAGCGGGTCCAGCTCATGCAGATTGTCCCTGTGCCCCTAGGGTGCACTGCTCGGCCCTGGAGGAGCTTGGGGTTTGGAGCTGTAATGAAGTTCCTTGTCTGTGTATAAAGCATTTATCTGCCTGTCAGCCACAGCCCGATTTCATGGTGCTTCCCAGCCCAAGAGCCTTTGTCCCATCCCGCATTCCCTCATACCAGTTTATGGCAAAGTCCTCTGAGCCCTTCCCACCACGGGAGAGCCCAGGGCTGGGACAGTTTTGGGGAGAGGCAGTGCAGGGAGCTGGGATGTTCCTGTCTCCTGTTGATGGCCCCAAAGCCCCCAGCCCTGGCAAGGAGCTGTGGGGACCCTCAGCAACCATGTTGTCTCATCACTCCCAAAGGATGGGGCCCTACAAGTGCCTCTGGCATGACCCCCTTGCTGTCAGCAGCCTCCAGGTGGTGCCAGGCCCACCAGTGTGGGAGATGCACTGGGGCTGAGGGTCTCCAGCACGCTGTGCAAATGCTCTGCTCCCTCCAGCCCTGGGCTTGGCCTCCTCCCAAACACAGACTTTTCCTGACATGGGTTTTCCCACTCCCTCCCAGGCTTGGATCGGGGGCATCCGGGCTGGCTCCATCACGTCCTGTGGGAACCACCTGAAGGCCAGCAGCTGCTGGATTGCCTTCAGTGCTGAGGCTGCAGGTGAGGCACAAGGGAAGAGGTACCGAGCGTGGCTGTGGGTGGGATGAAATTGCTCTTGTGGTCCTTGTGGGGCTCCTTGCTGGGTCAGCCCTGCAGGAGGCATGAGGGTCAGTGGAGGAAGCTTTCCTCAAGTTCCCCCAAAGGTGCTGACAGTCCTGTCCCTTTTGGCTTGCCTTGCAAAGGTGGGTGCTCCCCCCACCCCAGTGTTGCAGGCTGGGGAGGAGGGTCCTGGGTGCTGGAGTGGCTGGTGACCTGGTGCTGTGTCCTCTCCTGCAGGTGTCCTGGGCATCGTGCCACTGGAGTGTGAGGATGGAGGCAAGAGGACCGTGTCTCAGCTCTGCTGCCACTCAGGTGAGCTGGGTCTCTGCCAGACCCAGTCTGGGTGGTTCCGTGCCTCCACCGGGACACCGAGGAGCTGGGTACCACCTTCCATCCCCACTGGAGGAGTCTGGCCCAGTGTGGGCTGTGTGGAGGGGCTCTGGATGCTGTGTTGGGCTCTGTGTTTCCCAGGGGAGGCACTGGGGGAGCTACTGGAGTCCCCAGGGACCTTTCCTCCTGGGTAGGGTGACCCTGACAAGTCTCACTGGTGTGTGGGGCACAAGATGAGTGCAGCCACATGGTGCTCTGCCAGGCTGGGCTTTTGCTAAGGAGCAGATTCACAGAATCACACTCACAGATTGGCTTTGGTTGGAGGGACCTTAAAGCTCATCCAGTGCCACCCCTGCCCTGGGCAGAGACACTGCCCAGGGATGGGGCAGCCAAAGCTCTGGGCAACCTGTCAGGGTCTCTCTCTGCCCTCACAGCAAATAATTTATTTTCAGTGTCCAACCTAGGTCCCCTCTTCCAGTTTAAAACCTTCCTCCCTCAACCCATCACTCCAGGCCCTTGTCAAGAGTTCTTCCCCAGCTTCCCTGGAGTCCTTTCAGGCACTGAAAGGTGCTCTAAGGTCTCCCTGCAGCCTTCTCTTCCCCAGGATGAACAACTCCAACTCCCTCAGCCTCTCTACATTAGATAGGTGCTCCAGCCTTTGGATCCTCTTCCTGACCCTCCAGCTGATCCATGACCCTTTGTCTCTTGAGCTGCAGCTCCTGCTGGTGCTCCTGTTCTAGCACACCCTGTCCCTATTACTCAGTGCACACCCTGATGTTCCCAGTACACCCAGTGGCAGAGGAGCTGGGATGGCATCACCATGGGTGCACCCAGAGACTGGAGGAACAGGCCAGACTGGCAGCCACGAGGCCCAGAGCAGCTCTGCTGTGGGTAGGGGAATACCTTTGTCAGGGGTGAGGGCTCTGTCCTCTGCCTGGGCACAGGGACAGAGTGCTGGGGGGGCCGGGGTACCCCCCTGCAGCTGTTGGGGCAGCAGTGCCAGCCAGGGGGGCACCAACCACCCCTTCCCCAAAGAAATTGGACTGGAGCAGTAAGACTGGAGCCAGTCCCAGTGCCACCTTCCTGCGGCTGGTGTGTGCCTGGTGCAGGGCTGGGCACAGAGAGCTGCTCCCCAGGAGCCCTGGAGGGGTACACGAGGGGCTGGCCCAGCATTACCAGCTTCCTAACCAGATTTAGCACCAGCCCTTTGAAGCTGGAGCAACGCCTCCAAAGCAGGGAAGGGATTTTATTCACCTCCCAGGGCGGCTGAGCGAGCTGCTCGCTTTTTCGTGCCTCCCGGGCCTGTTTCTCCGCAGTCTCCTGGAAGCAGAACAGCACACAGTGACCTACTTTCCCAGCCTGCCAAACGCATCCGAGGGGCTGCTGCCGGGGCTGGCAGCCCGCCTCCCCCCAGCCTGCCT
>JAAWXA010000038.1:482880-501102 GCA_038090715.1 Florisuga fusca
CCTGCCTCCCCCCCAGCCTGCTTCCCCCCAGCCTGCCTCCCCCCCAGCCTGCCGCCGGCATGCCCGGCACAAAGGGACCTTTGTTACCAGCACTCGTGGTGCTTCTGACTCTTCCTCCCGGCGATGTCCGTCCCGAAATCCTCCAAAGCTGGGTGGGGAGGGGTTAAACAGTGAGAGGAGATTGTACTGCTGCCTGCCCCTGGGGGCTCCTGTCCCTCCTGTCCCCTCCTGTGAGACCCTGACCCTGAGCATGGAGGGGCTCAGGTCCAGCAGCAAAAGGCTGAACTGCCCCAAAATGCCTCTGCAGGGCTGGGTCTGACCCTGCTGCCTGCACCTGCCTGCGCAGGGAGGGGTGTCTGTGTGTGTGTGTGTGTGTGTGAAGAGCCTGAGGCTGGGGGAGAGCCGAGGCAGGCAGGGGAGGTGAGGACAAACCACCACCCTTCTCCTTCCAGATGTGGTGACAGATTTTGACTTCTCACCCTTCGATCAGCTCCTGCTGGCTACGGGCTCTGCTGATGAGATGGTGAGTGCTCGGGCCCAGGGATCCCAAGGGGGCACCCCCTGCCCCCCAGCATGTCTATAGGATTCAGTGGGGAGATGGAGCCAGTGATGGGAATAAGAGGGGCCTGGGGAGGAGGGTGCCAGCCCTGGGGATGTCCCCAGCTTGGGGGGACAGGGCAAATGGTGTCAGCCAGGGACCAGCCCTCTCCTACCTGGGATGCCAGCAGCTCTGATCCCATCAGGCTGCCGTGAGGGGCCACCTGGTCTCCTCCAGGGTCAAAGCCTGGAAAAGCAGCAAGCCCAGCTCCCGGACTGACCCACCTCTCCCTGGGGTGCAGGTGAAGGTGTGGCGCCTGCCCGAGAGCAGCCAGGACCTGCCGAGCGTGGCGGGGCTGACACTGGGGCCCCTGGGCTGCCCCGTGGATGTGCTGCAGTTCCACCCCACGGGGGACGGTGTCCTGGCCAGCGGCGCGGGGAAAGGAGTCACCCTGTGGGACCTGGGGCAGCAGCAGCCGCTGACAGGTAGGCATGGCTGTGCCTGCACCTCCTGCCCCTGCTGTCAGCCTCCACCCTGATGGTGGCCGGCCTTGAGTCTGGACCTTGATGCCACCCTGCAGGTGGCACGGGTGGGTGTTTGGGCAGAGAACACCGGATCTGCACTGGATGCTCTGTGCTGGGATACAGGGGTCCCAAAGGCTCCTGGGCTGCCCAGGGTGTCTGCAGCAGCGTGGGAGGGGTCCCCTGGGTGGCAGGTCCCTCTCTCTGGGTGTCCTGGTGTGTGAGCAGACACGGGGGCTGTGGTGGTGACCAGCCTTGCCCGGAGCTCAGGGAACCCCTCGGGGGGGGATGCTGGGCAGCAGCACAGGGCGGGGGGGGGGTTCCTGGTGGCTTTCCCAGGGCTCCCGCCCCTCGGGCTGAGCTGCCAGCAGCCTGGAGGTGCTCCCTGCACTATCACCGCATCCCGGTGGGTCTCTGGCTGCCACCAGCCCTTCAGAACCACCGGATCGTGTCCCGTGGGAAGCGCTTGGCTGGTCAAGAGACGGCTCCTGCCCTTCCTGCTCCCTGAGCCTGCCTTCCTCCCGCAGCCCTGGGCTCCCACGGGGACCAGCTCCAGAGCCTCTCCTGGAAGCGAGACGGCCGCCTGCTCGGCACCTCCTGCAAGGTGAGCGCCCTGCGCCCTGACCTCCCCGCCACGGCCCTGCGGGGTGCGCCCTGCCCTGGGGCAGCTGGGGCTCCCGTTCTGAGGGGGGAGAGGGCAGAAACGGGCTCAGGGAGCGGTGAGGATGGTGGCAGCAGCACTAGATGGCGCCTGCGGCTCGCTGCGGGGATGCACGGAGGGCAGCAGGGCGGGATGCATGGGGGATGCACGGGGGATGCACGGGGGGCTGCATGGGGGCTGCACGGGGGGCTGCATTGGGGGCTGCATGGCAGGCAGGCCTGCAGGGAGGAGGAGGGTGGATGCTGGGCCAGTAGACCCAAGCAAGCTGCCCAGCCATGCAGAGGTGTCTGGAGAGCAGTCAGCACCCCTGTGCCAAGGCTGGCAGAGCAGTGGTGCCCAAGAGGAGCACGGAGGCCACCAGGCAGTGCAGAGTCCATCTGTGGGCTGAGCCCAGCATTAGAGCCCCACACTGAGTGAGCAGCCCCACTCCTTCCTGCCCATCACTCTTCTGCCTGCAGGATGGTTGACAGTGTCCCCCAGGTCCCACANCAGCAGCACTAGATGGCGCCTGCGGCTCGCTGCCGGGATGCACGGAGGGCAGCAGGGCGGGATGCATGGGGGGATGCATTGGGGGCTGCATTGGGGGATGCATGGTGGGCAGGCCTGCAGGGAGGAGGAGGGTGGATACTGGGCCAGTATACCCAACAAGCTGCCCAGCCATGCAGAGGTGTCTGGAGAGCAGTCAGCACCCCTGTGCCAAGGCTGGCAGAGCAGTGGTGCCCAAGATGGAGCACGGAGGCCATCAGGCAGTGCAGACTCCATCTGTGGGCTGAGCCCAGCATTAGAGACCCACACTGAGTGAGCAGGCTGAGTGTGGTGGCTGAGACCCCATGGGTTGGTGGGTCAGCCCCTGAGCCCTGCTGTCCCCAAGGTCTGCAGCAGCCCATGCCATGCCCTGTGGTTCTGGCTGGCACAGTGGGTCTCCCCAGATGTCACCCTGGCAGCAAGGCTGGCACTGGGGACCACCCGGCTGCCCCTGCACCCCTTTCCAAGGAGCAGCCCATGTGGTTTGGAGGCTTTCCTCATCTCTGGGAGCGGTTTTGAGGCTGTCAGGGTGTGGATGAGGCTGTGGGGGGACTGGAGGTTTGTCCCTACCCCTGATGTGGGGCAGGACCTGGGGGACACTGTCAACCATCCTGCAGGCAGAAGAGTGATGGGCAGGAAGGAGTGGGGCTGCTCACTCCAGCCTTCTGCCTGGTGCAGCCTGACATCCTGCTGGCCCTGGGGTCCTCAACCACCCTCCTCTGGTTTTGTTTTATCTCAACAGGACAAGAAACTGCGGATCTTTGACCCCCGAGCCAGCCCAGCTGCCTCCCAGGTACTGTCCCTCCCCCTGTGTGACAATGTGCAGGCAGCCCTGCCGGACCAGGCTGTCTCCTGTCTGCCATGGGGTGGCCTGGGTACCCCCAAATTGTCCCAGCCCTGGCTCTCTCCGAGCTCCCAGGTTGTGCTGAAGCTGAGCAAAAGGCTCTTGGGGACAAGGACCTGCCAAGGGTGAGGGCTGGGCAGCTGGATCTGCACAGCTCAGCAAATAACAGCGATTAGGAAATAAGTAGAGGACTTAAGCCTTGACGTCGAGTTTAAACAGCCTCTTATTAGAGGTTTCCTGTGGCTTGGGGGCTCTGGCTGCTGGCAGCTGCTGGCCCTGGCCACAGACAGGGCTGGAAGGCTCTGGGAGGGGTAGGATGCAGTGGAGAGCAGGGCAGGATGGCTGCAGACTGCTCTGCTGCACCTTCCCCTGCCAGCATGCCCGGGGGGCTCCGGAGGGTGGTGGCCTCGGGTGCCTCTGCTCGGGCACAGTGCTCACCCCAGGCACTGACACTGCACCAGGACTCTACTGGGGCCCTGGGTGCTGAGCTCCCTGCAAGGTCCTTAGGTGCTTTCTGCAGGCACGAGCTGTGCCCAGACCCTTCAGGCAGCCTCATTAATACACCACCACAATATATAAATATAAACCCAGTGGTTACATGTATGGGCAATCTGGGGCAAAGTGCTCTCAGCCCCTGTGATGCTCCCCTGCTCCGGGTGCCTCTCGGCATGGCTGGAAGGTACCAGTTCCTGCTCCCAAATTCATCCTGCACCGATGGCCCCGAGTGCTCTCCCCCCTCTTTTCCCCCTGCCAGACCTGTCAGCTTGTCTGACTGCCTTTCCATGGAGCTGCGAGCACGATGGGCTCCAGCCAAGCCTTCTGGGGAGGGTGGGCTCTGTCTCACTGAGCTATTAAAAATAACGTGTGACTGATGGTGGCTGTTCAAAGCAGGCAGCTCACTTCCCCCCACTGCTGTCTGATCCAGCCCAGGGCCAGCACTCCGGGTTTGCCAAGAGAAATATGCACCTTCAGTGCCACAGCCCCGACCCTGGCCGGCTGAGAATTGATGAAGATGTTTAGTCTTGGAGAAGTACTATGCTGAAGGGGAAAACTTTAAAATGCCATAAATCCTCTGGAAGTTAGCACGGGGCTTGCTTAGCCAAGAGGAATAACACTCCTGTGCTTTGTTTTTTCTCTTTTCCCCCGTTGCTGGAGGGCTGGGTTGTTTGGAAAAGCTCCTTCTCCCCCAGGCCAGCAGGGTTACAAACCGGGGTGATGCTGGGGCTGCTGTGCAGTGCCAGCACCTCACCAGCTCCTGCCTCTGAGGTCACCCGGGTGGTTTTTCAGAGTGGTGAGCCAGGTGAGCAGCAGGATGGGTTTCCCAGCCGGGCTGGCCCCTCCAGCACCTCGGGCTGGGTTTCCCCTGCAGCAGGCAAAGGGCTCGGGCTCAGCATCACCCCACTCCCTTTGTGGCCCATTGGTGGCCATTAGCCCCCCAGCAGAGGGCTGCTCCTCAGGCTGGTTCCTTAATTTGCCAAGCCTGCCTCGTATTAAACCATTCCTTTTTTTAGAGCAGGAGAAAAGGATGGGAAGGAGCTAAAATAAGGGCTGGGGGAGCAGGGAGGAGGGGTCGCTGCCGTTGTACCGTGATGCCTGACGGTGCTCTGGGGTCTCACAGATTCAGCAGACACGGGGCTGGGGACTGAGGAGGAATGGGGAGGAGGGAGCACTCCTCCCAGCTCCGGGGCCAGGCAAATTGTCTGCCTGCACCCTCGGCCATGCCCTCCGTGGGGGCCTGACCCCACCATTCCTGGCTACATCCGTGGCAGCTATTTTGAGCACGTCCCAGCAGCAGGCAGGAGTGTGTGACGCAGCAAATGCAGTGTGGCCGGGGTCTGGCTGACCCCACAGGTTGCTGATAGACACTCAAGGCCACCATGTCCCTTGGGAGAGCCGTGGCCTCACCTTGCTGGGCCCCCATCCCCTCGTTGCTGTGTCTGGGCTGTAGCAGGGAGGTGCAGCCACAGCTTTCCCTCTGTGAGCCTTAGGGCTGGGCTTTTGCACTTTGCCTGCCCAATGTGCCATCATGGGCCACCTAAACTTGCCCTGGAGCTGCTGGGCCACTGTCCTTCTGGAGCAGTCCTGTGAATCCCCTCCTCTGCCTCGTCCCCTCCCACAGCATTGCTGCCCAGCTGCAGCCCACCCTTGCTGGTGGTCGCCCTCCTTGCCTTGACCCTCTTGCTGGAAGGGACTCGCATCCTCTCCCTCCCACCTTCAGCTCCGTCCTGGCCCCACGCTTCACTCCCACCCTGTGTGCCTCCCACATCCCCTTGGGCTGCATCCTGACCAGCTGGGGCCCTTCGGGCCTGGGGCTCAGGGTGTGGAGGAGGGGTTGGGGCACCAGCAGGATGCCCACCCCCTGGGCGGGTCACCAAGAGTACAGCAGGGGGACCTAAGGTGGCATCTCTGCTTCCCTGCTCCCCTGACCTCCCTCCCCATCAAAAAATACACATTTCTTGGGCACGCGACCTCAAAACTATTTCCTAATTGGGGTGTGCAGTCACAAACACTCTCCGGAAAGAGGGGAGTTGTCTGGCAGGGGCAGAAAGCTGCTGGATGTGGGGGGACCGTCCCGTGCTGTGCAGGCATCGGGAGCCGGTGCCCTGGTTGGTGTCACCCCCAGGCTGGAGCTGGCGGGGGTCATCTTCCTCCCCACCCAGGGCACCAGGATCTGGCCAGCACCTTCTCCCCCCGGGAGCCGGGGCCGGTGTGTGGGACGCCGGGGAGGAGCCGGGTTCGTTCTCACGAGAAACTTCCCCCGGCGGCGTTCGGCGGAACCGGGGGCGAGGGAAGGGCCGCACGCCGGCCGGCTGCTGCTCACGTTTTAATGAGCTCTGCTCTAATGAGCTCTGCTCTGATGAGCGGGGCTGAGGGCGGCTGGGGACAGCCGCGAGGGTGTCCCCGCGGGTTTGTCCCCATCTGGGTTTGTCCCCCGGCCTTGTGGGCCACTTCGGAGCTTGGGGCAAGGGAGCAGCCGGTGTGGGGCAGCCCCCCAAGTGCACCCTGTGTGTAGCAGGACTGTGCTGTGCCCCGAGAGGGACTCCAGCCTCTCTCCCAGACTGTGGCCACCATCCCAGGGGGCACGTTAGCCTCTGCCACAGTGGGACAGGGTCCCTGTGGGCAGCCTGGCCGTAGTGGCAGGGTGATGCTGTGCTGAGGTGGACATCCAGGCTTGGCTGACCCAGCCCTGCTGACAGCCAGAACCATGTGGACCCCAATGTGTCCCCTCTGCTCAGGATCCAGCTGTCATCCCAGGGCTGGTTGGGGACCACTCGCTGGGGGAAAGAGCATCAGGACACAGAGACTTTTCCCCTTCCTGCCCCCCCCTTCCCATCCCACACCAGGGTCACCCCAGGGGTACCTGACTCCCAGCCTCGACAGCAGCTTCCTCCAGGCTGGGGGAAGGTCCACAGCATCCCACATTCCCAAGGAGACCGTGGGAAGCTTTGAAAAAGTTGGCCTAGCTCTGGGCTGCCTATTTATAGCATCGCTCGCTCGGCGCTCTCATGCTTCTGTTCCCCAGCGTAGCTGCACGGGACTGTTTATATTTCCTCTGCTCTGCTTCCCCCTCGGCTGTCCTTCCCAGGAATGCTGCTTGGTATGGCAGACATGGGGAAGTTGAGGAGGATTTGGGATGAGCTCCTTGCCCTGGCCAGGATGCCATTCCCTTCCACGGGGGACAGCCTCATGTCATGTCAGGAGCCCCCCCGGCTTGCTGCCTGAGCTGGGGCTCCTGCCAGCCTTGTAGTCAAGCAGGCAAAGGTGTTTTGGGGGTTTCAGAACAGCCTCACAGCAGGGCTTGCAGGGCTGGTGGCTGCAGGAGGAGATGCAATCCAGGAGAGGAGTGATGGGTGCAGATGGGTGCTGCAGTCTGCCCAACCCACCTGGCCCTGCTCCCAGCCCAGCCCCATGCCTGTGCACCCATGCTGAGGTTGGAGCCTCTGTAGCCATGGGGACTGTCCCACTGGGAACCCTCTTGCCTTCCTGCCCTTGCTGGGCCAGCAGCAACCTCCAGAATGTTGCTTTGGCCCCACTGAGGACAGGGTGGGTGGGAGAGGCAGAGCCTGCCTGGCTCCCTGCTAGTGCTGCCCTGGCAGTGGGATCGAGGTGACCCATCCTGTTGGTATGGGGAGAAGGGGTGTGCCTGCAGCCTGCTGTGGTGCCCAGGCTTGGGGGGAGCCCTCCTGCCCGCTGCCCCCTGGCAAAGGGACGTCTCAGCCTGGCTCTGGTGCCTCCTGCACCCACGCAGCTCCTTCCACTGGGATTGCTTCCCACGGGAGTCAGATGCCCGTGGTCTGCCAGCCTCAGGCCTGGCTCCAGCCAGCTGCAGAGCCTCTGCCAAGGGCAGAGCTGTCACCCCCTGTCACTTCCCACCCATCCAGCCCCACAGCTCAGCCCTGGGCTCCCCCTCGCCTGCTCTCCCTGCCCAGCATCCCATTTGAGGGTGACATTCCCAGAGGAGGCAGGGATCACCCCGGGGATCACCCCGGCACCGGAGCAGTGTTGGTTTTGTGTCGTGCTCTCCCAGGCAGTCCCTCCCTGTGGGCAGCTGTTACCACCTCACCCGGCCCCTCCGCAGCATCGCTGCCAGGGCTGCTCCAACACGCCAGCCCTGCTCCCTGCTCCCTGCTCCCTGCTCCCTGCTCCCTGCTCCCTGCTCCCTGCTCCCTGCCGTGGGCCCCCCTGTGTCCTGCAGCAGAGTGCTCTGGGGCTGCATGGGGAGCAGGGCTGGGGACCCCGCTGGGTACCGGCACCGTGCCCCAGTCTGAGCTGGGAGGGACGGGGTTGAGGTGGGGGGAGGGAATTTGCAGGCAAACCCTCGAAGTGTGGCTGATCTGGCCCTGAGGAGGGAGCACCAGCTCCCCCCAGCTCGGGCTGCCTCAAACCAGTTGGGCTGCACCCACACAATGGGCTGGAGGAGGCTGGGCTGCCTCAGCAGTGGTGTGGCTGGGGAGTTGGGAGGTCTCAGCTTCCTCCATGTCTGGTGGGCTCCTGGCACCCTGCAGGGGGACAAACAGCTCGGGAGGGATTTCTGTCCCTTAGGCTGCCACTGGTCTGCAGGAGGGGTCCCAGCATCACCCCAGCTGGGTGCCAGGGTCCCTGCCCAGCTCTGCTGGCACTGGGGACCTGCAGCAGACCCAGGGCCACCCACTGACCGAACCACATTGTCAGAGCCAGGTCCCACCACCATGTCCCTGCACCTCAGCACCAGGGGGGTGAAGACACAGGGCAGGGGATCTCCCAGTGTTCCTCCTGGGAATCCCCCTACGCTCACCTCTGGTACCATCCCCACAGCCCGGGCCAAAAGCCAGCTCCCTGGCCCTGGCCTCCCCGTGTCCTGCCTGCCGTACGTGCTGCTCAGCCGGGATGGAACTAATGCAGGAAACGTGGCCCCACGCCACAGCCAGCACAAGGCGGGAGCGGCTGCGGCATCCCCCTGCCCTCTGCCAGCCCTGCCACCGGCCCGGGGCTGCCCCTGCTGCTGCCTCCTGGGAAGCTGTGCTGGAAGCCGTGCTGGAAGCTGTGCCGGATGGTCCAGGGCACCGGCGGGGAGCAGGAGCCAGCGTGGCCGGGGCTGTCGGCTATCGAATCTCCAGCTGTCAAGTTTTGGCTGCCACAGCCGCGCGGCTCAGGTGCAGAAGCGTTCTCCCCACCGACAAATGGGTTTCCATCCTGCTCGGCACCGATCCTGGGACGCCTTCCCTTCTCCAGGCCCTTCTGTGAGCCGTCCCCAGTGCCAGCGTGCTGGAGGAGGGGGACAGGCCCCTTCCTGCCCCACATCCTGCTGCTGTGGCTGGGAACTCTGGGCCCGGCTTGGCCAGCACTGCCTCTTCCAAGCGAGCCGCGCTGGCTGGCGAGAGCCGTGTTTGTGCTGGCGAGGAGTTCCGTGTGCTGGAGCCAGCAGGAGGATGAGCTTGGCACTGTGTGCCTTCTCCCACCCTGGCTGCTGGTCTCTGGAGAGCAGGCATCCTGCTGGGCTGCCGGCTGGGACCGGAGGTGGCTGCTCCCAGCGGTGTTTCTCTGGGGGTGGGATGGGAGATGCAGCACCTCTGCACCCTCCCTGGGCTGCCCAGAGCTACAGTGGTGGTCACGATGAAGTCATGGCCTGTGTTGGTCACACCAAAGGGATGCAGCTCGTGGGTCATGTCTTCTCCAGCTCTGGAGTGGCCAAGTGCCATCTCGGAGCTGTGGACACATGGACACCCTCCTGTGCCCACCCCATCCCTCCCACCCGGCACAGAGGTGCCAAAAGGGGCACCCCAGCAGAGCTCTCAGCAGAGCCCTCTGCTTTGCCTTGCTGGCTCTGAAATCCTGAGCAGGCTTTAATTGGTAAAGGAGAGTGAGGGGGTTGTGAGCAGTGCCTGTGCCGTGGGCAGGCGCTGGCTGCCGGCTCCCCACCGGCGTGCCGGGAACCGC
This sequence comes from Florisuga fusca, assembly GCA_038090715.1. NCBI lineage: Eukaryota > Metazoa > Chordata > Aves > Apodiformes > Trochilidae > Florisuga > Florisuga fusca. The sequence goes on from JAAWXA010000038.1 coordinate 492,387, forward strand.
AGGACCCATCTGGGGCCCACATGGGAGCTGGCAGGCAGCTGTGCCGGCCCCACAGTGCCTCAGACCCTCCCATTCTCTGCAGAGCTGCACACAGGGCTGAGGAGGGGACCAGGGTGGGGACAGGGGGCTGGGGACAGTCATATCGTGAGGTCCCAGCCCACCGGGAGCCCAGGGGAGAGGCAGGGCAGGACTCAGGGGGTCAGGATGGTGTGGGGAGCACGGAGGGGCTCAGTTCACCCTGTGTTTTGGTAGCACCTGGACACATACCGGGCACCCAGCTCCTCCATCCAGGATTTGGCATGGACCAAGAGCCTGGGGATGCAACTGGGGAAGTAAGTCCCTGTCACCCCAGCCGTGGCTGAGGTCAAGCCTCTCATCATTCCTGATGGCATGGAGCAGCTTCCTCACAGCACAGCAGCCTCTGAGCCCCCTGGTCAGGCATGGGGTGAGCTGCAGGGGGCCAGGGAGCCATCCTGTGTCCCTCACATTCACGTTACCTGCTGCCACCTTCTGCTCCTCGCTAGGAACCAGGTCAGCTGCTCCACAAACCACAGTGGCACCAGTGGGGGCTCGGGGCTGTCACTGCTTGCAGGCTGTCCCCTCTGCACTGTCACCATGGGCACTTCTCAGCCAGGCCAGGAGCCAGCACTCAGCTCCGGGGCAATCACAGCCACTGCTGGTGAAGCAGACGTCCCACACAACATGTTCAGCATGGCCAGTGGCCGTAGTGACATCCGTGTCTCCTGTGCCTTGCAGAGCATCCTGGGACACGAGCACAACAAGGACTCTCGGCTCCTCTGGATGGGCTCCAGCGATTGCCTCATCTCTGTTGGGTTCAGCCAGGTACCGTCCTCGTTGGGAAGCAGCCCGAGTGCTACTGGGGTGTGCCAGCCCCTGTTCTGGGGCCACAGCTGGTTTTTTGGGTGGCCTGTCCCCATGAAGGCAGGAGGTCCCCTGTCTGGGCACAGAGGGGGGTGGAGGTCTGGGCAGCCCCGGTGCCCTCTGACGCGGTGCCTGTGACCCTGCAGATGCGGGAGCGGGAGGTGAAGCTGTGGGACACGCGGCAGTTCAGCGGGGCGATGCTCACCCTGACACTGGACACCTCACCCGGGTAGGGATGGGCACTCACCACGGGGTGGGAGGGAGGGCAGAAGAGAAGAGAAGAGAAGAGAAGAGAAGAGAAGAGAAGAGAAGAGAAGAGAAGAGAAGAGAANGAGCTGGAGGGAGGGCAGTGGGAACCCAGGGCAATGCGGAGGGGACGCCATGGTCAGAGAGCCACGGAGGGTGTGGTGGCAGAGAAGGAGGTGGCAGGGAAGTCCTGGTGCTGGCAGCCATGAAGCTGGGCACGAGGCTGGGGATGACACAGCCACATCCCCAGCACCAAGGATGGGAGTGTGGCAGCAGTGCCACACACGGCACAGAGGTATCCCCAGCAGAGCTGGGTGTTCTGTGGTGCCATGGTGGGTGGTGGCACCGCTGGGGACAGCACTGGCAGTGTCTGAGGTGGCAGCTAGCCAGCATGTGCACTGGGGCAGCACGACACGATGCTGTGGGTGACCAAATCCCTTTGGCACTGCCCTTGTGTTGGCATGGCTCTGCCCTGACTGCCTGCTCGTGGTGGGGCCATGGTGCTTTGTGCCACGGTGACTGCCCAGCCTGCTGTGGCGGGGCTGGCAGCAGAGCTGTGCTCAGTGGGTGTCCCCTGGGGAGGTGGCAGAGGAGCTTTGGTGGCTGTAAGGGGTCAGCATTCCCTGTCAAGGTGTGAAGGAGATGTCTGTGAGGCACTGCCGAGGTGAGGAATGCTCTGGTTAGGCCTGGCCTGGCCTCTCCCACGCTGCCTGGTGACCTGGAGCAGCACTGTGGTGCTGGCAAGGAAAGGAGGAGGAGGAGGAGGCAGTGTCTTCATCTTGATGGGACAGTCGGGCTTTGGGGCAAGATCTTTGCTGGGCTGGAAGCTGCCAGCTCTCCCCAGAGCTGCTGGCAAAGAACAAGGATGCCGGGACCCTCACTGCATGCCAGGGTGGCTCCATGGCAGGCCAGGATGCTGGAGCAGGCTGGGAAGTGCTATGGGGCCTCTGGCAAGGAGTTGAGAGAGCTGTGTCAGCAGGGCTGGTCCCTGGCCACCCTGCTGGCATCCCCTGCACCCGGGTGTTTGCTCCCAGCCGGTGCTGCTGGCAGGAGGAGTGACAGGAGGGGAAAGGCTCGGGCACAGGCGTGATGGGGAGGTGCTGGCACGGTGGGCTGGGGAGCAGCCCTGGGTGGGAGCAGGGTGGGAGGCTGATGGAGCATCCCTCACCTTCCTGCATGCTCCTGGGGCCGCTGGCTCCCGGCTCTGCTGCTCTCCCCCCAGCCCGGCCACCTCCAGCTGCCGCGGGCACCCATCCTTAGTGTCCTGAGTGAACATCCCAAGCGAGGCTGGGGCACACAGCACGCGGCAAGGGGACGTTTTGGGGGCCCCTTATTGCTACCAGCGGGGAATCCAACGGGAATTACCCCAAGTCCCGCTACTTCTGGCACCCTGCGTGCTCTGGCCTCCCCACCAGCGCCGGGCCCGGTTCAATTGGATGCAGGCGGGGGCCGCGCTCGGCCCCTCCTGTCGGGCTGGAGTTATTTTGGCTGCCGGGTTTATCGGCCTCCAGGAATGCGGCTGGCGTCACGCCGGGGCTCTGCCGGCTTGCGGCTGCGTGGCGGGGCCATACCGAGAGGGGCTGGGGGTGGGGGGGCTGAGCCTGGACCCCCTCCCCCGCACCGCGGGGCTGNCCTTCCCCACAACCCATGGCTGGCTCCCGACTCTGAATTGCCTCAAAAACCTCAGCTCAGAGCTCTTTGGCTGCACTACACCTGCCTAAGCCAGGCCCTTCTGTGAGCCGTCCCCAGTGCCAGCGTGCTGGAGGAGGGGGACAGGCCCCTTCCTGCCCCACATCCTGCTGCTGTGGCTGGGAACTCTGGGCCCGGCTTGGCCAGCACTGCCTCTTCCAAGCGAGCCGCGCTGGCTGGCGAGAGCCGTGTTTGTGCTGGCGAGGAGTTCCGTGTGCTGGAGCCAGCAGGAGGATGAGCTTGGCACTGTGTGCCTTCTCCCACCCTGGCTGCTGGTCTCTGGAGAGCAGGCATCCTGCTGGGCTGCCGGCTGGGACCGGAGGTGGCTGCTCCCAGCGGTGTTTCTCTGGGGGTGGGATGGGAGATGCAGCACCTCTGCACCCTCCCTGGGCTGCCCAGAGCTACAGTGGTGGTCACGATGAAGTCATGGCCTGTGTTGGTCACACCAAAGGGATGCAGCTCGTGGGTCATGTCTTCTCCAGCTCTGGAGTGGCCAAGTGCCATCTCGGAGCTGTGGACACATGGACACCCTCCTGTGCCCACCCCATCCCTCCCACCCGGCACAGAGGTGCCAAAAGGGGCACCCCAGCAGAGCTCTCAGCAGAGCCCTCTGCTTTGCCTTGCTGGCTCTGAAATCCTGAGCAGGCTTTAATTGGTAAAGGAGAGTGAGGGGGTTGTGAGCAGTGCCTGTGCCGTGGGCAGGCGCTGGCTGCCGGCTCCCCACCGGCGTGCCGGGAACCGCAGGACCCATCTGGGGCCCACATGGGAGCTGGCAGGCAGCTGTGCCGGCCCCACAGTGCCTCAGACCCTCCCATTCTCTGCAGAGCTGCACACAGGGCTGAGGAGGGGACCAGGGTGGGGACAGGGGGCTGGGGACAGTCATATCGTGAGGTCCCAGCCCACCGGGAGCCCAGGGGAGAGGCAGGGCAGGACTCAGGGGGTCAGGATGGTGTGGGGAGCACGGAGGGGCTCAGTTCACCCTGTGTTTTGGTAGCATCTGGACACATACCGGGCACCCAGCTCCTCCATCCAGGATTTGGCATGGACCAAGAGCCTGGGGATGCAACTGGGGAAGTAAGTCCCTGTCACCCCAGCCGTGGCTGAGGTCAAGCCTCTCATCATTCCTGATGGCATGGAGCAGCTTCCTCACAGCACAGCAGCCTCTGAGCCCCCTGGTCAGGCATGGGGTGAGCTGCAGGGGGCCAGGGAGCCATCCTGTGTCCCTCACATTCACGTTACCTGCTGCCATCTTCTGCTCCTCGCTAGGAACCAGGTCAGCTGCTCCACAAACCACAGTGGCACCAGTGGGGGCTCGGGGCTGTCACTGCTTGCAGGCTGTCCCCTCTGCACTGTCACCATGGGCACTTCTCAGCCAGGCCAGGAGCCAGCACTCAGCTCCGGGGCAATCACAGCCACTGCTGGTGAAGCAGACGTCCCACACAACATGTTCAGCATGGCCAGTGGCCGTAGTGACATCCGTGTCTCCTGTGCCTTGCAGAGCATCCTGGGACACGAGCACAACAAGGACTCTCGGCTCCTCTGGATGGGCTCCAGCGATTGCCTCATCTCTGTTGGGTTCAGCCAGGTACCGTCCTCGTTGGGAAGCAGCCCGAGTGCTACTGGGGTGTGCCAGCCCCTGTTCTGGGGCCACAGCTGGTTTTTTGGGTGGCCTGTCCCCATGAAGGCAGGAGGTCCCCTGTCTGGGCACAGAGGGGGGTGGAGGTCTGGGCAGCCCCGGTGCCCTCTGACGCGGTGCCTGTGACCCTGCAGATGCGGGAGCGGGAGGTGAAGCTGTGGGACACGCGGCAGTTCAGCGGGGCGATGCTCACCCTGACACTGGACACCTCACCCGGGTAGGGATGGGCACTCACCACGGGGTGGGAGGGAGGGCAGAAGAGAAGAGAAGAGAAGAGAAGAGAAGAGAAGAGAAGAGAAGAGAAGAGAAGAGAAGAGAANAAGAGACAGCTCCCCCGCACCGCGGGGCTGCTGAGGTGCTGGTTTTCAGGCAGCCGCGCTGGGGCCGGACACGCTTCCAGCCCAAACCGCTCCCTCCCCGCCTGTAAATCTGAGGGAGATGACAAATGGCAGAGGGGGATTTGGGGTGGGTCCCGGCAGAGGTGCCGAGAAGGGGCTCTGCTCCCCCTTCGGCTGAGCCCTCCCCACCGGGGGCTGCGCTTGGGAGGGTTTAGGAGTCCCCGGGACCCCCACCCCGGAGGCAGAGCCCACCCAGGGGAGCTGCAGCCTCGGTGGGGCTTGGAGCTACGTGGGTGCCGTGGGGCTGGGTGTCCCCAGTTGGTGGGACACGGAGGGATGGAGGGACACGCAGCAGCGCCGGCCATGCCGGGAGCTGCACTCGGGGAGCAGCAGCTCATTGAGGAAGCAATCAGTGGGCGGGCAGGAAACTCATACCAGTCATTACTGACGCCGGGACGGCAGGAAGGGGAGACCGCAGCCCACCGCGTCCCCACCATGTCCCCACCATGTCCCCACCATGCCCTGCTGAAGGGGCCCATGCCTGCCAAGCCGGCATCGCATGTCCCAGGCAGCCTGTTGCACCCCAAAGCGGGGCCATAGTGTGCCCCACCGTGGGGGGACACCCCCAGAGTGCCCACCCTGGTGCCCACAGCCACCCTGAACCCTGGGGGGGGCTGTGACCCTGTCCCAGCATCATGGAGGGAAAGGGCAGAGAGCAAGGAGGAGGCCATGGCCCCATTGACCCAGCAAGGTCATTTCAGGGGTCCCCCATTCCAAACCCTCAGCAGGAGAGATCTCTATGGCTGCATAAACCTCATTGTTAATCTCCCTGGCTGTGCCAGCTCCATTCCCAGCTGATCACCCCCACTGATGCCCAGGCCCCCGAGGGAGCCAGTGGATAAAGGCAGGAGTGGCCCTGCCCCCTCTCTGCACCGTGGTCCTCAACACGTCACCTTTGGGTACCCCCCACTCACTTCACCTCAGGTTTTGCCTTCCCTCCCCCCTGGCCCCCTTTAATTAGATCAAGGAGCAGCAGGGTAGGAGCCAGAAAGGGGCCTCAATAGGTTATTGTTGCCCTAAATTGTAACCAGCACCAGCAGGGTTGGGTTACTGGCTCTGGCTGAGGGTCACCAACCAGACCCTGATGCCGCACGCCCGGTGGCTGTGGCACTGCCAGGGGGATGGTTCTGTCACCATCACCACACTGGGCTGGGGAGAACAGCATCTCCCTTGTGATGCTGCATCTTTTGGTGTCCCAAAAGTCTCCCCAGATGCCCACTGTGACCAGCTCAGGGCCGTGGCTTGGTCATTTGGCAAAGGGAGCTGTCCCCATGGTGGGTGTTGGCACTGGACAGGTCCCTATGGGGCAGGATTGGTGGTGGAGGCTGAGAGATGAGGACAGTTGCATCCCCACCACTGCACCCCACCAATGGTGCAAAGTCCACCAGAGCTGGGAGGTGCTGGAGCTGGGACAGGCCTGCAGCAGGGGGCCAGCATGGCAGGATGTTTGCAGAGGGATTTGGGGCTGTTTGGCCCCACAGGACCTGGAGGGGCCTGGTGGTTCCCCAGGAACACTGCCCAGGGATGCTCAGCCCCTGCCCTCTGCCCCTGCCCTGGTCAAAGCCCATGGCTGAGCTGGCTGCTGGGGCAGCCCCGGCACCTCCTGGCTTCAGCCCTCTGGTGCACCCAGGCGCATGTCCCCACTGTCACCGTGCCACTCTCCACGGTCACCAGCTGTAAGGGGACCCCAATGACTGCTGCTGCACCTATCTTGCCTGGCCCAGTCCCCTGCGTGCTGCTTTTTCCTGGGACTTCACAGCCCTTTTGGATCATGCTGGGCGTTTTGGAGGGTCCTTGACAACACTCACGTCAGTGGGCAGGTCTCAGTGGCAGAGCCATGAGCAGAACAGCTCCACCCCTGTCTTCAGCCCCGTCCCCAACCATGTCCCCCTGGAGACCTCTTGCTATCAGCAGGGAAGGGGCTTTTCCTGTTGCTCCCATCTGGCTGCCAACCTCAGCCACGAGGCTGGTGGGAGAGGACACCCCATCAGGTGCCACCCCAGCGGGACTCATCCCTGTGGGGTGAGATGCTCCTGGGTGGCTGCACAAAGGGGTTAACACCGAGGCAGCTGCCCAGCCTCACTGCCTGCCCCAGTAATTACACCGTGTAAAAATAACCCCGTGGTACACACGGGGCTGCTCGGGTGGGAAGGCAGCAGTGCCCAAATCACTCCCAGATGGGCCACAGCCTCAGCCTCAGCCCACTGCCACCTCTGCACCAGCACTGTCCTCCCTGGCTTTCCAGGAAGCTGCTGGGGTTTCTGCCTCCCCACAAGCTCTTCCCGGCAGCACATGGAGCTGTGGGACAGGAACACACCTTCCCTTGTCGCAGGGGAGCGGGGATGGGGACCCCCTGCACTGAGGCAGCATGTCCCCAGGGACTCTGCTCCAGCCATGGGGACCTGGGGGACCCAGGGGACCAGGCTTTAGTTTCCATGCTGGGGGACAGGGATGGTTCTTTGGAGGCCAGAGACCTCCTGGCCTGCAGCCGTTGGGGTGTGGGCAGGACTGGGCCAGTGCTGGGGCAGCAGGACTTGCCCGTTGTGGCTCCCCACCAAGTCCCCCATATCCTGCCGGTGGCTTCTGGCCAGGGCTCTCAGTTACTTGCCCTGCTGGATCGCCTAGCCAGAGAGATACTTTTTTTTTTTTTTTTTTTTTTTGTTAATTTCAGGGGGTTTTGCAATCCCTCCCCAGCACTGATTCAGCTCAGAGGAATCAGCAGAACCACACACTGTGCCGCTCGGAGCTGCTTGGCGCGCGCCGGGGCTGGCAGTGGCCAGGGGGGATTTTTTTCACTTGGTTTTGGGGAGACACGAGGGCTCAGGGGCTGGAAGGGCACATTTTGGGTATTGCCCACCTCTGGTAGAGCTGCCTGAGGGCAGATGTGGCTGTTGAGGGGGGTCTGAGCCCCACAGGACGCTGAGCCCTGTCCCAGCTACAGTACCCTCACACCCCCTGTGCCGAGGAAGGGCCCTGCCTGCTCCCTGCTGCTGCTCCAGCCCCTTCCCCACAACCCATGGCTGGCTCCCGACTCTGAATTGCCTCAAAAACCTCAGCTCAGAGCTCTTTGGCTGCACCACACCTGCCTAAGCCAGGCCCTTGCCATGTTCCTGACCTGCTGGAGTAGCCAGCGTGGCATCTCCAATGCAAAGGTCATTTTGGAGCCGCTGGAAGTCCCCAAGGAATGACAGGACCTGCTGAGGAGTTGTGGGGGTGCACAGCACCCACCTGGAATGTGGAGGGTCCCTTGCCAGCCTCCAGGGAAGTGGAAGTGGGGAAAATGGCTTCGTTAGGGGAGGCCACATCATGAAGCCAAGCAGCCAGGGGAAAGGCAGAGGGGTGGGAGGGAAGGGACTGGAGAGACCCTGCAAGGTCCTTGCTGCCAGGGAGGGGACGTGCAGGAGCCAGTCCTGTACCCCTCTGGGCTCGGGGGGCTGTGGTGGTGGCCAGCCAGAGGCACTCAGCATGAGGCCTCAGCTCCACTGGGGACTTTTCTTCTCTCCTCCTCGCGAGGCTGGAAAATACACAAAGCTCGCAGTGAAAATATTTACACAGCAGCAATTTTCGGAGGAATTTGGGATGTTAATTTGAAAAATCTGTGGGGAGAGGACCACAATGGGCCCTTTGAGCGGGCGAGCGTGGCCATCGCACCGAGCCGCTCGCGCCAGCCAGGGGCCCCTCCTGCCGCTGCGCCGGCCCTAATGGGAGCCAGCCCTGCCGGAAGCCCACCTGGGAGCCGGGGGGGCTGCACCAGACGGCCCCTGCCGCCACCCCACTCCCCTAATTGCATCCAGAGCCACTGGGGCGAGTGGGAGTGGGGCGCAGGGCCGCGTCCAGCGGTGTCTGCCGGAGAGCCGCGGGCCCC
>JAAWXA010000038.1:527029-549026 GCA_038090715.1 Florisuga fusca
GCCCCACCGAGGGCCTGGGTCCTGCCCCATAGGCTCACCTGGGGCAGGGGCTGTGGCTGGCGGTGCTCGGGGGGGCGGCTGGGGGGCAGGGACCCGGAGCTGTGGGGTGCCTGCACCAGCGTGGGTCCCCCACGTTAGTCACCGTGGGCCCGTGGCCGGGGTGGGAGGGCATCTGGTGTGGGCAGGAAAACAGGGCCATCCCACCCCGGGTTCGGGGTCTGCAGGGCCCCACAGCTGTCCCAGGTGTAGGGCAGAGTTCTGGGGGACCCTTGCTGCCTTTCCACGACCCCAAGGTCTGGGACAACCTGCCTGGGAGCTTCAGGAGCTGGGGATGCCCAGCCTGCGGGCTGAGTGAGCCTGGGGATGCCCTTCATGCAAGCTTGGGGATGCCCTGCCTGCAAGCTCAGGAATATCCTGCTTTGGAGCTCAGGGACACACTGCCGGTCACCTGGAGGAGCTTGGGGATGCCCTGCCTGCCAGCTTGGGGACACCCTGCCTGCTGGCACAAACCACAGCTCTGGTTTGGGCAGCAGCAGGCAGAGCAGGCAGCAGCAGGGGCTCTGACACCCCCGTGGGTTTGTTTCCCTGGTGGTCTGGGTGAGCATGATGCCAGGGGCTCGACATCGTTCGGGATGCAGGATGGACTTCATTCTACTCACCCAGCCCAAACCCCACGGTTCCTTTCCTGTGCCAGGGAGCTGGTCAGTGCCATCCGCTCCCTCTGCTTCTGTCCTGCCCCAACCCTGGCAGTGCCAGGTGCCAGCCCAGCTCCTGAATCCATGTTTTTTTCCCCCTTTCCATATTTCGCGGTCACTCCTCAGGTCTCTTCCCAGGAAGAGCAGCTGGGGCAGGTTGCAGGAGGTCTGCCGGTGAGGAAGCAGACTCTTCCTCCTTCCCTGCTATTTAAGAAACCGCTTCCGCACTGCCCAGTCCTGGGCCCCTTCGTCCCATACCCCTTGCATGGCTGTGGCTGGTGGTCTGACATCCCAGAGTGTTGCCCCAGCCACCTGCCAGCCCCACCAGACATCACTGTGCAGGGGGACAGGCCCTGTCCATACAAAGGGACACTGACCCCGAGACCTGCTGGGGCTTGGTGTGTGTGGGGGGACGAGTTTGGGGGTGGTGTCTTGGCAGGAGCAGGGGGGCAGATAGCAGCCACTGCTGGATGGGAACTCTCTGATACCACCCCGCTGTGGGCAGCTCCTGGTCCCCATGGCAGATGGCTGTTCCCCACATGTGGGGCAGCCCCCACAGGTACCCATCCCAGCTTGACACCCCCTAGGACACCCATTGGGAGCTGCACAGGAGGGATCCAGCCCAGCGTGCGCTTGGCATCTGGAGTCAGTCTGCACGGGTACGCTGCCTCAACATCTGGGACGAGCGTCTTCCCAGCCCATGGGCTGAGCTGGGATTCTTTCCCCTCCCCTTGGATGAACTGTGATCCTTTTCTGTCCCCTTGGGCTGAGCTGGGATCCTTCCCCATATCTCTGGGATGAGCTGTGAGCTTTCCCTGTCCCCATGAATGCTGGAGGAGTTGTCGTGTGTTCCCTGGTCACAGCAGGTGATGGTTGGCCTGGGAGCCCGCGGGCTTTGCTGTTTGCACCTCCGTGCTCCCAAACCTCCACGGCTCCTCTGTGGCCTCTCTGGGAAGGCAGAGGGGCAGGGAGGGGAGGGCAGGGTGCCAGCCCAGTGTTGGCACGGAGCTGGGTGGGTTGGTGCAGTCTCCCAGTCCTGGAGCCACTGTGCACCCAGGCAGGAGGCTGAAGCCCATCTTATCTCACCTCGCGCCGGCTGCCCGGCTCCTGTGTTTAGTCTTCAGCATCCCTGGTGCCAGCAGCCTGGCTGGGTGGGTGCTGGGTGCTTTCCTGCACCCTGCGGGGAGCCAGTGGGGTGAAATGGTTGGCGGCACGGTGGGAGCTGCTGGTCACCTTGGCTCAGGGGTGGAATCCACCGCTGCTCGGCGTTGGATCCCTGTCTGGGATCCAGTCACCCTGCTCTGTAGGAAATGGGGTGTGGGTGAAGAAGCCGGACCCACAGGGATGGGCTTTGCTCAGTGGGTGCCCTGGACCACGAGCGTTGGCCCTGGGCAGGCACAGCCCTCCCTGCCGCCATCCCTGCTCGCTGCCGGCAGCGGTGCCGGCTCTGGGAGGCATTTCCCGGCCCATCTGCAAGGCAAGGGCGCGGGGGGCCAGGAGGCGGCGGCAGGAAGCAGGCAGGAGCTGCGGCTTGGGGTGGGACGGGGGCTTCTCTGCTGGGAGCTGTCATCTGGAAGCCATCAGCAGGGCAGGAGGGAAGGAGGGAGGGAGCTGCCTTCCCGGGGCCACACACGCCGGCTGGCCCCGAGGGGACACAGCCACCCGGCCCGCAGCCTCCCTCACTCTCCTGGGGTCCCCGCCATGCCCTGCCTTCCTGGGGGTCCCCACCATGCCCTGCCTTCCCCCCGGCCCCCTTCTCCCACATGTTGGTGTTGGGACACCCGTGTCTGAGCTTGGCAGAACTGGGGGGCTGTAGGGGCCTGACGTTTGGTTGATCCTCCAGAACTTTGGACCCAGGGCTGGAGAAATCCATCCACCCACTTTTGTCTTCACCAGCACTGCAGCCGTTACCTCCCTTCTCCCACATGCTGGTGTTGGGACACCCGTGTCTGAGCTTGGCAGAGCTGGGGGTCTGTAGGGGCCTGACGTTTGGTTGATCCCCCAGAACTTTGGACCCAGGGCTGGAGAAATCCATCCACCCACTTTTGTCTTCACCAGCACTGCAGCCGTTACCTCCTCCTTGTTCCCCATCCCCGTGGTGGTTTGGCATCGTCATTGCGAAGCGAGGGGGCACTCGGCAGGGGTGCAGCCCCCTCCTCCCTAACCCGGTGCCTCTCTTGCAGCTTGGCTAACATCCCCTTGACTCCGGAGACCCAGCGGGACCAGGAGCGGCGGATACGCAGGGAAATCGCCAACAGCAACGAGCGACGGCGGATGCAGAGCATCAATGCTGGCTTCCAGTCTCTGAAAACCCTCATCCCACACACGGATGGGGAGAAGCTCAGCAAGGTGAGTGGGACATCCCCGGGGCTATGGCAACGTGGGATGCAGACACTGGTCCTGCACGTGGAGGTTTTCAGTGTCGCCTGTTGGGCAGGACAGGACTGTAAGAGTAGTTGGGGGTATTTGCAGGTGTTAATTCAGTGGTGGAGGTCTCTCCTGGGGAGGTTTCCTCGATGGGAGTGGGTGTGCATTGCAGACCTGGTGTCCAGAGCAGGCTGGATGTGGCCAGGAGCAGGCTCAGGAGCAGGGTGGCCTGTGTTCAGGTGATGAGGTGGCCCTGCTGTGGAGAGGAGCGGGGTGAGGAGGTGATGTTCCTGGGAGGGGTGAGTTGGAGGTTCACCATGGTGCATATCCCAGGGGAGATGGGGGAGCCAGGCAAGGGGTGGTGCTGCTACCACCTGGGCAGGGAGGGAGCTCAGCAGGAGAGGGGCTCAGGGACATCCTGGAGTTCCCTTCTGGCTCAGCGTGCCCCTCTTGGCTCTCCCACAGGCAGCCATCCTCCAGCAGACGGCTGAGTACATCTTCTCCCTGGAGCAGGAAAAGACTCGGCTACTGCAGCAGAACACCCAGCTCAAGCGGTTCATCCAGGTAGTGCCTGCCTGACCCCTGATGGGAGGGGACGGGACAGTCCTGGCTGGCTGGGGAGGGGACATTGTCACTGTTCCTTGGGGTCGGGGCAAGACCTTTTGCCCTAGTAAGCCAGGGGCTGAGGATGTTTTGCATTCTCTTGGGGATCTCTGTTCATCCCAGTGTCCCTGAGCTGGGAGGGCGAGAAGGGCTGGACTCAGGTTTCTCTCATTTTCCATTTGGGGTGTCAGGGTAAGGCCTGGTGGCACCACCCTCGGTATCACAGGATGAGAAGCAGGTTTGCACAGGGAAGGGTGGGGGCAAGGCCTAGGAGAGTGGGTCTGGAGCCCATCTGTCTTCAGCTGTCTACTCTGTGTGCTGCCTGTGTCCCCGGGGAGCCCCTGCTCTGCAGGGAGCTGTGCTGAAGGTGGCTGAGGGGGTGGTGTCACCCAAATGTGGTCCAGATGGTGGGGCAGGTCCCTGTCCCCCTGTCCCCTGACACCACATCCCTGTGGCAGGAGTTCAGCGGTTCCTCTCCGAAGCGGCGACGGGCGGAGGACAAGGATGAGGGGATCGGCTCCCCGGACATCTGGGAGGATGAGAAAGCCGAGGATCTGCGGCGGGAGATGATCGAGCTCCGGCAGCAGCTGGACAAGGAGCGCTCAGTCCGGATGATGCTGGAGGAGCAGGTGAGAGCCCGCGGGCTCAAGCAGCATGTGGGGGGCTCTCCCTCTAGTGGGCTGTGCCACAGCTGTCCCCTGGGGACGCTGGCGCTGCCACCATGTCACAGGGCATCAGCTCTGCCCACCCCCACTCCACGCTTGGCCGTGGGCTCCCTGGCTCTGCTGTGTCCACCCTGTGGGGCGGGCCAGGGGTGCTGTACCAGGAGCGGGGCTCCCCACTGATTCTGGGGCTCTCTTGGCTGCCAGGTTCGCTCCTTGGAGGCCCACATGTACCCCGAGAAGCTGAAGGTGATCGCTCAGCAAGTGCAGCTCCAGCAGCAGCAGGAGCAGGTGAGGTTGCTGCACCAGGAGAAGCTCGAGCGTGAGCAGCAGATCCGAACCCAGGTGAGTGTGTGGCTGCTGGCACAGCCAGCCCTGGCCCTAGCCCAGCCCTGGGGACACCCTGGTGGCCTTGTGAACCCTGAGCAGGGGGTTGGGGTGGTTCATTGGCATGCTTGGCACCTCCCATCCCTTGGGGCAGGCTGGAATGGGCAGTGGTGTCCCAACAAAGCACTTGGGGAATTGGGAACAGGTGGGCACATGGCCTCCCCAGCACCTGGGGGCTGCACTCGTGGGCACTCCATGTTTCAGGAGGGATTATGGCTTGAGCTGGGCATGGGTGGAGAGCAGGTCCTGCTCTGGCTCCCACCAGCCACACTTCCTCATCCCCTCCCTGAGCAGTGCCATCAGGTTGGTGGGGGTTGTGCTCCCCACACTGGAGTGGGTGGTTTGCAGCAGCGTGGAGACCAACCCCATCTCTGGGGGTTCATTTCCCCTTGGGTGGCTTCCACTGAGTTTTGGGGCCCCCCAAACCACTCCCTGCCACCCACCAGGCTGCAAAAGGGCAGGACCACCCGGATGGGAGCCTCCAGCATTTTCCTGTGGCACAGTGGGATTTCCCAACAGTGGGGGGAGCCTTAGGCCAGGCTGGTGCAGTGAGGAGGCAGGCGTGATGCTGTCAGCCAGTTCTTGCTCTCTGCCACCCTCGAGCTCAGCCCTGGGGTGACACTGGCCTGACAAGCCTCAAAGGGAAGGAGAGAAAACAGTTTCCTCCCTCCTTTGGCTTCCATGGAGCTGTGTCCCTGCAGGATCCCCGCCGGCTGCCTCCCAGGGAAGTTTCAGCCTATTTTTAGGTGAACTCTCATCCTCCTGCTAGCACGGATCTTCCCATCCACTGCTGTGATGGGGGCTCTGAGTTGTGCAGTGGGTTCCCAGCTCCCCAGCTTGGGGTGATGGCAGAGCTGGCACTTGCCTCTGCTGGCTTAAAAAAACCCAAATCTCTCCCCTTTTGGGGTATGGAGAATCCCTCACATTTATCTCTGCCAAAGCCAAGGTGATGATGGCAGCTTTAGCCGGTGTCTTCTCGCATCCATCCTGGAGGGATGAACTGGAGCAGCTAAGCTGCTGCTTCAGCTATTACAGGAGCCTGGGCTCCAGAGACTAAGGAATGATGTTTTCCCCATTGCTGCTGTGTCCAGGTCCTTGCTGACCCGGGTGGGGATTTTTTTTTTTTTTTCTCTTCCCAGCTTTTGCCATCACATGCTCCCCCAGCGCCCACCCACCACCCCACTGTGATTGTTCCAGCACCACCTCCCTCCCATCACGTCACCGTGGTCACCATGGGCCCATCCTCAGTCATCAACACAGTCTCCACGTCCCGGCAAAACTTGGACACCATCGTTCAGGTAAGGAGGGAGACGGTGGTGGCAGGGGCGGGGGGAGCTCTGAGGGTGTCCCTAACCCCCTTGGCATCAGAAGGGACACACACACGGTGCCCTGATGGTGGGTGTTTGCCCTCGGCAGGCGATCCAGCACATCGAGGGGACGCAGGAGAAGCAGCTGCAGGAAGAGGAGCAGAGACGCGCGGTCATCGTCACGCCGGCGCGCGCCTGCCCNGGATGGCGGTGGGGGGTGTTTGGGGTGGGGGCTCGCAGCCCCCCACCCTATTTTATCAACCCCCCTTTGCCAACCCATGGGGAATCCTGCCAAGCCGGCGGCAGCCCCGGTGTTGCTGATGGCATTCCCTTGGGACCGCGCCTTCGGTTGGGATCTTAATTTGTTTTTTCCTTCTCTTTTGTGTATTTTTTTTTTTTTATTATTAAAATGTTCGTTTTTAAGCAGGGAGGAGATGCCAAGTGACACGGCAGCAAAACATGGGACGGGTGCCCCCCACTTTGGGATGCAGCCAGCCCCACCGCAGCTCTTGCACCCCATATGGAGCAGGGAAAACCCCTTTGGAGAGCAAAAAATTCCTGGGATTGTGCCATCGAAGCACAGGCAGGATGGCTGGCACGTGCCACCCCGTGCCTGGTGTTTCCAATGCCCACCTCCTCAGCATGGGGATGGCAGTTTGGGGGCTGATTTTACACCCCCATCTGTGTCCCTGTCCCTGTCTCCCCATCCCACTCCCATCCCTCCTTTAAGCACTTAATCTGTTTCACGGGGTCCGTCAGCTCCAAAGAGCTTTTCTGTTTCGTGATTGTGTCGCTTGGGTCTGGTGTGGTGGGCTGGGGTGGGGGGGGTGTCCCCATTTTGTTCGTGTCCCCCCCCTTGACCCTGCCACCCCCTCCCCAGCTGTAGGGTTTTAGGCCAGTGGTGTGTAGAGTCTCGGTGGTATTTTGTAGGTTTCCCCCCCAGCCACAGCTGTTTCTCAGTTCCTTTCCCTTTTTTTTTTTGTTTGGTTTTGTTTTGGTTTTTTGTTGTTGTTTTGTTTTGGGTTTTGGTTTTTTTTTTTGTATTTTTTTTACAATTTTCAGGTCTTTGTGTTGATTGAGAAGCTATTCTATTTTGTTAAGAAAGTGGAAAAAAAAAAAGAGGCTCGTGCCTTTGTAAAGAAACAAAATAAAGTTTGTACTTGGTTTTTTAGAAGCTCTGGCCCAGCGTTAGTGTTTGGGGGGACAGGGGTGGATCAGGCCCCTGTGGGACTCTGATCCTTCTCAGGGGACCTGAGGCTCAAAGGGAAGGGCAGGAGAGCCCTGGGAATCACAGGCAGGAGGATGCTGCCGCAGCTGTATTGAAATCTCAGCCCTGCCTGAAGGTGCTACAAGTGTGTCGGGGCTCAGCTCACCCTGGAGGTGGTGGGGGGTCTGGGGTCCTGTTTTCCTGCCAGTCCCTTCCACAAGAAAAAGCTGAGTCCCAGCTCCTCGCACCCCACAAGAGGCATCTCCACTGATGGAGCCCAGGGGCAACTCTGACACAGCCGGGGTTTGGGGACAGTGAGGGTGACAGGAACTGGTGACTTTCTGCCTCCAGCTGCTGCCATGCGGCCAGTGCAGGGTCGGTGACAATGGGGACACCACCAGGGTGGAGGGGACGTGGCTCTTGCCTACGGGGGGTGTGTCCTGACCTGGCTTTGGTGACTTGCAGAGGCCCCAGATCAACCCAGGACAGGGTGTCCAGGCACACCTGCCTTTGGGGCTGGATGGGGGACACGGTGGTGCCGTGATGCTTGTCTCTTTCCCTTCTCAAAATTCTGCTCCAGCCAAAAAGTGGCTGCAGAAGCCCAAGAAGATCCACTACACCCCCACCAGCAGGACGCCAAGATGGGGATGGTGACCCCACATTGGCAGTGCCACCCCAGGGACTCTGCCAGGAGGTGTCCTGTGCCATCACATCCCTGACGTGACCCTTGCTTCCAGACCTGTCCACATTCCCAGGGCCCCCAGGAGTGGACAGGAGGTGGTGGCAGCATCTGTGCTGGCTGTGCCGGCAGCTGCCTGCCCTGCCTGCCCTGCCTGCACTGCCTGCACTGCCTGCCCTGCCTGCCCTGCCCCACGCCTGCCGTATAAATAGAGGCAGCGAGCTGCAGGGAGCTCCTGGCAGCCACCATGAAGGGCCTCAACCTGCTCTGCTGCTGCGTGGCCTCGCTCCTGCTCCTCGGCACCGCAGGTACATCTGCCACCTGGCTGGGGGTCCTCACAGGGCTGGGGGCTTCTGTGGGGCTGGGGGTGTCCTTTGAAGCTGTGGGTCCCTCTGGGGCTGTGGGGTCCTCATAGAGCTGTGGGTCCCCAAGGGGGCTGGTGGGTTCCCATGGAGCTGCAGTTGCGCATGGGGCTCTGAGTGACTGTGGGGTAGTAGGTGTCTACGGGTCTGTGGGCACACAGCAGGGTTGGGGGCACCCGTGGGGCTGGGGGTGCCTGTCAGTCTGTCTGCTGTCAGTGTCTGTAGTGCTAGGGGTGCTCATTGGGGCTGTGGGTGCCTGTGGGGCTGTGGGGTGGTCGGTGAGCCCAGGGCTGGGTGGCAGAGCAGGAGGAGATGACAGGGGTACAGTGATCTGTGCTGCCCTGCCACTCGTCCAGTGCTGCAGTCACCCCAACATCTGCACCCCAAAAAAGCAACAGGGCTGATGGCCAAGAGGGGCCAGAGGGGTGGGCAGGGGTCCCCTCCTTCTGAGCCAGGGTGGGCACGGTGCTGTGGGGCCGCCGACATACGCAGGGTTAGTGCCACCCATGGACACTGACACTGCTCACTTTTGGGCTGTGGGGACTTGGGGGTTCAGGCTGCTGGGGCACCCTGTTGTTGGAGCAGAATGGGGTGGGTTGTTTGCTCTGGGGGTTTCCTTCCCACCCAAGGATCTGCCAAGCAAACCAGCTCTTTGGGTGATCCCCCAGACCCCCTTTCCTGAGCCGTCCCCTCCCCTCTGAGCACCCCTGTCCTTAGCCGGGTGTCCCTCGGGGCCACGCGGTGGGGTGGCATTGCCTGTACCCTTGCTTGCCCTTGAGTTAATTTGGGCTGGTTCTCTGCCGGGCTGCGCTGCCGGGAGGGGGGCGGCTTAATATGGAAACAGCCGTGTAAGGGGACACTGTGCTCCCTGCAGCCACCCCGGCCACCGGCCCCCCCGGCCCTGCGNACCCCTGCCCCCGGCGAGTTTTGGCCTTTTAAGGACATCTTGGACCATTCTAGTGAATAAAAGGAGTTTGGGGCCAGCGATGCATCCCACCGGTGATGGGGTCACCTCCACGGGGCCGTGGGTTGGGTCTGAGGACAGGTGGAATGGAAAGGACCTCCACAAGCGTGGCTGGTGGCTGGTGCTGGACTGGGCTGGTGGCCCTGGGGGACACAGAGGGTTTATAGCCATGGGGAGCCACCACTGGCCTGGGTCTTGGCAGGTGCCGAGGCTGGCATGGAGGCTGGCAGGGAGGCTGGAATGGAGGTTGGCATGGAGGGTGGCACAGAGGTTGGCATGGCCAAGCAGTGGCAGCTCCCAGCCAGGGGTGATGTCTGGGTGATGCCATGGGGCACCCTGTCACCAGCACCCTGCTCAGCTCTGTGCCAGGACCCCCTGTCTTGGGAGAGGCTCCAGTGCTGAGGTGTGTTGGGGTCATCCGAGGGGTGACTGGATGTCTCACCTCATGCTTATCAGGGGGTCCCCATTACTCCACCCAGGTCCCATAGGTTTGGGAAAAAGACACCAGCAGTGGCACATCTCCTCCAGGGCTTTGCTCCACGGGGACCGGTGGGGTTCACAAGATGAGTTTTGCTTTTCAGCTGGTACCAAGCTGGGTTCTTGGACCTGAGTGAGTCCTTTGGGGTGCAGGAGGTGCTGCTGGCGATGGGGAGGGCAGTCTTCCAATTCTGGGCCTTTGGCTTCCCATTTAACCCCTCCTTGGTGAGGAGAAGGCAAAGGGAGCCCAGCAGGGAGCTGGGAGCTTCACCCACACGTGGTGGAGGGGTGCAGCCCTCAGGACAAGGGCAGGTTTGGGGTGGCTTGTCCAATGTGCAGTGGCAAGGCCAGGTTAACCATCCTGACTTCCATCAGGGCACGATGGGGGGGCTCCAGGGTAAAACTGCCCCTTTTTTGTGGGTCATGGCCCAGTGTGGATGTGGAGGGTCACCACTCGATATGGTAGAGTGTCTGTAGCCAGAGTTTGCTTCAGCCCAGCTGTGTTTCTGGTCATGGTAGCCCTGGAAGGAGGGAGGATGGGGACACATGGGGCTGTGCAGACCTGGATCCCCCTCAAAGGGGTCTGGGGGTGCCTGTGGCGGGATGTGAGGGTGCAGAGTCCCCTCTGCCATGCCCTGCAGCACAGGGACACACTGCCAGGGAGGGTCAGAGTGCCTGAAGGGTTTGGTGACACCTGGGGTTGCTGGGATCAGGATGCAGCACACGGCACCCAGGGGTGAGCTCCAGCTCTGCCAGTTCTGCACTTCAAACCCCAACCATCCCAGCCATATGCCCCCCAGGGTAACAAGCTTCTGCAGAGGTGGTGGACATCTCTGTCCCAGGGACACCCCAGTGAACTCACCTCCACCCCCTCCAGCACTGCCAGAATTTTTGGCTCCACTGCTGTTGGATGCCATGAGCACAGTGAGGCAGGATCCTTGTCATCTCCATCCCATCCCTGACACCTCACTTGGAGATCCTGGCCCCCTGGGTGCTCCAACTCGCCCAGAGTATTGGCTGAGCAAAGCAAGACAGATGTTTCTACAAAGGTATGGAGTGATGAGACAAGGGAGGCATGGGTCCAAGCTGAAAGAGGGGAGAATGAGAGGAGATCTTAGGAAGAAATTATTTGTTGTGAGGGTGCTGAGCCCCTGGCCCAGGTTGCCCCCAGAAGCTGTGGCTGCCCCATCCCTGGCAGTGTCCAAGGTTGGATGGGGCTGGGAGCACCCTGGGCTGGTGGGAGGTGTCCCTGCCCAGGGCAGGGGGGTGGAGCAAGATAGTTTATAAGGTCCTTCCCAATCCAAACCAGTCTGGGATTCTCTGTCAGGCAGGTTGGCTGCACTGTGACACCCTCCTTGGCCCAGTCTGTAGGTGACAGCCAGCCAAGCAGGATGGCCAGGACACCTCACTTGGTGGCCCAGGGACACCAGTGGGTCCCCACAGGATGGGCATGGGGCTGGGGGGGCTGTGCCCAGGGACACAGCTGAGTGAGCTGTGCCCTTGCCATGTCCCCTCTGTGTCCCTCACCAACCTGCCAGCCCCGGGCAGACTCCAGCTCCCCATGGTGGGATGGGGGCTTCCCGGGGAGGGGGGGAAAGCTGCTGATCAAACAGTCAGTTCCCTGGGTGCTGCAGGAACAGCAGTGGGTGCGGGTGCCTTGGCAGAGCTCCACCAGGGCTATTTTCATTCCGTGGGGACATCTCCCTTGTAAGTGATAGCCCGAGGAAGCCGGTGAGCTCGTGTGCCGGCGGGGGCTGGCGGAGGGGCCGGGGAGTCTCCAGCCGGGGTGTTGGCAGCCACAGCGTGGTCCCAGTGCCAGTCCCTGCCCTCACCCCTCCTCGTGGAAGGGGTTCAGAGCTGTGAGGCCCCATCCCTGTGCCACAGCTGAGCTGGGACCCCCTGTCCTGCTGCTGGGACCCCCGGGGCTGGACACCCCTCCTTGGTGTGGCTGAGCCTCTCGGCCTGGGTGTTCCTATGGAATTGAGGATCTTCTGGGACAATGGATCACCAGGCATTAAAATCCAGGTTGGCAAGTCCAAGGGCTCTCCCTGTCCTGCCCTGGTGAGCAGGAATCCTCGGGATGACCAAAGAAGAGGGATGAGGAGTTTTCAGCAGGGAAAGGTCTCACTGAGTGCATGAAGGATGTCTGTCCTCTGGGGACACCGGGGACGTCACGGGGTGAGTTGGTGAAGCCCTGGGGTGGGTTGGTGAAGCCCATTGCTGGTGGCCTGGGGACAGGAGCAGCATGACCTCTGGAGGAAGGGTCTCCTACATCTCCAGTCATGGCACAGCACTTCCCTCAGGTCCTTCTGCACCCCCCCAGGGCTGCAGACCCCATGAGGGACAGCACAGGGAGATGTTCCCCCACATGCAGTGTGACATCTCCCTGTGCCAAAGCACACACAGTTTTCTCACCATCTGCTCACTCACAGACCCAGATCTCCCCTGGCCAAGGCACCGTGGCACCACCCTCATCTTTGTGTCTTCCTCAAGTCAGGAGTTCAGGTTTTCTTTTATAGCTTCAGGGTGGGCACTCTGAGGAGAGACAGTAAAAAAAAAAAACGCCCTGCAGAAGTGATTCCCCATTTTCATCTCTATATTTAGAAAGCTCCAAGCCTGGTTTTAATCCCTTTGGTGCATCCTGGTGAGGTTTCTTTACCCTTCCTTAATCGAAATATCATGCAGCTCCAGCTGACTATTTATAGCAATCAAATCAATATATATTTTTTTTTAACTAAACTTAAAAAATCTCTTCCACAAGTGAGGCCAAATTAGTCTAACAAAGCTGTTTTCTGCATCCCTGGCCCCTGGCTGGGCTCTGAATTGAAAAAACTGGAAAATATTTGCTTTTTGCTGGTGCCTTGGGATCCTGAGGCCTTTGGGATGGGATGTTTTGGGCTTTTGGGTGCACAAGGGTCTGGAGAACCAGTCCTGCCCTCAGCCACTCTTGTGATGGTGTCCTCTGGGCTTCTTCAGCCACTTTGGGACATTTTGGTCTTCCAGCTGGTGAATGTTTTGGCCTGAGTGGCTCCAAATTTGTGCTGGTTTTGCTACTGGAGCTGCTGAAGTGTGATAGAATGCTGGGACCTTCCTCTGAGATTTGTCAGTGGTGCTGGGCCCTGCTGGAATGGTGCAGAGTGAGAAGTTGAGGCATGGGAAGAGCAGGGAGGAGCTGCTGGCCTCTGCCATGCTCCAGCCAAGTGCCCAGGGGTGGGCTGCAAGGCTGGGGCACCCAAGCCTGAGGCTGGGTGAGGGGCACAGCCCCTGCTTTGGGCTCCTCTGCCTGCGAGGGGTTACTGGCTGCAGAAAGGTCAGGCTCCAGGGGCTAATCCACCTCCACTGAGTTTTTCCAGCAGCCATGCAGCTGGCTGGCAGCAGCAGGGAGCATCAGAACCCCCTTTCCTGGCAGCCCCCCGTGTGGCAGCCGATGGCCAGGACGGGGTTAAGTGACACGGGGCTGTGGCTGCTTTGGATCCAGCCACTTTCAGACCTTTTCCGCTTTTAAAGGGCTTTGTCAGAAGAGAGCACATGGGTCAGTCAGCCTTGATAAGGTTTGGGGTGCAAGCTTCCTCCCGAACCCCACCAGGAAGACACAGAGGAGCAGGACTTGCAGGAGGCAGTGGATGGGATCAGGGCAGGGGCTGGGGGCAAGCAGTGCCTCCTGCAAGTCGCTGGGGGCAAGCAGTGCCGTCCCCATGGCACTGTGGCCCCACGACTGGGGCTCCTATTTCTGCTGGAGGGGGAGAGCCTCCCTCTCAGGGACACCTGTGCCTATCTGTCCTTCCTCACCAGCCCCAGCCCTGGGGCTTCTCGAGGGCTGTCCCTGTTGGCCCGTGCCAGGATGGGGGGGACACCATGGCAGGGTGACGTTAACCCCCAGGAGCCATCCCCATCCTTCCCACAAAGGCTTTTCCGAGGTGCAAACCAGCACTGGCACCCCGGGGCATGTGGGTCCCCACCAGGAGCTCTCCCTCCCAGCAGTTGTGCCCCACGGTGTTGTCACCTCTGGAGAACAGGTCCCCGGGCAGCAGCTGACAGCCCCCCCAGCCCTGCAGCCCGGGGTGACATTTGGGGCAGGCGGGGACACTCCAGGAGGGGGGGTCCCCAAGGGGAGCGGGACAAGGGCTCCTCTCCGATGCCACCCAACCCCTTGGCACAAGGCAGGGCGTGAACAAGGGGAGTCCCGGTGTCACTTTACAATCGGGCTGTCCCTGCTCCCTCCCGGGGGCCCACGGGGACCCGCAGGATGGGCCCCAGGTGTGGACAGGCATCACTTCTGGCTGGCAGCAGGGTGAGGGGCTGGGACATGCAGCTCAGGGCCCCGGTGCTTCACGGTCCCACCCCGCAGAGCTGCTCCTTCCCATTCCCCTGTACAGTTGCTGGGACATATTTTTAGCCTCTGGTGGACACACGGAGGGTGTTAAGCCCGTAACCTTCGGCCCAGTTCAGTGCTCATAGGATGGCCATCTGCAGATCAGCACAATTTGTCGTGTGATGGATTTGGAGACCATGTAGGGGAAACAGGAGGGACAAGGAGGTGGAGAGAGGAGAGGGACTTTGTATAAGACCTTGAAGGTCACAGGAAACAAAGCCCGTGACCAGCACACCAGCAGGAACATCCCACTCAGAGTGCCTGGGGAATATTTCCCTTCTCCCACGAGGGATGGCTCACGGTGGGCACTGAGGTTGCCTTTTTGTCTGTCCGTGGTGGGTGATGGCTCCCCTGTCCCCCTGCACTGGGTCAGAGGGGACACACAGACCCCAGGACACGCAGGGTCTCCTCTGCCTCCCCCCACACCTTGACCCTCCCCAGATACCCACCCGAGGAGCCACACTCCCCGCCCAGCCCTCCAGGTCACTGCCTGTTTTGGGGCCAAACTGAGAATATCTCCATTCCCATTCCCAAGGGGACCCTCAGGAGACCCAGGCTGGTCTCCAGGCCACCAGGGCCATGCCTCCCTCCATCTGGGAGCCAAAATGGGTGCCTGGAAGCACCTGCAAGCCTCGTGCCAGCAAAGGACAGGGGAGGTAGGGGAGGACACAGCAAGGGTGACATCCGGTTTCGGCAGGTGACAGTGGCAGCTCCGGCGTGCCAGGCTGTGCTGAGAGCCACCGAGAGGGCTGGCGGGCAGAGGAGCAGCCTGTCCCTGCCAGCCACTGCCACCCAGCTCCTGGATAACAGGCCCTGCCTGCAGAGAGATGCAGCCACCTGCCCAGTGTCCCCAAACTGGAGCTGGGACAGTGTTGACCTTGGCTCAGCTCCTCCTGTTTTCGGCCACTGTGGTCCCCCCCAGACCAGCCCAGTGAGACCCCCAGCACTGTGGAACCACTGAGGCTGTGCTGGTGGACACACAGCCCCACGGCTCCTGGGCATGGACATACAGCAGGAGCCAGAGGAGAGGGATGGAGCCAGAGGAGAGGGATGGCTGTCAGCCCTGCCCATGCCCGGTGCTGCCCGCTTTGCCTCCCCGCAGCCTGGGTGGAGGTGGTATTTTTTTTCCTGGCTGGCATCTGCTTGCCAGCTGGAGTACAAAGGAATTATTTTCCTCTGAAAAGCTTCCCTAGTATGCAGGCATTAGACATTTCGGGGGATTATTTAGACTAGCAGCAACTGTTTGTAACGGAGACAGCATAGCCAGTGATCTTTTATTTTTGGCACCCGTTGACTAATGTTAAATTGCAGTTGGAGGCCTGGTGAAAATATGGATGGCTTCTCTTGGGCCACAGAACAAACTTGTTGTGTCCCCACCAGCCACACGGTGCAGTGAATGCTTTCCTAGTGAAGGGATGCTGACAATAAATAGCTGCCCAGCGGGGTCAGGTCCTGCCTTTCCTCAGCCAGGAGAGTCCCTCTCGCCCCTTCTTCCCCCTCATCTCTTCCCCCTCCTTGCCCAGCCACCACCACGGCCGATGCTCTCCAGAGGCAGGGCTGGGGAAGGACCCTTTTAACCTGCCAAGTGCCCGCAGCCCCTCAAGCTATGCTTTTTGTTGTCCCTTTCCCCCTGTTTTTTAGGGCTGCTTTGCCGCCTTCCTGCAGTGCTTTGCAGCAGGTCACAGCAGTGGCCCTGGGCAGCCATGGCCGGCACAGCCGTAGGGCCCCCCGCTAGCGTTGGCTTTGGCCCCTCAACAAACACCTCTTTGCACCCAGCTTCTTACAACAGAGACAGAAAAACTGAGCTGGAACTAGAGAAGGTTTGGGAAGCAGTTTACACCTCGCAGGTAAGACTGACTGAGCTGTTCTCATCGTTTAGAGCCCCGTGGCCCCAGCAAGGACCATGTTGGTGGTGCTGCCGAAAGCTCCCTGGCAGCCGCAGAGCCCAGGCTGGAGGAGAAGGCAGCTGACAGAAGCCCTGAGGAGCACCAAGATGGTGGCCCCGTCAATGCCTCCTCGCCCGGTGCTGCTGAGGGACCTGGAGAAGGGGAGAAAGAGCCGGCGGGTGGCCTGAGTGGGGACCTGGGTCCAGAGGCTGGCCAGCTGGAGGAGAAGACCACTGCTGAGAAGGGCCAGGAGGGGACTGGTGAGGGGGAAGGTGCCCTGTTGGGCAGCCCTGAGGCAGCACATCGTGAAGGGAACCGTGGGCCTGGCCCACAAGATGGATTCCGTGCCCAAAAGGATGAGGAGCCTGGTGCTGAGAAAGAAGGCTCCAAGGAGCAAGGGCAGCCTGGGGAAGAGAAAATGGGGAAGCCAAGAGCAGTGTCTGTTCCTGAGGGGGGAGAGGAAGGGGGAAAGCAAAGCTCAGAGGAAGATGATGAGCAGGGGGAGTCTGAGGAAGATGGAAGCAAGAGAGAGTCCAAGGAGGAGGGAGAGTCTAAAGAGGAGGAAGAGTCTGAGGAAGATGGTGCCAGGCCAGCAGAGCCAGAGAATGGAGCTGAAGAGAGCAACGAGGAAGCATCTGGAGGTTCTGGCAAAAAGGAACAAGGCAAACCAGTGGCTGCCAGCAAGAAGGAAGGCAGGGATGGCCTTGCCAGCTGCCATCACCCACCCTGTGGGGACACAGCAGAAGACCCACCGGCAGTGGTGGAAGATCCACCAGCAGCAGAAGACCCACTGGCAGTGGTGGAAAACCCACCAACTTCAAAAGACCCACTGAGAGCAAAAGACCCATCGGCAGTGGTGGAAAAAACCCCAGCAGCAGAAGACCTGCCAGCAGCTGGAGACCCACTGGCAGTGGTGAAAGCCCCACCAACAGTGGACGACCCACCAACAATACAAGACCCACCAGCAGTGGTGGAAAAACCCCCAGCAGTAGAAGACCCCCCTGCAGACAAAGCATCGCTTGCAGGAACAGAGAGCCCCCCTGGCCACAGCCCCCAGCCAGCTGCTGCCAGGCTCCGGCACAGCCAGATAGGTTGGAGTCTTTTCTTGTCAGTGTGCTGTAGCAGCAAGAGTGACCCTACCATCAACCCCCAGTGGAGCTGAGCTTGGCACGTTAAACCACGTCTAGTGCATGGCCCTCTCCTAACGCTTGTGCTTCCCCTGGCCTGCCCCTAACCAACGCGCCAGGGTGCAGGCAGGAGCCATGGACGCCTTGCCATCCAGGTGCTCGTCGCAGCCATACCAAAGCTGGCTGATGTTTCCCTCTCTCAAGCCCGTGGTTTCTCCTCTGGGCTGTGGACATGGACACCCAGACCCCTTTCAGCACCCGCAGACCTCTTAAAGGCTCTTTATCCTCCACCCTCAAAGTTCTCCGGAATTTGTCTCCGCAAGGGCAGGATGCTGCCTGGGGTGGTGAGGCTCTTGTCCACCAGCCCTTATCTTGTGGGGAAAGTGTGAAGAGCTCTTTCAGACCCTTAAGCTGCCAAAGCTCCGGCTCTGGCCACACTTGGTCAGTGAAAAGGCAGCTAAGGAAAAGGGACACCCCCCCTCCCTCACCATGATTTCTTAGAAACCTCTGTGGACTTTGGCCACAGTTGGACAATGACCTTTGGACACAGCTGAGTCTTTTTCTGCTTTCATCCTTAACATGCAGCTCAATAAGCTCCCATTTGTGCCGAAAGGGAAATCCAGTTTTGGCCTCTGCAGCTTAACTTGGCGAGTCAAAGGTCTTCCTCAGCCCAGCACTTGGTGGACACTCAGGACAGTCCCAGGGCTTGGCAGTACCCTCTGGGCCCAGGCATCCCTAGCTCAGCCAGACAGCACACATTTGTCCCCAAACCTGTCCCCAAACCCCCACTTAAGCCTGACCCGACTCCCAGTATTTAAAAGCACTTGGAGCTGCGTGGGGCCCTTGGTGGGCCAGCACCTCCAGAGCAAGGACACCAGGGTGCCTCATGTTTCCTGGGCCAAGCATGAAAATGTGGGGTCCCCATGGCCACCCAGAGCCCCGGCTCCACGCCAAGGACTCCAGCCTGGTACAGGGGTAGAGGTGGGAGAAATGGCAGGGAATGACCTCGCTGGCAAAGACCAGGCAGGGCAGGATGGCTCAGGCTGGCTGCTCTCTCAAAAGACAGCCCCAGTCTTGCATCCACGGTAACTTCTTTGTGAGTGAGCAGGCAGAGCCAAGTGTTCCTGCAGCTGAGATTTACCCCGGAGGAGCCGCAGCTGCCGGGGGAAGTGCCGGGGCCCAGCTGGGCAGCAGCTGCCGCCTGCTCGCCCTCCTCCCTGGCAGCGCCTTCCAGCCATGTCCTTCACATTCCCCAGTGCCTGGCCCACGGTCCCCCCGGGCCGATGTGGTGTTCCTCCCTCACCAACCCCTCCTCAGAGCCCAGCAGTTGCCCCCAATGCTTTCCCCAGCAGCCACAGCCCCGGCAGCCTCCGCAGAGCCTTTGCAGTAGGGAAACCGCAGCGTGCCAAAGGCTGTGGTGGCTGCCGAGGAGCATGGCAGGTGCACGGGCTCAGGGGGTGTGTGCTCCCCCATGGCCTCTCCCCAGCTTGTGTGAGCACCCGTGTGGAGTCCCCAGCTTCAGCACTAACAGGTCTCCTTGCCTTTTCCTCCAGAAGAGGTTGAAGATGCCAGCGAGCCGACCAAGCGTGACCGGTCCCACCTGGAGAACACCCTCAAGCTGAATGAGGACAAACCTGCTGATGATGTCTCAGGTAGGGAGTCCAGGTGGCAGTGAGCCATGCATGCCCTGCTCCTTCAGCCCAAGCAATCCCTGCAGGACAGGCTCAGCACCGTTCTGCTGCACCAAGAGCATGGATGGGATTTCCCTTCCCTAGAATGCTTTGGTTTTAACCTTACTTCTTGTGGGCCAGCAACACCACATCTTCCATGGCCTTCCAGTACCTGAAGGGGCTACAGGAAAGCTGGGGAGGGACTTTTGACAAGGGCCTGCAGTGACAGGATGAGGGCAAACAGCTTTAAACTGGAAGAGAAGAGCTTTAGATTACTTATTATGAAGAAAACCTTTCCCATGAGGGTGCTGAGCCCCTGGCCCAGGTTGCCCCCAGAAGCTGTGGCTGCCCCATCCCTGGCAGTGTCTCAGCCCAGGTTGGATGGGGCTTGGAGCACCCTGGGCTGGTGGGAGGTGTCCCTGCCCAGGGCAGGGGGGTGGCACTGGAGGAGCTTTAAGGTTCTTCCCAATCCAAACCAGACTGGGATTCTGTGATCTTCAGGAAGAGCCCAGTTTTGCTGCTCTTAGGTTAATATACTTGAGGTATTTCAAAGACATCCCCAAGGGCGACAAGAATTAGGAGGGCAAAGAGGCTGGAAGAAGCAGATGGTGGATCATCTTCAGCCAACACCGCTGCTGCCCAGAGAAATATGGGACAACTTGTAATAAAGGGTCTGGATTTTTATTCCAACTATTTATTGGGTTTTGGTATCCTAAGTCTTGATCCTGCTGGCCCCATGGGCAGTCTGGACTGTAAAGAAAGTGATAAAAGCTGCTGTGGACAAAGCTCCTTCTTAATTCTAGCCAGCAGCTTAGGGGCTGTGCCCTGGGTCCCTGGCACCATGGTGGAGGGCTTTGGGGATCAGGGGTGTTGAGTGCTAAACAGCATTCACGAGAGCCCAGCAGCAGATGGGGACAGTGCCCAGCAGGGAGGGGCATCAAAAAGTGTGACTGGGAAGAGTTTGGCCAAGATTACAACTGTGAGCCAAGTCCCTTGATCCACAGCTGAATCTCCCTCAAGTTCTTCAGGGAATTCCCAGCAGCTTCCCTAGGAGGAACTCAGCCAGGGTGATGTGGTTTGCCTTTCACCCATCTGCATGCTTCTGCCCCACAGGAGTACTGCAGCGGCTGAGGAAGATCTACCACTCCTCCATCAAGCCTCTGGAGCAGTCCTACAGATACAACGAGCTGAGGCAGCATGAGATCACAGGTAATGCCACCAGCACCAGGCTCTCCAGCACCATCAGGTCGTTGGGATGCAGGTAACAGCACAGAGTGCAGATCACAGAAGGCTTGGATAGTTTGTCTTCCTTTGCAGCTTCCCAAGAAGGCCTTGAGCTTGCCAGGCTTAGGGGACATGCCCTAGTGACCCCAGCAGCAGGCATTCCTGCATCTGCCTCAGGTCCATTTGCTGTCAGGACCATCTGTGTAGGCTGAGTGTTGAACCCTGCCTGCTCTGAGTCTCCCACATGCTCAACATCAATGCCCTGTCCCTGTGCCAACCAGAGATCGTGGCCCAGTGAAATAGTCTTGGCAAGGAAGCTAAGGACCTCTCAAGGCTGGGGATGAGCTTCCTGGGGGGGCTGGAGCTGGCATCCTTCCTGCTCATTGTGGGACACAGCCATGTGGGCAGGGTATCCCTCAGCCTCAGCAGTCTTCACTCCTCCTGGGAGTTGGAGTTTCCAGCCCTTGGCAAATAGACCTGTGGGATCAGGGAGGCAGGTCTTGGTGTCCACAGGTATGGGTTCTGGCTGAGCCCTACCAGCACGTGTCCCTCCAGAAGAGGAAGGTGCAGCCCTGGCCCTAAGATGCTCGCAAACCACAGGAAGATCTTGTGACCCATTTGACAGAAGCAGCCTCATTTTCCAAGCACAGATGGCTCAAGCCCAAGTCCAAAGTTCCTGTTCACTGGAACTTTCCTCTGAGCCCCCACTCGAGCCCTGTCCTGATCCAGGGCCAGATGCCTCCTGTGCCTTGGCTGGGCAGGCAGGGGATGCAGGAGTCCCCAGTACCCGTGTCCCAAGGCTGCATGTCCACATCAAGGCAGGGAGGCACCCAGGCAGGCAGCTGAAGTTCTGCCTCACTCCCCAGGTTTCCAGCCATATCCTCCCTCCTGGTGAGACAGGACCGAGGTACACCTTCCACAGACCTTGCTGTTACAGCTGGACTCTCCTCCACCAGCACATGTCCTGTGTTCATTTCAGCAAACCCCTGGGACACATCCCCTTAAAGCAGAACCCCTGTTCCACGGGCCCCCCAAGTGCAGCTCCTAAATCCATGTCAGATACTTTGGAATCACCACTTGAACATCACCACACCCAACCTGTGGGGAAGCACGGGTGACCATGGGGCAGGACAGGGATGCATAATCCTCATGACCAGCCCAGGACCCATCCCCTCGGGACACAGAGCACCCTGGGCATCACCCATGTGGCAGGGTAACTGGGGGGAGGGTGTCACAGTGCCACACCATGCAGCAGCCAGCATGGGAGGGTTGCCCCATTGTCCCACAACATCTGTCACCCCTCTTACAATCTGGGCTGTCACCTCCCTCATGCAGCCAGCACAGCACTGCCACGTGCCTGGGAAAGGAGCACCAGGAGCTGCAGTGTTGGCACCCTGGTACACAGCCCCACAGCCACAGTGGTGGCACCAAGCAGGGAAAACAGGACAACCATGCCCTGTCCCAGCTGGCTCTGTCACAGAAACTCAGCATCAGCAACACTCCAGCCTCCTCTCTGAGTTACTCTGGTCTGTGGGGGTGGCAGTGCAGGCACCTGCATTTAGTGCCACGTGAACATGGGTCACTGTGCAGGAGAACATTTGGGGTTATGGGGGCAGTTGGCAGGTTCCCATTGCTCTGCACTGTTCAGCCCCCAGCCTGTCTGCATGCCCAGGACATCCCACCCTGCCTTCCAGCCACCCCAGATCCGAGCAGCCACCTCTCTGCTCCCTTTCTAGGAAGATGTAAGAGCTTCTCAGGCCCCTGCTGGCTTCCTCCATCCTAGCTCCCGAGGAACGAGCCACCAACCCTTGTGTTTTCCCAACCCAAGGTCCCTCTCAAATCCAGGTTCTAAGCAGAACAGCCTCACCCTGGAGAACTGCAGACCAGCAGTTTGTATTCAATACCCACAGATCCAGCTTTTCCCAGTCCCTCATTAGCAATGTAATTAGAGAAACCTGCAGATCAGTTAGAGGATTGGCCCAGGAAGCCCCCCTTCCCCCCCCCCCCC
>JAAWXA010000038.1:549045-785250 GCA_038090715.1 Florisuga fusca
CCCCCCCCCCACACACACCTTGACTATATAAGGCAGGTGAAGAGAGGGGAGGGGGGTTTGAGGGAAGTCTTTTCAGTTGTCTTTTCTGTATGATGGTCCTGTTTTGGGTGAGTTCACAGCCTTTCTGGCACCCCTGCAAGCTGGGGCCTGGCTCTGGCCTCTTCCCCTGCACCCACCCCTGGGGCTGTGGGAGGCTGGAGGGTGCAGAGCTGCCGGCTCAGCTGGCTGGGAGGAGTGGGACAGCTGGGAGAGCAGCAGGGCAGGCCTGTCATGGAATATGTGTGACCTTTGGAGGTGTAAGCCAATATAGAGGGGTGCCGTTGCATGCACCTCTGCCCCTCCATTACACAGCAGCCCTCCATTTTGTGTGCTTCCCCGTGGCTCCAGCCCGTGTAATCCAAGGAGCCCCTCTGCTCTCACGAAGACACCAGGGTAGATGAGTGTCACCTGTCCTGGGGGAGCTGTGACTGCCACTGCCAACCTAAGGCTCTGAATTGTTTGGGGGTGCAAACCCCCCCACCCTCTGCTTACAGCCTGGAAGGTGCCACCTCCTTGTCCCTGCCTGCTGCCCTCCCTCCCACCTCTCTGCTCTGCCATCCCACGGGGGTTCCTGCACGCTCCATCCGGGTCCACGTCTGTGCTTGGTGACAGTGGGGCCACCATTTAGGGACTGTTCCTGGCTCTCCCATTCTGGTGATGGGAAGCTTGCTGTGAGGTCATACTGTTTTGTGGTGCATGCTGGTGACCCTAATTACTGTACATGTGCTGGTTAGCATGACTGTCTAGTGGATGACCTCCCAGTTGCCATCACCACCCATCCCACGGCTGGACATGGGATAGCAGCACCACCAGCATAGTCAGGACATTTGTTGGGGTTGGTTGCTGCCCTAACCATGGCTTTTTGAGCTCCCTTTGCTCGGTGAATGTTGCTGGGGAAGGCAATAACCACACTAAGTGGAGTGGGAGGGTTGGAGTGCTTTCTCAGGCTCAGCAGCTCTCCTGGGGCTGCTCCCCTTCCCTGGTGCCTGGGGCAGAGTGGGGTTACTGCTTCTCCTGGTACCCGCGGGTCTCGTTGCTGACAGACCGTAACTCCTTCCCTCCTGCTGGGAATGGCCATCGCTGGCTTTCCCTGCCCAAGAGAAGGTCAGTTTCAGTCTTCAGATCCCCCCTGGGCCAGCCCCAGGCAGCCGCATCCCTCCTTCGACTCACGGTACCTCTTCTCTCTCCCCGTGTCCCCTGCTAACAGCTTACCCGGGACGCACTCTGGGCTCCTCCGCCACAGGTTGGTATCGCTGCCCGCCCCTGCCTGCTGCCACCACTGCCCCAGCCCTTTGCTGGCCTCCAGCTTTCCTACTCACCTGCCCCAGCATGGCCACGCTTCCCAGGCCCCGAGCAGACCCTGGCTACTGCTGGGACATGGAGCCGGTGTCCTCAGCATGTGTGTCACCTCAGTTGTCTGTCCCAGGCTTGGCTCTGTGCCTCCCTGCCTCCCCGGCTTTGACGCCGCTCCCTCTTGGTTAAGACTCAATAAGTTGCTTGCTCCTCAAGCATTGGTCCAAAGGTGTTTGTGGTGGACCTGTGGGTCCATCTCCCACCCATGGCACAGGAGCCAGAAGAGCCCAGCAGATAGCCCACCCTGCAGGGGAGCTCTTCCCACCCTTCTCCCCCCTATATGCAGAAACTTTCCCAAATGTCCACCCTTGGTGCCCCCCCAGCTACAGTTTAAGCTGAGGAGCTCACAGCAGCTGTCCCAGCAACACAGGCTGTCCCCTGCCTGGTGGCCTCAGCCCCCTCAGCAGCCAGAGCTGGCTCCTCTCCCTGCCTATCCTGCTCAGGGTGTGCTGCCAGGTCCCCTCAGGAGGAGCAAGAGATGGGAGATGGGCCAAGAAGCACCAGCCAACACCCCGTCCTTCCCTGGGTCCAGTGCTGGGCCGCAGGGACAATGTCCCTGCTGTGACAGAAGGCAGGGAAATCCGATCTTCTGGATATCCTGTCCTACCCCAGGCCCCCCAGTGCCAGATCCTGCCAAACCAGGTTCCTCCACACCCCAGCCCCAGCCCCAGCGTGGTGGAGCCCTGCCAGTGCCTGGAGGGCCCCTGGCTCCCCGTGGTGCCGGTAGTGGAGAGCGTTGAGGATATATATAGTGTATTCTGATAGCTCTTATCTGCATCTCACTGCAGGCGTGCACACGCGTGCTGCTTGTGTGGGTGTCCACGAGCACGGCACGGGGGTCAGCTGCAGCACATCGGTGTGGCTTGTCCCCTCGGGGGTCTGTCAGCACCCGTGCCATGCCAATGCTCGTGCCAGCTCCCTGAGGGCAGCAGGCAGTGGTGGTTGGGGTGCAGGGATGGGGTGGCAGCCTGGGCTGTGCTGGGATGGTCTCCCCTGGTGGTTTAGCCTTCCCGGGTGGTCTGGAATCAGAGCAAGACCTTTGTGCCTGTGGCTGAGTCTGAACAAGGAGAGGAAAGTTTTGCTGTGTCCTCCACTTTGTCCACAGGCGGACTTGCACAGCGGGGGGTGAGGGGACACCCTGCACTTCTGCACAGGGAGGGAGAAGACCCTGCCCAGACTTAATCCCAGCTGTGCTCCTATCCAAGGGCAGCCTGGCATAGAAACCACCCCCCCTAGAAAGCCAAAGCTCTAGGTAAAAATCCCTTGGGGGGCATCCAGATTGCTTCTGCCCCTAGAGGTGAACAGTCCAAGACAAATGCAGGTGCTGCAGGGGAACACACGACCTTCCTGGCCTTGTCTGCAGGATCACAGCATGCTCTTCAGCCTGGGCACCCAGCAGCAGCTGCT
The DNA here is from genome assembly GCA_038090715.1 of Florisuga fusca. NCBI lineage: Eukaryota > Metazoa > Chordata > Aves > Apodiformes > Trochilidae > Florisuga > Florisuga fusca. Next base: position 551,845 of record JAAWXA010000038.1, read on the forward strand.
GTGTTTTAAGCAAGAGCAGAGGGGGGCAAGGTTTGGGGACCCCCTTGCCCATAATCAGGGCATGATCATGCACCAGCAAGATGTGCCTGGCTCAAACTGGGATGTGCTGGGCTGAGCTGGAGCTGGCAGTGAGGCAGGCTGGGCTAGGAGAGAGCAGCCACAGGGTGGCTGGAGAGAGCCACGGTGATGGAGCTGCAGCATCCCTGCCCTGCAGCCACCGAGGCTGGCTCTTTTTCTGGGCAGGACCAGTGATTCAAATTGGTGCTGAACAAGCATAGTGGGGGATTGTAGCAGGGACAGATGCCAGGTCAGCACCCTCCTGGGTGGGAGATGCTCTCTGCTCTCCCTTGGCAGCACTGAGGAGGACCCATGCATGGACTCACATCCCTGGAGCTGCTCTGCTACTGGGAGAGCCACAGGGTTCCTGTGCCTGGTCCTGCCCACACAGCCCATGGGCTGCCAGTAAACTGTTTCCCAGAGCAAGGGGTAGGGATGGACCAAGGAACTGCCAGTGGGGTGGCAGGGGAACTGCCTGCAGTGTTGCTCACTTGGTGCAGTGGGGCAGAAGTGAGGATGTGGAGCCAGAGCACGTGAGCACCTGTGTTCACACAGCCACACCTGGCCAGGAGCATGTTACAAAGGAGCACACAGGGACCAGCCCCAAACTTCTGGCATGACATCACAGGGCATAATAATAACCATTAACTTCACCTAAAACCCAATTAAAGTCAGCCAGCCAGCCAACAGAGCAGCAGTGACAGAGCAGCACAGGGGAGTGATTAATAACCAAAGTCTGAAGTTTCAACATTTGTTTTTGTGCCGCGTGAGGGGACGAGGTTGGATCCCTGTGGCTTGCAGGCAGGCAGCAGGCAGAGCTTGGTTCAGATCCAGCTGCCCATCTTTTGAGAGGGTTGAGCTGCATGGACAGCTGTGCCTCATCGAGAGATGTCCCCAGCCCATTCTCCTTCCCAGTGGTGACACGGTGGCCCTGCCAAGGGCAGATGCAGGCAGGAGGAAGCTGGCACACCGCCTGACTCCTGCGTCCATGGTTGAATGGGTTTGGTGTGCAGCCACCATGCAGTGCCCTCCAGCACCCTGGGGACTGGGACTGCAGCAATGTGTGGGCTTTGCATCTCCCTCTCCTTGGAGACAGATCCCCAGCTTGCTGGGAGGCTGCTGGCTGCTGTGTGGGTCTCTCAGCCCTCGGAGTGGGGCTGAAGGGAGGGGGCAGCGTGGGTGCTCCAAGGCAGCTCCTCCCCACCAGGGAAGGCTCAGTGCTGGCTGAGGAGCTCCGGGAGCAGATGCTGGCACATCCCTGCCTGCAGCAGGGAGCTGGGGGGCTGTGCTGGGGTGATGCCATGTCAGGGTGGCTGCAGCTTGCTCTGCTCTCTGCCATCTGTCACCACAGCTCTTTTGGCACTGTTTTGGGCCAGGTTTGTCTGTCTACATCAGTGCTGGTACATCAAGGGGATGGGGAGGATTCCCACCAGCAGGAACACACTCATCCGGTTTTTACTTTCATTTCTGGCCTGACTTGGGTACTAGCTGAGTGGAAGGCTCCTGGCTGTCCTCGGGGACTGCCATGGGCTCCTCTGGCTCGGGTGGCTGCCTGCCCAGGGTGATGGGGGTTGAGCAGTGAGGACACAGGCTGACTGCACAAGCTCTGCTCAAGCAGGGGGTTCTGATGGGGCAGTGGCTGCAGGTGTCCAGGGACATCTCAGCTTCCAGAAGGGTTGCATAGCATGAGGACAGGTTCTTAGAGGCCGTCACCAGCCACTGTAAGTCCTTTAGCAAACCTCAGGCCTTGAAGATCATGGGATGAGCACTGTGGTTCATCTCTCTCCTGCCTTTCCCTAGGCCTGAAGTGGGGCTCTTTCACAACATGGTAATAGGGTTAGGATGAGGTTGGACTTGATGATCTTGAAGGTCTTTTCCAACTCTCTGATTCTATGAACCTGCCCACCCCTTGCCAGTCTGGATCCTCTCACCCTGCCCGTATGTAAGCAAAGACCCTCTCCACAGCCTGAGGGCTTGGAGGCACAGCTGGGTGCAGATGCCTGCCAGGGGATGGTGGAACTGCAATGCAGACAAGCTGGCCCAAGGCTCTCACAGCATTTACCAAGCACCATGCCACCGTGTTGCTCCTTGAACCGTGCCAGCTCCCTTTGCACGAGGCATCTGCCTGGTCACAGCATGGCCACCTCCACTGCCTGTCCCATGCTTTGCGGCAGCTGCCTTCAAACAACACCCCCCCACCCCGCAGCCAGCCCCCAACTCATTCTGGCTAAATCAGAACTGAAGCCAGAAAAGATTTAAAAGACCTTCAAGTCCTTCTGCAGGCTAAGAAAGACCTCAGGCAAGGTCAGAGGAGGTTGGCAGCGAGGTGGGGTCTCCCGCAGAGCATGGTGACATCCCGTTCCTGCAGGCACTGGGGCACATTGCTGGGTGATGCCTTGGCTGGCGAATGGCTGGTGGCCCCAAAAGGTTGGCTGTTTCCCCAGCAGCATCCCCGTGCTGCTCAGATGGGATGCTCGTTACAGCCAGGAGCTAATCGCCTGGCGGCGACAGCTATTGTTTCTTCACTTCCTCTTGTTATTTCCCCTCTCCGCAGATGGGGAGATCACTTCCAAGCCAATGGTGCTATTCCTGGGACCGTGGAGCGTCGGCAAATCCTCCATGATAAACTACCTCCTCGGGCTGGATGACACTCCCTACCAGCTCTACACAGGTACCGTGCTCAGGGCTCCTCCCTGCTTGTCCCCAGTGTGCTGGGCATGGGCACTTCTGCATCGTGTGGGCAGCAGCTCCTGGCCACGTCTCTTCAGTCCCCTCCCCACTGTGGCAGGGAAGATGTGATCTCGTTTGTGCCACCCAGCTGCAGTGCAGTGTGGAGGGAGAGGTTCCCCACTACAACCCAGGGCCTGTCTGCCCTCCCTGGAGAGGAGGAGGTCATCTTGCCCTGTGGCATCCCTGTCCTGCAGCACAGGGCTCAGGTCACGTTGCAAGGACAGCTTGCCTTCATCTTCTCCCCTCCCCTCCTCACATGGAACCAATTAATTTGCCCTCCCAGGAGAAAAGCCCTTCCCTCCTCCCTGCTCCCACGGGTGGCATCTCACAGCTGAGGGCAGATGTCTGTGGGCAGCTCTGTGCTGCTCTAACAGGACTCCCAGAAGGCGGTTCTCCAGAGCACCTTGTGCAGTCAGTCCCCACAGAAAACAGCTCTGCTGGCATTTGCCCATGAGATCTGGCAAGAATTTCATGGCTCTGCTTCTTGCCTTCCCTCTCTTAGCAAGTGAGTGATGCTCCTGAGCTCCCCAGTTAGTGCCAGGCCAGTCCTGTCATGTCCCTCCCCTGACATGGATTTCACAGCTCTGCTGCTCCTCTTGTTGCTGGGCAGGGGCGGAACCCACCACCTCTGAATTCACTGTCATCATGCATGGCCCCAAGCTGAAGACCATCGAGGGCATCGTGATGGCTGCTGACAGCGCTCGCTCCTTCTCACCCCTGGAGAAGTTTGGGCAGAACTTCTTGGAGAAGCTGATTGGGATAGAGGTGCCTCACAAGCTGCTGGAGCGAGTCACCTTCGTGGACACACCGGGCATCATCGAAAACCGCAAGCAACAGGAACGAGGTAGGAGCTCACTGGGTTCATCTAAGGGACCCCGGGAAAGGTGCAGTAACCATGTGAGATGACAAGGATGGCTGAAGCACAGCAGGGCAGAGCTCGAAGCTACACAATGGGTCTCATTGTACGGGACAGTGACAGCTGTCTGCCCATGGCTATGGCATCAGTAATGGGGACCTGGGGAACAGGCCCAACTGTGACCCTCTGGAACAGCCGTGTCTGCTGCTTGGAGGTGTGGCAGACAGGAGTTTCAGTGAGATGACTCCTGGGGACTCCCAGGGCTGATGATCATCTGCTTGGCTCAGCATCTCCATGCCCTGTTTGTCCCACTGGGAGCCAGGCTTTGCCAATGGCAGGTGCTGCAGCAGGCTCAGAGAAGCACCTGGGATGCCAGAACCTATCACTGGGGCTTCTTGGCCCCCTTGGTGCCCACTGGGGAAAGCACTGATGTGGCTGATATCTGCTGATGGGAGCAGCAGGAACCTGTGGCCAGCAGTGGGGAGAAAGAAGGTGTGGAGGTGAGGCTGAGGGAGATGTGCAGTCACAGGCCCAGCCACACAGAGAGGGGTTTTCATGCCAAGAACCTGAAGTGTTTTTAGCACGTGAGAAACAGGTTCTGGGCTGCATGGGAAGTCCTCTGTGTCTCACACCCTGTCCAGCCCAGATGGGGTGTGAAGCACGGCAGGCTTGAGGCTTATCTACCTCTTGACCTGGAAGGACTCGTTGTGCACTGTCCATTTCTGCTGGATTTCTCTCTCTCCTCTCCTCAAGGTTACCCGTTCAACGATGTGTGCCAGTGGTTCATTGACAGAGCTGACCTCATCTTTGTTGTCTTTGACCCCACGAAGCTGGATGTGGGCTTGGAGCTGGAGATGCTCTTTCGCCAGCTGAAGGGCCGCGAGTCTCAGATCCGAATCATCCTGAACAAAGCTGACAGCCTGGCTACCCAGGAGCTCATGAGAGTCTACGGTGCCCTGTTCTGGAGCCTGGCTCCTCTCATCAACGTCACAGAGCCACCCAGGGTGTACGTCAGCTCCTTCTGGCCCCACGAGTACCATCCGGATACCCACAAAGAGCTGTTCCTCAAAGAAGAGATATCCCTGCTGGAAGACCTCAACCAGGTGATTGAGAACAGGATGGAAAACAAGATCGCCTTCATCCGCCAGCACGCCATCCGCGTGCGCATCCACGCCCTCCTGGTCGATCGCTATCTGCAGACCTACAAGGACAAAATGACCTTCTTTAGTGATGGAGAACTGGTGTTCAGGGACATTGTGGAAGATCCTGACAAGTTCTATATCTTTAAGTCCATTCTGGCAAAGACCAATGTCAGCAAATTTGACCTCCCCAACCGCGAGGCTTACAAGGACTTCTTTGGCATCAACCCCATCACCAGCTTTAAGCTGCTGTCTCAGCAGTGTTCCTACATGGGAGGGTGTTACCTGGAGAAGATTGAGAAGGCCATCACTCGGGAGCTTCCCGACCTCTTGGGGAGCATCGGGTTGGGGAAGAAGCCCAACGTTCTCTCCTGCGATGTCACTGGCTGCGGCGAAACCCCAAAGAACCGCTACAAGAAGCACTAAGTTGTTCTGTAACATAAACCTCCACGTGTTCCTACCAGTGAATGTGCTTATGTCTTATCTGTCCAAGAAGCTGTGGTTTGTTAACCCTTTGAGTGTCGCGCCGGCAAAGGCTACTGTACAATAAGGACTCGGAGTCATTGGCATCGGTGGCAGGGGAAGATGGGTGGGCATAAGAAAGAGAATAAAAACTGTGAATTCCTGACATTTTATCTTTGTTCTTTTGAGTAGAAGGCAATGTTTAAGCTGTAAGTATGAGCCATGCACGCTGAGCTAGAACTGTATCTGCTTTTCCACTGGTGCCAAGAGAGCATGAACAGGAATTTCAACCTCTGCGTCCTCGAAGCCAACAGGGAGTGAGAACAAGGGCACGGCGTGAGAGCACAGGGAGAGAGCAGGACCTGGGGCATCACTGGGAGCAAAGCACTGGGCAAGGAAAGAGCTGTTGTTTTCAGGCACAAACACCCAACAGATTTCTGCAAATACTGATCTTGTTTTTCTTTCCAAGACTTTTAGGTCATCCGGTGAGTTCTCCTTTCACTTAACAGCCGAGTTGAACTTCTGCAGCATTCACCTGGGCATTCAGCTTTAAGAAAGGGCTTTTGCAGGGGCATTTGTAGCACACACAGGTTGCCGTGACTGGATTTGCAAGTCCATATCAGAGGAAGAAGTGGGCTGGAAAGGAGCTACCAGCTCTGGTTGAGCTGTGCTGGAGGAGGAGGGCCAGCACCCTGAACCAGACAGTCCTTCAGGAGCCAGGAGCAGGTTTTCCTCCCCCTGGGCCAGCACAGGGCCAGGGCACATCATGCCTGCATGTGCATTACCCACAAAACCCCAGGCTGGTGAGTCAAGCCTGAGGGTCAGAGAGGCTCTAAGGGTTGAGAGTTTGCCAGTTTGACCTTGTTCAAATCCACGTTGCTGTTGTCTCAGTCAGACCCCCCTGTTCTGCACTCTGTGGAGGGCAGCAGGAACAGGGGGGTCACGAGCCACATCCTTCTTGTTCATCTGCTGATCTGTTCTCCCCAGGACAATCCAGGCAGGTTTCTGTGGCTTGTTAGCCAAACTTCTCCCATTTTAGCCACTTGTTGGATCATCTCTGCGCAGAGGCGTTGAGTCTGGGAGGAGAAGTACTGCTTTGGAAGCACCCGAGCAGGGTGAGGCTCTCCATGGACAGCCAACCATGAAACCTGCCAGTGGAAGCCAGGGGATCAAGGGCAGCCAGCATGTCTGGCAGCTGAGCTGAGCACAAACCGACCAAGAGGTAGATGTTGGATGGAGACCAGCACCTTCAAGCACACCAATGACCTGCTGAACGTCCTCTCTCCTTCCTTCTGTCAACTGACCATGGCTTGTGCTGCTCTCCAGGAAACCTCTGGAGCAGAGAGACTTACCTTTGACAGGAACAAGAAGATGTGGAGGTGCTGGCTGAGGCAAGAAAAAGGCAAAAGGAATGAAAGAGGGAAAGAGAAAGCTAGGAATGGAAGGCTCTGTTGTGATGGGAAGGGTGTGAAGGGCAGTGACCCTCATCTCCAAGTGCCCAAAGGGCCGTAAGCTAAGGCAGAATGTCCATGGAAGCTCCACTTCCCCTGGCACCAAGGCCAGATGCTGCAAAGAAGAGGTCCCCTCAAGTCCAGGTGAGTTTTGGGGGGTTATTACCCCAGTGACTTCCATGCTCATTTCCTCTGCTTTGAGGTAGGACCTTTCCTTTGAACTAATGCAGATGAGACCCAAATCTACATCCAGGCATAGGAAGGGGCATGGCTCATGCAGGGGGATTTTGCCTCCAGTGCAGAGGGGACCAGAGCTCTGAGGGAAGGCAAGCAGAGTGTCAGAGAAAGCCTGAGCAGCCTGGAGAGAAGTGATGTGCTTCTGAGTCAGCACCACGAGGTCTCAAACCTGCCCCAGAGCTGCTGCCCCCTCGGCTGCTGTTCCTCCTTCTTCCTTGTACATGATCCTGTTGCTCATCAGCTCTGGCTCACCCACTCCTCACCTCTCACTCTCCTCCACCGTGGTTTGCTGAAGAGCTAATGGAACAGAACACCAACAGAAAAGGGCTACTGCTGTCCCTGTTCCTGCTGTCCCTGTGTGCCACTGTCTCAGCACACGTAACCCACCAAGCGTGTCTGGCTGCAAGCACCATGTCGTGCCATCTCTTTCCTTGCTGTCCCCCCAAGGTCCATGGGCTCTGCAATAACCAAGGAAAGGCCTCCCAGCCCAGGAAGGATTCTTTCAGGCCCCTCCCATCATTCTTCCTATCCCTTTTGTTTTTGTTTTCTTTTGCTTTACTCTCCAGCACTCATTGCCTCCTCTCCACCCTTTCCCTTCCCTGCAGCACTCACAAGTCCTGGATGGGGCTTGCTGTGGCAGCCAAAGCCCTTCCCCACACACCCCCCCAGTATCACAGGTTAGGGTTCTCTGCCCAAACTGGTGCCAGTGTGCTCTGAAGCTGGGGCTTTTTTCCTGCTCCCTCTGATGCACCTTGACACCAACAACATGCTTTCTGCTCCCTGGATCCAAGAGGCTCTCAGTCCCAAGAGGATTGCAGTCCCCAGACCAGCTCTCGTTGAGCATTTTTAGGGGAGCACTGGGAATCTGGGAATGGAAACAGGGAGGAGGGAGACCTTTTCATGTTGCTTTTCATGAAGCCCCAGGGCACTGAGGGGCAGTGAGCATCTTGACAAAGCATCTCAGGAGGGAGGGAGCTGGGACACAGGCCTGCCTAGGTGCCCTTGATCATGTGCATTGGGATAAAACTGTCAGCTTGAACATCAGCCTGTCTAATAAAACCTGGTATTTTCCAAACACACTCCCTGGATATGCTTGTTCTGTTTCTCCTGGCAGGACTGGAGTGGCTGAGGGGGGTGCAGCTGCAGGGAGTGAGGCAGCAGCTCCCATGTCCTTCCCTGCACCCTGGCCTTGTACCCATCCCTTGTGCAGGACCTGCCACCCATCTCTGGACCATTTGGTCATTTTTCCCAACCTGCCAGGCAGAGAACCCCAGCTCCTGTGTTTTGTGATTCAGGGCAGCATGGTCCTCCTTGGTGGGACAGATCCTTGCTCCTACCCATGCCAGGAGATGCTCTAGAAGCCCTTTTTGTGCACAGTCCCCTTCCTTGGGGGACAGTTCCTTGTCCCCTCTCAGGGGCATTGAGAACCACCCCTCCCCTCCAGCACAAAACCATCTCTGATTCACCTCTGGGGCTCTAGCACAAAGCTGCAGGGAGCAGCAGGAGCCACAGGGCCAGTGGCAAGTGTTGGCATCATGGGCTTTAGCCATGGTGTGGGTGGCAGCTTGGTGGCCCATGACTCAGCCCTGTGCAGGGCTCATCTGGGCTGGGCTATCCCACTCTGTGTCACTGCTTCTCCTCCCACCAGCATCACTGTATCCCCCCTGCCCTGCCTGCTGCCTCAGGGCCAGCACTGTGGGGATGTCCCCAGCAAGGACCACAGCTGCTGGAGGTGGCCTCCATCCCCTCCCTGGTGGCAAAGGTACCCACAGCCAGGCAGGAGCCATGCTGCAAACCAGGGCCTGTGCATCACCTTGTTCCAGGTCCATGGCTTGGGGACCACAGCAGAGAGCAGGGACCATGGAGGAGGACAGGGGGTCAGGAACCATGGAATAGGACAGGGGTTTAGGACCATGTAGAAGGGCAGGGGGTCAGGGACCATGGTGAACATCAGGGGCTCTCACCAGCCACCCAGGAGAGCCAGAGTCACCATCCCTCCCACCAGAGGCTGGGGCTTGTGCAGACTGCTAGTTATAACCCTCCTGTCTGCCTGCCTGTCTTTCCAACTATCTGTCTCGCTCACTAATCAAAGAAGGCTGTTCCAAGAAATCTGGAAGAGGAGCAGGAATGTCTCACTTGGCCCTGGCTTCCTTTGGAAAGTCTGGAAAAACCGTAGCACTTCGATGTGTGTGAAGGTCTGCCTGGCAAGAAGCACATTTTCCTTCCAAAGCTGCTGTAGGGATGTGAATCATGAGCTAACACTCCTGGCAGAACAAAACCTGATTCCCCTGAGATGTGGTGCTGGCAGCTGCTCTGCTCTATCTCTTGGATGGAAAAGACAAACATTTATCTCAGAGCCATCACTGGGGCAGAGCCACGAGCCCATCACAGACAGGTCCTGCCTGCACCCGGGGTGTTTTCACCCTGGGGAATCTCCAGCAGGTTCCCCAAGAGCCTCCCAAAGCCCAGCAGTGGCATTGCTGATATTCAGACAAAAGCCAAGGGGTTTTTGGTCCCCTCTGGTTGCCCTCCACCACCTCAAGCCCTCACCAGCATCTCTGCATTTCAGGGATGGGAATATCCCAGATCCCAGCAGCTCTTTTGCAACGATGTTGGTTTGATTTCTGGGTTTTACAGGCACCACATGGCAGGGTGGGGTGAGGTGTGGGTGCCTGAGTGGGTCAGTTTTCCTTGCTGTCAGCTCACGGCCAGAGCTTCTTATGATAAAGAGCCAAACTCTGCACCTCTGCAGCCAGACCCAGCCTGGGGCAGAGCACGTGCCTTTGGGTACCAGCAACCACGTATAGGAAACATGGGGGTTCTTGCCCTTTTAATCAGATAAGGACCTAAAACCTTTGGGAAGGTCTGCTGGGAGCAAGGGGTGCTCCATCTGCAGGAAGTGGAGGTCTCCCTGTGCCACCATCCCCATCCAGTCTGTCCCCTGCTGTCCTCCTGCATCTGATGCTGGGGACAAAACCCCACCAAACCCTGTGCTGCGATGCCAAGACCCCAGAGGACATGGCATGTTGGTGAAGACACTCCTTTCCAAGGTGATACCCAGAATCTGCCCACCCAGTTGTCCTCCACAGACCTGGGGCTGCACTGGGAGCAGCTCACCTGACCCACTCAAGCCACTGTTCATGAACTCTGGAGCAAACAAAACACCCTTTCCATGGACATCCCTCCTTTTTTGGGGGACTCTGGAGCTCTCTGCAGCTCAGAGATCACCCTGGTCCCACCCTTCCCAGCCACTGGGTGCCCCTTCCCTCAGTGGGAGAACCAAGCACACATCCAGCACTCCTCTCTGTGTCAGCTCATTCAGCTGCTCCTTTTTTAACACGTTCTTTAGTGGTCATTTAATTGCAGGATCCAAAAAATAAGCTGTCCCAAAATGCTGGCATGCATATGCACTGTGTGCAGTGAGCAATTAGTGCTGCTAATGAGAGAGGGAGTCAGGATAGCAACAGCAGGAACAACACAGCAACATCCCAGCAAACCAGAGTCCCACCCTGGTGCAACCAGCCTGCCAAGACCTGGCTTTATCCCAGAGGCATTTTTGGGCATTGGGGGACAAAATGAGAGGTGGGTGGGTGAGCTGATGGCAAGTGGCTGTTTCCAGCCTCCAGGAGGGACACAGGGGGTCTGAAACCAGCACATATTCCCAGCCACGGCTGCCAGAGGGGATGGGAAGGAGATGTTGGCACCACCAGGAACTGCTCTGGATCTAAATCCAGCAGCAGGGGGAAGTCCCTTGATTCCCAGAGACTCTCCAGTGCTGTTTGCCCGGAGATGGGAATTCATGGGGCTGAGCATGGGAGCTGAGGATTCCCAGAGACAGGGAACACTGCCGGGTGCTTCCTGGTAACTGTGATTAATTGTTATTAATATTAAATTCGGTGCTTTTATGCAGGATGGAGAAGTGTTTGGGCAGAAGCCCAGCTCCTCTCCTACCTGTCATTAGGAAACATTGCAATTAAGCCTTAGTGGAAGGAAATAAGAGTAAAGGCATCCTCTGTGAGTGGCTTCAGCTTTCCATGGACATCTGTGTCCCACTGTTTCCTCTTCACCTGCCCAAGCTGCTTCTGTTTCCCCACTTCCCATGACCTATAAGTTACTTTTCTCCTCAGTCCTGCCCACAGCTCCCAGGAGCAGGGGCTCATACAGGGAGGAAAAGGAGCCCCAGCTGCCTCCCACCCTTTGCAACCCATGGAAATTCCATGTCAGCTGCAGCCAGAGGAGCACAGCACAGCTGGGAGGTGCTGCCTGGAACCCAAATCCCCCAGGGATTCCAGGAATAGACAGCACTGGTGTCCCACCAGCACCCCCAGGTGAAACAGGAGACAATAGGAGGAGACATGCCAGTGGGGGACAAAGGGAGACCCTCCTCTTCCTCTTAGTGATGATGGGACTATGGCCGGGAGCTGCAGTCAAAATCCAGGGAATGCCAGGAGAGCCAGGTGGGAGTGGCAGCAAGTCAGAGCCAGGTGCCCCAAGGCAGGTTAGTGACTGCATGACCACCATCCCCATCCCTTCCTTCCTCTGCAGGTCCTTGAAGCCCTGACATTGCCTGGGGAAAGGCAAAAAAAATCAAGATAAGACCTGGGGTGAGGAAGTTGGAGATAAAAAGGGACAGCAAGGGGAAATAAACCCTACAGCAAGGGAGATGCTGATGCCAGGAATGCTGTGCTGAATATTTTGGACCCAGTGTGATCAAGATCATGTGAAAAGTGCCCGGAGAGCCAAAGCTGGCAAAATCACACAGGGTCAACAGGAAGGTCAGGATGGGTGGGGAGGGATGGGGAACACCAGGGGTGCTTAAATTCGGGTAAATCTGTGACTCTGGAAGTTCCGGCTTCACCCAGGGCTGGATGGCAGAAAGTGAGGACAATGGTCCTGGAACTGGACTGGGCTTTCAGCCACATCCCAGGCTCTGCCACTGCAGCAGAAGAGGGTGGCTGGACACACAGCAGAGAAGGGAAAGGTTCTGCTGGAACGTCAGTGCCATTGGATTTTTTTTTCCCCATTGCTTGCAGACGTCGTCATCTTGTATATAAACAGAAAATGCCAAAATGTGAATCAGCTCAATGGCAGTTTGGCTTCTGCAGGGAGACAAGCCAATAAATGGCAGAACTCCAGCTTGCAGAAGTGATTTATTCCTGTTTCAGGGATTTCAACAAGTCGCCTCATGGCAGGTAGAACGTAGTCCTACGACATAAAAATAAAATAAAATTCTGAAAAAATTATTTTAATTAGTTGCTTCCCGTGGATGAGAGGAAACCTTTCAGTCTCAGCCAGCCAAGCACACCTTATTTAAGCTCTGATCTACAACAGAGAGAGGAGAGAAATGCAGATGGTATCTTCAATGAGCAGGAGATTCAAACCACAGAAAGGGGGGGGATTTCTTAAGGACTCCTAAATAAGTTTAGTGCCCTGATGCTGTCATCCCACAGAACAAAAGATCCTATTGACACAGGAGAGCAGATCTGAGACCACCTCAGGAACTAATTCCTGGATTTCTCAGGCCTTTTGGGGTTTTTTTTCGTAACGTAAATGTCAATGAACCAATTGCAGAGAACTTGACATGATGACATTTCTTTTGGTAGCAAATGCTATAGGTTAAACTCCACTCTCCAAACACTCCAGTGTGTACTTACATTTACAGGTGCAAAGAATCCCACTGGGGTCAGCAACACCAACCAGTTTATGAAATGAAGCTCCTGTGGAAAGTGTCTGTAGGACTCAGGCCAGAGATTGCAAAACAGTTTAAACTGTAATCCTCCATTTTCATCGCTTTCTTGAAAACCTTCTGCTCTAGACTTAAAATTCTTCCTGTTCTCTTCAGCCAAAGGTGATTTTTCTCCCCAGGCAGTCTGAGCACAAACCTTCCTCATGTTTTTAAGTTGTGAGGCTTAAAAAATCATATTTCCCACTGAGGACATTCTGCTCTTTTAATTCAGGGAGTTCAACATTGGCATTTCTTGTGTAAATAAAGCTAAATGAAGACAGTTATTATTTATTGTGCATAGAAACCTGCCAGCACTGCAGTACAGCAGATTTGGATGCTTTTGCTAAAAAAACCAATACCTATAGGAACTGGGAGCACCCTTTGTTCCTATAAATGGAGTGAAAGTAAGACAGGGGAGGGGGAAAAACGTGGTTAAAAATCAGCATAATTCCACTCAAGGCAAACTGCCTCTGAAGGAACCTGGCACATGCCTGAAGTGTGAACTGAGCACAAGAAGAAAAGGAAGCAAGAAACCGAGATTAAGGGCAAATACTTAAGAAATTGAATGGTCCAGATGAAACATAAGTCATGGCAATCATTGTTTGGGTTGTAATGAATTGGGATTTAATAAATATGTGCTATGACCACGTGATGGGAATAGACTATTTTCCCTGCTCTTCCACAGAGCAGAAGCTGAGGAAGGCTCAGAAATAGGAATGGCAAAAGAAGAGAGAGAAGCAGATGGGGAAGAAGGCACTTAGCACAATAAACTGACTTCTCAGGTTGGGTATTTTAAAAATATTTTCAGCTACAATTCAGCTTTGTAGCTTAGTGAGGATCAGGTTCTCCTGGCACTCAGGAGTTTAAACAACTGAGATGTTTTGACTAGAGGTAGGACTCACAATCTGCTTGTTTGTTTGTTTGGTTGCACTGAAGAGGCAATTTCAGCTCCTTGATTAATTTTCTAAGTGTTCTAGGAAATAATTTACCAAAATATTTACCAAAATTAACCACCAAATCCTTTGGTGAATACCTCACCTCTCTGAATCCATCAAAACAAACCTCTGAGCAGCTCCCATGGGTACAAATCCCACAGAGCCTCTGAGAGCTGCAGCTTGGAGGAAACTTTTGGTGGGAAATTACCAAACAGCCTGTGATGGGTTGTGGTTTGTTCTGACCACCCTTAGGAGTTTGGCACATGCCACATCACATGAGGGCTGTTTCATTTTTGCTTATCAAGTGTGACTTTTGCTACTGCATTTACCCAGTCCAAGGAGATTCCCAGTTAATAAATGGATTAGGGCCCCATTCCTAAACCCTGATTGCATCCACCCAATAGCTGCTGGACTGTACCCCCTCTCCCTCCGTGATCTTTCATTGCATTCTCAGTGCTGCTTTGGTTTGCCCCCCAGTTCCCCTTTTTAACAAACACTCGCTGTGTTTTCAGTGCCCCAGGACCAGCCTTTCCCCTTTGCTGAGCAGCACCCACTTTCTCTTACCTCCACCAAAAGGTATTTCATGCGTTTGTTTCATCCCCAAACAGCAGAACCCAGACCTGAGCGACTTCACATTTTATTTCCACAATACACCACAGTTGTCAGGGCAGCAACGGACGTAAAAACGAGACGCAGACGCGATAACCATCTCTGCCAAAGCCTTATGTATTCCTGTTTTCAGCAACATTTTCTTCCCATCCTGTTCCCTGGAAACAGAACCGGGTGCGTGGCATGAACATGCATCTGTGATCAGCTTTCACCCTGATAGTTTGGAAGGCATTTGCTGTTCTTTTTGCACTCAGGGTCCACCCACTGCCCAGCAAAAGCCCCGCGGTGCTCGGCGAGCATCAAACACCCTGTGGATATGATTTGAGAGTGCCAAATGCTGAAATTAATGCAATCTTTTGGGAATTTTTAAGTCTTTGACTCTGAGGTCCCAACAATAACCTTTTGCTGAAGTCTCCTCTTCGTGCAGTGGAAATAAAACCTTTGAGTCATAAAGAGTGAAGTGCAGCAGCAACTGATTTGGAAGGAAAGCAGCTTTTAATCAACACAAATGCTAAATAGAATCAGTCAGCTGCACTGAGCCACCCCAGTTTCAGTCACCACACTAACAGAGAAGGGTCAAACTGCCCTGGATCATTTCTTCTTGTTTCAATCTTCCTCATCCTACAACCACAGCAATATATTGAAGTACCGACTGGTGCCTGTGTTTGCAGATGGAAGTGTATGCTTTCCAAGCTTACAGAACACTAGTGTGTAGAAACCATCTTCAATACAAGCTAAAAATTGACAGAATACTTTCTCAACACCTTCCACTTCACATTTTTCACGTCGTAGTTGAATTGCTCAATATATCTGCTCCAGCTGGAGCAGTGGGGATTGTTTATATTCCCAGACAGCATCGGAACTGCAGCCAGGCAGGTGAAATCTCTGGTACAGCTGAGGAGAATCCTCTCCTCAACCCTTTCCAGGGAAAAAACCCCAAAACTAAACCCAAAGAAAACCACCAGAAATCTGATATTTCTGAATCAGTTTATTTTTGTACATGATTCTGGCACCCACAGTGCAGAATAACACATTTGTAGTCAAAATACCCTGCAAAAGGCTGAGTGGGGGCAAGAAGGGGGAACCTATTGGGGATTGCAGCTGGGAATGCTCTGTTAGTCTGGAAACAAGCACTCAGCTCCTGCTCTCCCCATATCCATTCCCCTGCAGCAGCCCTCGGGGTCACCTTCCCATCACAGACCAACCGAGACGAGGGATCAGGTCACCAAAATGCCACAGCCATTCTCCTCTCCCCAGAAAACTAATTTTAAAAGGGGGTTTGGTGCAAGCAGAGCAAATGTTTTACTGGTTTTATGTTGTGTAATTCCTCGTGGCACTCACAATCCTGCAGTCAGGGTTTCCTGTGGATTTGCAGCAGGTTTTTCCCTCAGACCTGTGGCATGTGCACAAGACACTTGCATAAACCTGTAACTGGGTCGGGCAGCTCTCCTCCTCACCTCTTTTCAGCTGAATCAACTAAATGTAAAATGTGTGCAACAGAAAATGCTAAAATTGCATGTTGCAATATTCACCCCCATTGCAGAAATGACATTTTTTCCCAAATCCCTATTGGTTCCTCCACAGTGCTGCAGGAAAATCTCATACCAAGTGTCACCCAAGGAGGAAACTTGCCTGCAAGGATATATGAATAATTTAGACTAGACATTATTTATATGGATAATCTGACTGGACAGTCAGATTAGTTTAGAATAATTTAGTTCTGAGGGCACTTTGGATGCTGTCGTAAAAGAAAACTCCCCCATCCAGCAGGATCTTCCCTCTGAAACTGTGCTGTGGAGACAGGATGTCTAAATAAGTGAGACTGGGGACAAAAAAAGCCTTATTTTTTGTTTCTCTGTGGTGTTGGTTTCATGAACCTTATGTGATGCCATAGAGGTGATAGAGCACACAGGAGATCTTCCCAGCCAGAGGGGTGCAGGTGGACACAGTGTGGACACCCAGCCCTGCCTCTGGAGGAGATGGACAAAAATATTCCAGGAAAAGTAAAGTTAGAGGAGGAGGAGCCCAATACCAGCCTGCAGCAGGTGTGAAGGGAACACAGTGTGCCATGGAAAGGTGGCACAGGACACAGCCCCTTGAAGCTTCATTTTGAATGGGTGTCTCCTTTAGCAGGGTGCTAAAAATGATCAATGCTACAACTGCAGGATAAAAAGCTGAGCCACCCGAGAAGGGGGGAATTAAGATGATGATTACTTTTCTACTTCTTGACCTGACTTGGAGCCACAGAAACTCCTCCCTAATTTCTATCACATAGGGGCTATTTTTACACACCTTTTCACTGCCTTCCACCTACTCACAGAGTCCTGCTGAGGATTTTACAGTCTCACTTCCCACTATTTGAGACTGTAACTGTGGGTCATTTTCACTGGATTTAGCTGTTTTATGCTGTGCTACAAAGCAGTGTTGGGGCAGAGCAGTGACTCAACTCTCCCTTGGGGTCCCTGGAGTGGCACAGCTGGAGCTGATCTCCAGTCAGTGTTTTACAGCTCCTACACCTCCTGCTTGCCATCATTCCTGATGGGCTTAAGTCCTTGCTCTAACCTGCCCCTTGTCTCCCTAACTTCAGGGTCCTGAGAAGCTGGAGGGAGATGGAGCTGGATGCTGGTGACATCAGTGACTGTCCCTTGCATCGTCTTCCTCCTGAGGTTTGTTGTCCCGTGGTTCCCCACCCGGAGAGTCCTGTTCATGGCAAGTGTAACACTCCTACTTCAAGTAAGAAAATGTCTATTTCTAATATTGCTTGGTTGGTTTTGGTTTGGGGTTTTTTTGTTTGGTTGGTTTGGTTTTTTGCTTGTTTGTTTTGGTTTGGTTTGGGGTTTTTTTTGCAACAGCAAGGTGTCCTGCAAGTTTCTCTGCCAGTTGTTTGCAGTTACAAAACCAGGTTAGCTGTGGCTGGGTTTGCAGACAACAGTGATGGTTCCTCTCTTCAGAAACAGAGCAAGTTTCTATTTAAGGCTTTGCTGACTCAAGGGTGAGGTACCCAAGCTGATTCAGCAGCTTGGCAAGCCAGGAGGACTTCTGGGTATGAATGGAATGAGCAATAATTTTTGTCTTCATCTTGCAGAAACATACATTTGAGGGAAGCCACCTCCTGGTGGCAGACATTTTCCCAAATAAGTGGTATGGTCTGCACTGCTTTCAGAGTAGAAGGCCACTGGGAATAAGAACGATTTGAACCACAATTTCAGAAGGATGAAAACACACAATTAAAACAACCTGGCTGCCCTGGGGGAGTGAGAACACACTGCTTGCTCAGCTTCCCTGGCTTCATATGGAAAAGGTGTCAAAGGAAATCCTTGTGCTCTTTGATGGAAAAATGAAATAAGAATTGTGATACGCTTCTGAATTTAAAAATGCCTGGAGGGTTAACACTCCTCCAACATATTTTCTAATGCTTATCTGTTAGTCTGTGAACAGAAGTCAAGCATTTTTATTTTTAAAATTATGAGTTATCTTACCTAGAAGTTACAACAATTCAAATGAAAGCTGCTTGTGCCAGTAAGGATGTGGACACAGAAGTTGGTCAGAAAGTGAGATCCTGCTCCTGATTAAGGTGAGAAGGTGGGAATGGGGCATCAGTGCTGTCTCCCTTGTGTCTTTCTGCCTGGGGATGAACTTAACAGATTTTAACGTATTATCCTCCAACATTTATGCTGTTTCCAGAGCCAGACAGGATGCATAGTCTCCACCCATGTCATCCTTGATGGCTTTTTTTCCAGGCTGTAAGTAAAAGCCACAAACTCCTAAACAGCATTCCTCCTCCCCAGCTACACCAACCACCCCAGCATTCATGCCTGCTGTTGTTCCAGACAGCACTTCCCATGTCATCTTCTTCTGCCTCGTGAAGGCGGTTTGTGAAGTCTGAAAAAGCACCATGTGGGTTGTCACATTTCAGAACCTCCCTAAATAGTTTCACACAGCTCCATCAGATAAGCAGGGAAGAACAATATTATGAATGTCAAACACAAGCCAGTCATCGGAGCTGGCAAAGCTGTGCCTCCAAGCAGGGAAGTAAATTCAGTTCCATAGACTAAATATGTATATTTAGTGGCATGAAGCTAAAAGAAATCTGCAAGCAGGAGCATTTGCACATCTATTGCTCTCTACAGTCTTTCCTCTAACGCAGTCTCTGGGAGAGGAATCCAGCTGCAGAGTATTTTGTGAGGGCAGTCAGAGCACAGCCCATAGCTACCAGGCACTGCAGTGAACCAAACTGGACACAGCTCCACCAAGATGTGCTCACTCTGCCAGCTAAGACAGTGACCAAGAGGAAGCATCTTCCTTAAAGGGTGCTACAGACATTACCCCCACGGGTGTTTCTGTAGAGGAACAAACTGACTGTGTTACAGTCCTTGGGGTTAAACTCCTCCTGGGTTAAAACAGTTCAGAAGGCAAGGGGAGAAATTATGGATACAACTTCAAACTTCTTTTTGCCCTCCCAGAAAAATTTTACTCAAACTTGGGATAAATACAAGCACCATTACTGCTGACAAGGATTTGATCTGCTTCTGGAATTCAGTGGGGAGAAGTCTTCACAGTGAAAGGATAGTGTCCAGGACATAACACTTGGTTTTAAGAAATTCAGTCTTCTGGGAGACAGCACTGGTTTTTTTCCCAGCCAGTACTCAACAAACAGACATGAATAGGAGGTAACTGTTCCCACTGCTCAGATGGTGTGTCCAGGGAACCAGACAGTGACAGAGGAATCTGGGGAACAGCTGTGCTGGGGGAGTGGGGTGAGTATTTCACCCAAGGTTTAAAAGGAAGAGCAGGATGGGAGTCTGTGAGTAACAAATCCAGCAGGAGCTTCCTCAGGGAAGCAAAGATTCTGACCCATCTCAAGGTCACGGTCTAAAGGTCACCAAAGGAGAGCTTTGACAAGTCAGATGTCTTCTGTAGTCCTGTTTCTTTGAGCCAGTAAACAAAAGCTGGGAAAGAGGAGACTATTGCACTAGTGGAGATCAAAAGCAGCCTCTGACTACTGGCCAGACAGAATTTGGGATCATGTGCATCACCCAGTCAAAACCTCTGACGTAGGCTGCGTCTTTGATGTGACTCTGTTCATTCTAAGAACTTACAAAGTCCCACTTCACTGAGCACAGGGGGAGTGAGACGAACTGCTTTGGCTTCTCAGCTTCTGCTTTGCTTCTGCTTGTCCTCCATCTCCTGCTACACACACCTCTGAGCCCGGAGTGCCAGTCCCTTCTGTCTGCAGGCAGGAAAATCCCTCTGCAGAGCCCCTCTCCTCTCTGGGCAGCATGGACACACCTGAACCGCTTCCCTCCTGCCTGCTCACCTCCTGCTCTGTGCACACAAGCCCAAGGGCTTGACCCTGAAGGTGTGATCCTACACCTTCCTTTCAGGTGAAGATAAAGCCCACACGAGTAAGTCTCAGGAATACTGGTTTGAAAGGTCTCAACGTTTGCTACACTCTGGACAGTTTTACTTACAGCCCATGCCCTCTTGGCCACCCTGGATCAGAGGAGCTGGATGAAATCACTTGGTTGATGCCAGCAGGAAAACTCACATCTCCAACTGGATGAAATTTTTTCTTTTCAAAGAACATCCTGATTTACTCAGAAATAATAAGGGCTTAAATTACTTTGTGTGTTGTGTCCATTGCTTCCCCTCACCAACCCCCATTTTTTAGCTCCTTGTACTTTCTGCCCTTTTCAGAGTGAAGCACAGATGACCCAGCTTGGGAGGGGAGTAAGGATGTCACAACCAATAATAATAAATAAGCCAATACTACCATAAAGCAAGGCTAAAAAAATTAACATTTGAATTTCAGTGCCTCTTACATCTCCAAGTTCAAACCACCCAATCTCTACAGCAGGTCTTACAGCTCTACATAACACAGTGAAAAGCACAGGCAGTTTTACCCTAATTTCTTTGCCACTGAGGTAACAAAACATCTTTCCTTTTTCCACCAAATTCCTACACGGTCTTTGAATCCTTGGAAGCTGTTACATTTATTTAGGCCTTCAGATTAAATACATTTGTCTTTCTTCATGAAGTAAAAATCTCACTTTAAAGTACATTTAGATGAATCAATAAAAAGGTTCCAAAGAACTCTTGGTAAATTTATCAATTAATAGCCAAGCCCAGGAGGCCATCCTTACTTTCTGCTCAGCTATGGGATTATTTTCTTCCTAGCAGTGTTTCTGTATGAGCAGTGTGGTAAGCAGCACTCGCTATAAAATATTGATCAGCACGGCCATTAGTTGGAAAGGGAGAGACAGCTATGCCAGAGCAAAGCAAAAACAATTACCACTATTGATTGGAAATTTTTTTTATTATTATTATAGGTTGTTCTGGAATTTAAGTACATCAGGAAAAACAAATGTCTTCAAAACAATAACAAAAACCAGGAAACACAAATTTATTCAAAATAATAACAAAAACCCAGTTCACAGCCTGGTTGCTGCACTGTAATATCTTTACAAAGGAAATGAAAAAAGGACAAGTTTCAGTTCCAGCAGCCGTGGGGCCACATGTTTTCTATTACTATTAAATAAAAACAAAGCAAGCCCGTTTTGTTGAGCGGTGCTGTGGGGCTGCTGGGTGAGAATCATCACCTGTGAGCAAGGGGCAGGGATGGGGAGAGGGGAAGGAGCCGGGGCAGGCGCCGAGAGGAGCCCTGCGAAGGGGAGAAAGATAGGGGCCGGCTGGGAGGAAGCGATAATGACCGGGAGGGAGCGGGGCAGCCAGATAGCGTCACTTATAAACAAGCGAAGAAAGAGGAGGAAAATAAGCCAGCAAGTTTCCAGCCGGCTGCGGGGATGCGGAAAGGTTAAATTGTTTGTTGAAGTGCGCGTTGTCTGCGCATGGCAGATGCCAGCCCTGCCACCGGCGGCATTTCCCCGGGCCCCCTCCACCGCACCCTGGAACACACGCGGCCTTGAGGCGGTGGTGGGAGCCGCTGCCGGGGACCTTNCGTCCCAGCGCCCGGTGTGCCCAGCCCGGCCAGCGGCCGAGCGCCGCGGCGCTGCCCGGTCGCCCCTCGGCGGTGTCGGCGGTGGAAGGAGCCTAAAGGCGACTCCTCTGCCAGGAGCCCGGTGGCCTTCCCGGCCCGAGAGACCCAACTCCTGAGCGGGCACTTCGGGAGGAATTGACAACATGGCTTCCCCACCGCACAAGCAGCTGCTGCATCACCACAGCACCGAGGTGAGCTGCGACTCCAGCGGGGACAGCAACAGCGTGACCGTGAAAATCAACCCCCGGCAGCACCAGGGCTGCTCCTCGTCCAAGGACTGCAAGTACAGCATCTCCTCCAGCTGCAGCTCGGGGGAGTCGGGGGGCACCCGCCGAGCCGGCGGAGGGGGCAGCGGCGGCGGCTCTGGCCTCCGCCGGCAGAAGAAGCTGCCGCAGCTCTTCGAGAGAGCCTCGTCCAAGTGGTGGAACCCCAAGTTCGACTCCAACAACCTGGAGGAGGCTTGCATGGAGAGATGCTTCCCGCAGACCCAGCGCAGGTTTCGCTATGCCCTCTTCTACATCGGCGTGGCCTGCCTGCTCTGGGGCATCTACTTCGGCATAAACATGAGAGAGAAGCAGATGGTTTTCATGGTGCCGGCTCTGTGCTTCCTTTTGGTATGTGTAGCGTTTTTTGCGTTCACTTTCACCAAGGCTTACGCCCGCCATTACGTATGGACTTCTCTGATCCTGACCCTCCTGGTTTTTGCTTTGACTCTGGCTCCGCAGTTCCAGGCTCTGAAACCTCTCTCAGGAAGTGGTGACATGTCCAATCAGACTCCCCGGGCAGATCCCACAGACACTTGTCTTTCCCAAGTGGGCAGTTTTTCTATGTGTATTGAAGTGCTCTTGTTGCTTTACACAGTGATGCACTTACCCTTGTATCTGAGCTTGTTCCTGGGACTGTCATACTCGGTCCTCTTTGAGACCTTCGGTTATCACTTCCGTGACGAGAACTGTTTTATACCCCTTGGAGCCGGTGCAGTTTACTGGGAGCTGTTGAGTAAAGCCTTCCTGCACATCTGCATCCATGCCATTGGTATTCATTTATTTATCATGTCCGAAGTCAGATCAAGAAGCACATTCCTGAAAGTGGGGCAGTCCATCATGCATGGAAAAGACTTGGAAGTGGAAAAAGCCCTGAAAGAGAGGATGATTCATTCTGTTATGCCAAGAATAATAGCTGATGACTTAATGAAGCAGGGGGATGATGAAAGTGAAAACTCCATCAAAGGCCATTCCACCTCAAGCCCCAAAAACCGGAAGAAGAAGCCCTCCATACAGAAAAACCCCATCATATTCCGTCCTTTTAAAATGTGGCAGATAGAGCAAGTGAGCATTTTGTTTGCGGATATCGTCGGCTTCACGAAAATGAGTGCCAATAAATCTGCCCATGCTCTGGTGGGACTGCTGAACGACCTCTTCGGACGTTTCGACCGCCTGTGCGAGGACACTAAATGTGAGAAGATAAGCACTTTGGGAGACTGTTACTACTGTGTAGCTGGCTGCCCAGAGCCCCGGGCAGATCATGCTTACTGCTGCATCGAGATGGGCTTAGGTATGATCAAAGCCATTGAGCAGTTTTGCCAAGAGAAAAAAGAAATGGTGAACATGAGAGTTGGTGTTCATACCGGGACGGTCCTCTGTGGCATTTTGGGAATAAGGAGATTCAAGTTCGATGTGTGGTCCAACGATGTCAATTTGGCCAATCTGATGGAGCAGCTCGGGGTGGCTGGGAAAGTCCATATTTCGGAAGCTACTGAGAAATATTTGGATGATCGTTACGAAATGGAGGATGGAAAGGTGATGGAGAGAGTTGGCCAGAGTGTTGCTGACCAGCTAAGAGGTAACCTTCTTTTATTTTGTGCCTGTTCTTTTTTCTTTATTTATCAGGGAATATATTTTCCCTCATGTGTGTTCTGTGCTTTCTGACTTGCCAGTTGCACTTGTTTTACATTCAACTCTGCATGCTCACGATCAGAAACACCATGGGAATTAGGGGGTAAAAGATGCCACAGAGATAAGAGTGAAAGATCTGGGCAACCCAAAATGTTCTTAGACTTCAAAACTCCTTGTGAGTGTAGCATCACAGGGAGGAGAAGGTTAATGTGTGTGCTGCCTGCAAGAGGCTTTTGTTTTACTGCTGTGTGTCATCCTTTAATTCAGTAAGTAAACTTGTTAATTGGCTTAATGTGCCATACATAGAGCATATGTGTTTTGCAAAATTATGTGTATCTGTGAAAAGTTTTTTCTGGCATTGGGAGAGTTGGGACTGCGAAGGCATTTGGGAAAAATGACAGCTGGATTCACAGAGAGAAATGAGCACTGTAGATTTGGCAGTTTGATACAGTGAGTTGTTACAGTTCGAAGTTAGGCTGGAAAAAGTTACTCAGGTGGCTGAGTGAGCTGGCAGAGTCTCTCCTTTCTGCAGCTCAAAGGGTTTGGGGATGAAACTGCAAATTTGCCATTGGGAAATGAAAATGAGGGATCCCTCAGTTCCCTGTATGGCTTGGCTAAGGGTCCAATTTTAATTTTTTCTATTGATACTGAAATGAAAACCTGGGCTGCTTCCTAGCAGTGCTTGGATGTGTGCAGGAGGATTGTGCATGCTGAGGCTTTAATTGTCTCTGTAGTAAAAGTGCAGCACTGGAGACACAGCCTTTGTCTCCCAGAGGTAGTGTGGGTTTCTGCAGTGCTTGTAGCCCAAGGTGGGGAGCAGACAAATCAAAATGGGAGTGGAATATGTTCCCAAGCCTCTTATCCTCTGTGAGTTTATTCGTTCTGTTTAGAACGTACCAATTTTTTTATAAAGTAAGCATGGAAAACAGAGTGGAAGAAACCAAGGGAGTCCCAGGACAGCGTTGTGATGGAGGAAGGAGATGTTTTTGCAACAAATACAAAACGAGGCCAGGATGGTTGCAGGAAGGTCAGTGAGTAAGGACAGGGAGGGGGGAGTGTTGCAAAACAGTGGTGGCAGTGGTAAGGGCAGGCCACTCGCCTGTGGCAGGTGCTTATTTTGATATGACACAAATACTTATTTTTGGCGAGCTGGCTGTCTGCATGCATATGGCAGCAGGGCTGAAATGAGAGGCTTAAGGGAGGAAAAATATCCACGGTGACACTGGTGGCTGGAAGCCATAGAACTGAAGCAGATGCGAGTCCCTGGGCTTTGGTTTTCTGTTTGGCTTCTAAAAAACAAATTCCATGGATCTCATTGAGAATGGTTGGCATGGATGTTTTTCAGTGGGATCATGCTTTCAAGAAAAAAGGGTGTCAAATGTAATCTCTCTGTTACTGTAAGCTGAATCTTGCTGTTCTGGTGAAAATAAATTGAATAGGCTGTAGAGAAACAGCCCTATGGTATTGCCCTCTTCCCATCTCTACAGCCTGGTGCAGTGTGAAGGCTGTGTGTAACAGCAAACAAAGTGAAGTATTCTTGCTGAATTTGTAACTGGATCATTAATCACAAAGTGACGTGAACTTACTTGTGGACACTGATGGGACTGGTCTTAAGTATTTTTATTTATTTATGTTTTCTAGGAGCTCACAAGAGCACTGTGTAGAGCAGTAATACCCCGTGCCAGGAGTCTGTTTTTCATGGTCTTTCTCAGAGTTCTGCTCTGACCTTGGTTACACTTTGTGTGAGAGGGCACAGGCTGCTGTTGTCACTACAGTGGTTGGGGTTTTGCAGTTTGAATGCCTTTCACAGGTCCTGCTTTATTTCACAGGCCCAGGGCACTATAGATGAACAGACTGAAATGCTGTCTAGATAAGATGAAGTATGCTTTGTGGTCTGACATTTTAATGGTATCTTCTTACCCCAAAACCTAGCTAGGAGAGCAGCTAGAACATGTGAGAAGAATTACTTTAATGAGGAGTGTGGGTTGGGTTGGTTTTTGTCCCCTTTCCCTCCTGTATTTTGTTGTGGACTGTAATTAGCTTCTGTTTCTTATCAGTGTCTTATGTAGTTACTGAAATTGGAGTCTGTGTGTACTTCCAAACCAAGCAGCCCTCTGCCATGGCCATCTCTCCCTGGAATCCCTCCCCATCCTGTGCCCACACCTTCAGGGCAGGTGGTGGGTGCTGCAGAGCTGCCTGATTTTTCCTGTTTCCTCAGTACTTTATTCTGCAGCCAGATTACTTGGCTGAGAGGTAAATGGCAGCAGGAAAACAAACAAACAAACAAAGTCACTGATAAAAGCAGTGCCACTGGCTGGCATCTAGAGCCTGCTGCAGGGGAGGGTTTTGTTAAGGAGCAGCTCTGAGATTTAGGAGAGTAAACTGAGATTTCACCTCTTCATTGATTGTCCTCTGCAGAGCACTTGCTCAGTTTGGTGAGCAGAGGTGCTGCTAGGAAGCTCTGCTTTACTGTCTTCCCTGAGAATCCATTGGGACAGTGTTTTCCCTGACAGTTCATTGGTAGCAGTGATAGAGAAGAGGAAGTTTGTTGTTCAGTTATGTCAGATGTCATACTGAAGTAGGAGAGCAATGTGGAGATAAGAGACATAAGCTGTGTTTCCCTTCCCAGTACTTCACCTTCTGGCTTCCTTTCTGCCTTTGGTATCTTCATATCTTAAGTTCAGGTGTGTCTGGTATATTATCTCTTAATTGAGCTGGTGCAGTAGTAGTAGTTATCTTTCTGGGGCTAAGTCACCATAATCAAATAAACTCTTCAGAGAGCAAAAATGGGAGATGCTGAGGACTCAGCGTCCATGTTAAGGACATGGATGATTAAGGCCTTTTACCTCAGCCTTGTTCTGGACTGGGTCTTTGACCAGAAGTACCTCTGTGGTTGGAACACATCAGGTGTGCTCCTGGAGCAGGTCTCTTGGCATGGTTCAGTCCCGAGGAGTCCAGGTGCAGCTCTCCAGTGTGTGCCAAAGCAGTGCTTCAAAGCCATGCTCCCCATTCCCTGGAAATTATAATGTATATGTACCTGGAGTTCTCCTGGTGCTGCTCTCCATGCTTTTTGGAGTGGACGAGGCAAAACTACATTTTTCTTTGCCTGTTCTGTTTCATGGTTCACTGAAACTGATAGGATGGAAATATATTTTCTTATTTGCTTCCTGAGCTCCTTAGTGCAAGAAGTGGGGCCCTGCTATGCACCCTTGTGCTTCTGACCTCTCAATTAAATAGATGGTATTCAGAGCAGACCAGCAGTGATCCATTGATGAACTTCCAATGTTTTTGCCTATTTCTGCTTGCTTTGTGTTTTACCACTGCTCAGGGCATCTGTTTTCACAGCACCTCATCCCCTTGGATGTGAAGGGAGCACAGGCAAGAAATGTTAGAAGTGATTGCTTGAGGTCCACAGGTAAACCCTAAATATCAGTTCAGTTTTATCTGATACAGCAATTTTGCTATAGAATTTGTGACTATTAGCTTTTGCTGTTTTATTGCTGAGTGTCCTAGCAAATAAGTGTGCTGAAGACTATGAGATACTTCTAGTCACATACTAGATGTTGTTGTGTCTCTTCTGGACTCTGGAGTCAGAGATCTCTTCTCTGTATATAACAAGTTCTTCTTATGAAAATATTTTTGTTTTGTTCTGTTCTTGATTGTTTGCATTTCTCTTTCTTGTTACTTAAGAGGTCATACTATTGCTATTTGCCAGCCAGCCAGCAACTCGTCCAGAAATACCAGGGTCACTGGCATTTTTTTTTTCTGAGTGCTCAAAATACGTAAGCATGTTGGGGCAAGAATGCTTTCTCTGTGTTTATAAAGCATAGCACAGCAGAACTGTGATTCCATTTGGGGCATTTGTATGTGCACTGACTCATAGTTATTGAAGTTCCCATTAAAAAAATAATTCCCCAACTTTCTGCAGCAGGACACCCCCTTGTTCAGTTTGTTTCAAGGAGCAGCTTTGGCACTGAATTTCTGTTAGAAGCCCTTGAGGGTACAGACATGCTTCTCTCTGTGTCTGCTCTTTTCTTCATCACAGAAGACACAGAAGTGGACCTGATGCCCTCTGTCTCCTGCCTCACCACCCTGAGGCATGGGTGGGTCAACTTCCACAGTGCCTGCTGCTTGGAAAGCCACCAGCTCATCTGTGGCACTTGGTGGCCATTCCTGATAAAGCGTATTTTGAAGATCTGGAGCTTACTGCAGGGTCTTTCACTGTTACCTGTGGTTCTTTTAATGTCTGCTTTACTTTCAAATAATTTTTTAAATCAGTTAGTTATAAAAGTCACTGTTTTGCTTGGTATTGGAACATTTTAATGTAATCCAGGCTATTATTTCTCCCTGAAGAGCCTAGCTCTTTACAGGGTGGCAACCTGTGACCCATGGGGTGCTTTTCCCTTGGCAGATCCCCCCAGGCTCTGCCTGGTGACCTGATACTCTGCTGCTGCTTCAGCTTTGGGTTCTGGGAACATGGCGAGGGTGTTCCTGTAAGATGAAAGTCTCTGCTAAGGGTGGGAAGAGAATTCAGTACATTTTCCTTGCCTTCCTCCCCTCCATGGCTGATGGGGAAGGGGGGACACCTTCACAGCAGTGAAATCTCCCCTGCCTGCCCCATTTTCTGTGCATTCCCAGACCTGTGTGCAGGGGACCCAGAGCTGCTGTGTGCTTCTGGAAGTTCACAGGTAAAGTTTTCCTCAGCTTTTGGAGCTGACACTGGTGCAGTGTCAGTCTGGGAGGCTTGTGCTGGTGCCAGCAGGAGAGCTCTGCAGAGGGCTCTGCACAAAGCCAGGGCTTGGCTAAGCTCCCCAGCTGTAGCTCCTCACTCCTGAGTGGGTTTGGGGTGAGTGCAGGGAGCTGGGGTGCTTGTTGTGTGTCTTGCCAGCTGCTGTGCAGGTCTTCCAGTTCAACCCCTAGTTTCATCTTGTTTAGTAAATATAAATCTTTCAATGTTGTCTTTGTAGATTTCTTCATCTCCTTCATATGAGACATTGTAATATTTCTGGATTTCAAGTGTTAAAATACTAATTTGACAGTTGGGCAACAACGGAGAGGTAGAACAAATTTCAGTTGTAAAGTGGTGATCAAGTAAGCTTGTGTCTGTATTTCCACTTCCACTGGGTGCTTTCTGAGAGAAAATGGGAGTGTCTAGCCAGCTGATTGCTTGTACATAATCTGACCCCACAACTGCTGCTACTGAAGGAGTCGTTCAAAATTTTAAGTGTGACACCAAAAAAACAACAACAAAAACAACAAAAAAAAAATTAAAAATCATATACAGGTTGACTTCACTGCTGCATTTAAAAAATGAAAAGTATTCAGTGACAGATAAAGAATTATAATTATGGGTAATTTGCATGAAGGCATATTGCCAGAAAGAAATAAATTCTACTTTGATTTCACATTTTGACATGATCTGTAATTTTACCATGTAATAGCAAGAGGAGGATGTAAATAGTCAGTGCAGTTGCTCAACCTGGTTCTTGGCAAATCTTCACACAGTGGAGATGTGTTTCATAGCTAGGAACAAGAGAAAGACATTTGTAGGAAAGCCCAACAATTAGTGAGCTTTCCAAATATATTGTGTGATGCGGCAGTGGTGCAGAGTTTTCAGAAAGTTGAAGCTGTGTATCTGAGATGGGGACTGATCAGCCTGACTGCCAGGCAGGTTTTGTGACCTCTGCAAGGTCACTATTCCTCTAAATTTTGAGGAAGATTTGAGTTGCTTCTTGGCTTTATTTGTGCAAGACCAAGTAGAAAAATGTCTCAATTAAAAAATACTCCATGCTTGAGCTGGTTTTGTTGGTTAAGGGCAGCTTGGATGCTGGATTTTGAGACTTCCAGTTTTGATAACACACTTTAAGGGCTAATTTGACACACCCAGTTAAAAAATAATTTCTAAGTGTAGTTAGCAGCTAGGCAAGATTCACCACTTTGTAGAGGATGGAGACTGGTGCTATCCATGTACTTTATTTAACAGCATGGGCTACAGTTTGAAAATATTGGTGTCCTGGCACTAATTAACAAATAAGGCAGTACTGGCAGTCTGGGTGTGAAGTGTTGCAGCTCTCTGGGAAGTGTTTCAGCCCTATAAAAGCACTGTAAAGTGAAGTTAGTTTAAACAGACCTTAAGACATTTACATCCTGCAAGAGCTGAAGTGAGCATGGCCAGAGTGGAGCTTTATTCCAGCAGGTGGGAAGGAGGAACCCTGAAATCCATGGCCCTGTAGTACTGGAGGGACACTGTGGCTTCTGATGCATTTGGAGATCATCATCTGCAGTTTGTGTTTCTGTTTCTTGCTTTGGATACCCCGAGTATAGGTGCTGCAGTGTAAACAGGTACCCCATGAAAAACAAACCTGGGCTTTCTTCTCCCTTCCTTCCCATTTACTCTCAAGAGAGAGGTGAGGGACTAATTAAATGCAAGAAAACTTCTTTAAAGAAAAGCCTTGACACTAGCTTTTAGGGGGAAAGATTGATGGAAAAGACAATACAAAGTCAAAGACACATAATTTATATCCATCTTCTGTCACGAGGAGGGTGCATGATTTGAATGGATTGTTTAAATTTTTTTTTTCAGTTATTTCACAATATGTACTTCACTGTTCCTTTTGGCAGGCAAGTTCTATGATAATATATATTCAGCACTTCCAAACAAAGTATAGTTTCTGTGGCTTTCAAGGTGCTGTAGATTGTCCTGGAATGTTACTAAAATTGGTAAATTAAAATTATTTTCTACCAGCTGCAGTTTGTGAGTGAGCTGTCTCTCTCTTGATCATGAATCCCAGGCTCCATCCTGGCTCTGTAAGGAGAGACAGCCATTCCTCTTGCCATCACAGCTGACCCTCAAATTCTCTGCTATTTTTAGATGATTTTCAGTCGCATTTCTGTCCTTTGAAAAGAAAGAAAATAAATTCCTAGCCTTTAAATTTTTTGCTTCCAGTGGGAGTTGGTATTGCAAAGAAGCCAGCTCGTCTGTAGTGCCTCGTGAACACATTTAGCAGGTTCTGTTACACAGAAGTTGGTGTTATTGTGATGGCTGTTTCGTAGGTTTGCAGGGAATGAGTGGACCTTGATTCAAACCAAAGCCATGCAGGGTTTGCAAGCACAGCTGCTTGCTCCCAAGTGATCATTTGTGAAAAGACAAAGTGGGAGTTAGAAGTCCAGGCTGGAGCTTGGGCTGTTACAGCTTTTCCTTCACCCAAATCTTGTGTCAGGGCACTGGTGGTGCCTCGGGCAGGGGGGCAGATTTGTCTGGTTTATCTTAGTCTGGGCTTATCTTGCCAGGCATGTGTCAAAACTGGACTGTACCAGCAGTCTGTACTGCACTCCCAAGCCAAACTGGTGCCATCAAAAGAATCTTCTCTTTCATGTTTTCTTTCCCCCCCCCCTCTAATGTTTCAGCCTAGAGCAGCAGGCCTACCCAGATACATTGCATAGATATTTTTAATGATTCTTAAATTACTTGGTGAAGGAACAAACCGTTCAAGATCTGTTTCTTCAGCTGGCATTCCTGGGACTCAGAATGCCCCTTGTCTGAAAGCTTTTTGTCTTTGTGTTTGCTACAGTAACTTAATGTGGGAATTCTTAGCAAACCATATAAATAAGGATTGTATTGCAAGTCTTTATTTCACTGATGGCACTTACTGTTCCTCTTGTTGCACTTCTAGAGCTGTTGTCTTCAACTTGACTTGGTAAATGTAGAAATTCCTTCTGTTGTCATAAAGTGGCATTAGTTATAAAATCTCAAAAATTGGAACAGTGCAGAAGAAACAGCAGAAAGAAGTTCTCAAGCTTGCTAATGAACTGTGCCTTCTGTCTGCTGCTTAACCTGTGCAGAAATATGCAAACAAAAGAAAATGCCTCTTGCTGCACATGTAACATGTTAAATATCTGCTAGTTAAAGATCAATTTGCTTTCCTTTTGCTTTTTTTCCCCATTCCACTGTCAGCTGGAGTTAACTCAGATTCACTGGTGTGGATGTCATCGTGGGGTGGAAGGTTCCTGCTGGTCACGTCATTCTTTGGACCAGAGATCCTCCCATTGCAAGGGGAGGAGAGGGACTATGGAAAGAAAGCTGAAAAGCTTCCAAATCCATCTGTCTCTAAGTCTGTAAAGACTTAGTTTCCTTCCAGTCTTGTTAATTTATAGGCCTTAATAGAAGAATTCCTTTTTTTCATCCTGAAAAGAGAGGGTGGTGGTGAAAGGGGAAAGCAAAGCTAAATGATAATCAGTAACAGTGATACTGTGTTTTTAGGAGCCAAAATAGTGGTGGGTTTGTTGACTGTGCTTAACTGCAGAATAAGAAAAAAGTTTACAGTGTGCTATTAAATACAGGTTCAGCCTATAGGAACCATAGGAAATTTTCTTCTGATACTGGATGCTTAATTCTTTAAATTTGTTAGCTGATAAACAAGGACAGTTGAGTCAGAAATGGAATCTTTTTCAAGTGTGCAGCTTTAATGTTTGACTTGGATGCATATGCCCAGTGTATGGAACAGAAGTTAATTATTCTTTTCTTTACAGGGTGTTACATTAAGTATGCTGTTCTCAAAAGACTGCCCGGGTAAGCTTTTGCATAGCTGTTCCCAGGAGTTCTCAGAATCAAATTCTTGCATTCTTTTTTTTTTTTTAATGGCTGTTGAAAGTCCCTCCTGTAAGGGACTGAGCGTCTTTAACCTCTGACCAACTTGGACAAAAGTACAACAGATAAATCTTTTGGAAATGCTCAGGGCTTGATAGGACTGGTATTAAAGACAGGATGTCATGAGGAAATGTTCCTGCAAGGGCATTATTTGAGAGGAGAGCAGGTACAACACGAGCTCCAAATTTCCTTTGTTTAGACAGCGTGATGCTTTGTAAGAGCTGTTGGTGCTTCCTGGAGTGGCACCAAGAGAAGAAATGGCCACAGGCTGCTGAAGGATGAAGACTTTGCTGTATTGCACAGTGAAAATACCCCAGCAGATAATCAGACTTTGATCCAAGCCTTCTGTAACCTTTCCCATTTATTTCCAGTTTCAAAAAGATCTTGATTATGATTTGATAACATTTAGTAGGAAAGCAAAAGCATTTTACTTGTTCTGCTCTGCCTGACTCCCTGTTTGGGACTGACCTGGCTACCAAGATCCTGGTTATGAAAGAGATTCTGTCTTGTATGCACATACAAGTTATGAGACAATAATGTTTAACATTGCCAAGCAGCAAGTACATCAACTGGAAGCAGAAAGCATTCTTTAAAATACCACATCAGGATGAGAAATGTACTATAAGTTGTTTCATAACCCTAATAAGCCATTTAAGAGAAATACACACACCCCACGCCTCACCCCAGGTTCTGGCATCCGTAGTGATCAGTAACTGGATTTTTCTGCTGAGGGTGTTAAAATAACAGATGCCATGAAACATTGCTGCTGCTGGCATTTGCTGTGGATACAGAGGTAAACAAAAGGTCTGCTAGCTCACTGAAGTCACGTTTCCTTACCTGTGTCAGATACTTTAATTCGGGATTTGACAATAGCTTTCCATAACTAAGTCCAAAACCCTTAATTATATAAAGCTGTTATTTGTTTTTTTCTATATGTGTATATATAACATTTCATAAGTATCTACGTGAAAATAGTGAGTTGTCTTTGCAGTCTGTTATTTCTGAAAAATCAGGTGCTTGGATCATGTTTAATGGTTAACTTGGGAAGTGCTTAATTTTTGTAGCACGAATGACTGGGTGTTCATCAAGTGGGTGGCATTTTTTAGCAGAAGTGCTGCTTAGCTATCAGTCTTTAATAGGGAGCATCCTAAAACCCTACCTGTTGATAATTGCAGGTGGCAACTGCATCTAAGAGGTTTTTAGGGTGCCCTTGTCTGGCATGGGACCTGCTCTGGAAGAGGAAGGCGGCTGCTTCTGCAGTGAGAGTGTTTGGGTACAACCTCTGAGCTCCTGTGGCTGAGCCTGAGACCTCTTGCTTTGTCTGATGTAGGTGATGGAAAACAAGGAGGAAGAGGATGCCATCTGTTTTTTGAAATGTGCAGGTGAAGGCTGATGAGAGGAAGGTGCTGGGTTCTGAGCCCTGCCCTGAGCACTGGACCTGCTGCTGGGCTTTGTCGCTTCCTCCTGCTCAGAGTCAGGGATGGTTTGGTGATGGCCCTTTGCTCTTCAGGAGTTGGTAATGATTTTCTGCCCATAATCAGGTACTGAAAGTGAATCAGACCACACGGGAGACGTTTTTGGTCAGGCACAGTGTTTTCTAAGTGCTATAAAAAATGTGTGCGTGATGTGGCTATATTTGAAACGTAGTACATATGTGAAGTGTTTCATTCTTTCCAAGATTTCAGGAGGTGACAAAGTTGGAAATGGTCTTAAAATTTAGATGAAGATGTTTTTTTCCAAGTTAGGATATTTGCCTGCACTGCTTCTGCACTTCCTGGTGTTTCTTTGAGGCAGTGTGTTTGGTAGATACTTAAGCTGCATTACACACGTATTTTGGGACTTGGCTTATGGTTTGCCTTGTATGAGCAGTAGCAGCCATAGAGAAGAATGAAGCCACTTTGCTTATAAATTTGTGACAGTTTTTTGTGCTTCTGCTGCTGCCACGGAGCAGGCTTCACGGTGTGAGGTTGTGCTGACAGTGAATTATTTGTCCAACCTGTTTGTGAGGGAAGGATTTGTTAATTCTTGGGCTGCTTAGTGAGCTCAGGAGTTGGACCGTGCCCCACCAATGCTTTTGGTGCAGCTTTTGAAACACTAAATCTTCTCATGCAAAGTGTGCTCTTTGTTAAAGTTTACAGCTGTAATTGTTTCACTGGAAAGAAGAGACAGTTGTTTTTAAGAGCAGATTTATTGATTGGTGGAAATAATGTAGTTGTGTGTGTGTTAAATGGGATCTTTGGGACATGATGGTAACACAGCAGTCTTGGGTGGAGGGGGGCATGCATAATGCTCAATGCAGGAACTGCAGTTAATACACATGGAATATGTCTGCAGTTTATTTAAAGACAAGTTTTAATTGTAGCAAATGACTTTCACCAACATACCTAAAGCAAAAGAGTGTTCTGGAAGTCCTTGTGGCTCTGCTGAGGGGATTCAGTATAAAATGGGTACAAAGTACAGGAGTTAGAGCAATGTACACAGACCTGGGGACCAGGAGGAGTATGGCTGGGAGCATTTGTAAGAGTGTTTATTGCCTTTTCAATGCATATGTAAAGTCACAACTTTGCAATGACTGTTAGAAAGTGATCTGAAGCATCAGCCAGTGAAGTGTAGCTGGTATGAGCTGATCGTTGAAAGGGTTCATCCTGTGGCGTGTCTCAGACAAGAAGTGCCATTGGATTTGGGAGGTTGTGCTGCTCCCTGGGCTTCTCACCCAGGGTTGGGCTGGGCTGTAATCTAGCAAATCCAACGAGGATCCCATCCCTACGCTCGGGTTGCAATGGCTCTGTTAGAGCCCTGTAGGATAAAGAAATAGGCTCTGTTTGTTGAGCACAGTTAGCTGTTCTTCATTGGGTCACTTTGCCATGTCTTGTAAATTGAAGAAAGCTCCTTTCCAAATGCCTTTTTTTTTTTTTTTTTTTTTTCCCAAGGAAGTTTAAAATAAATGTCTTGATTTATATGTGTTTGGGTGTTTCTAAACTAATAAATAGTTGAGCCATAACAAATGGAGGGCGAAATTTTACTCTCTAGTATTTGTCTTTCCATTCCCTTGTCAGGGGATAAAAATCTACCACACAGGCACGATACACAAACTGGAAAGATCATCATATATTTGAATAACTGATGTGGATTAAATGTGTGTTACTTGTACATAGACACTGTGGTTAAGAGTGAGCCAAGTGCTTGGTTTGAAAACTCTGCCTTGGGCTCTAACTTTAGTATCCTAATGAATAAATTCATCTGTATCTGTGGAGCCCATTCCTGAAAAACCATTGTCTAGACATTTGACTGTCTGAATGTATTATTTTTCTGACATGCCCATTCAATAATCTGTCAGAGGAGGTAAATCATCCCTGATGCAGCTCCAGTTACAGCTGTTGTCAGGTATCTTGGTGTTGTGTTTCATGGTGTTCCTGTGCGCTCCAGTAAAGCTTCTGGTATAGTTTACTTCAGTTTTCTGCTCTGTGAGGTTTAACTGTTGGTTTTGGGGTTTTTTTATGTGATGCTCACCAGACATGTCCTGAAAATGTGACGTGGAAGAAGTGTTGCCTTGCTGCACGGGAGATTTCTGCTGCATGTTCTACTATGAGACCCCCAAACCCAGGTTTAAATCCCCATCAGTCATACATGTGTTCACTTCTGAAGTGTGTTTGTGGTGGAATGAGCAGTGTGAAGTGCTGGTATGTACTGAGGTCAGGTAATGAGCTCATTTACTGATAAGCAGCTGTGCTAGTGCTTGCTGCTTTAGCAGAGTTAAATAGACTAAATAGTGAGTAGTTAATAGTACTGTTCCATGGGACACAGGGTGTGTAGCTTGATAATTCTGTTTTGGACACTGTCTGCAAATACCTTTTTTCTGCCAAGATGCAAATACTTTTTTGTATCCCATCATGGTCCCATGTTTGCTTCTTAAATCATTTGTTTTCCCATACTGATGTAAGAGGGAGTATAGGGGAGAATTATACTTTCCCTTTTTAGTCTGGCAG
The DNA here is from genome assembly GCA_038090715.1 of Florisuga fusca. Taxonomy (NCBI): domain Eukaryota; kingdom Metazoa; phylum Chordata; class Aves; order Apodiformes; family Trochilidae; genus Florisuga; species Florisuga fusca. Next base: position 587,571 of record JAAWXA010000038.1, read on the forward strand.
TATTTGTAAAAGAATTTGAGGTCTTAAAAAGGTAAATCTATGTCTGGACAGTAGAAGAGATGAGGAGATGTGGACATAGCAGGCATGGGTATGTGGGGTGTTTGTAAGGGAGAATGTCCACTTCATAAGTTCTCATGGTGCACTCCTGTGTTTGGTCAGCTCTGCTGTGCCAGATACTCATTTGCAACAATTTCCCAGTCAATTTTTTTTTTTTTCCCCCCCAGTTCCTGTGCTTGTGGTCAGAACTGAGTGTGGTGCCTCAAGACTTAGAGAGGAGTTGTCACAAACTACATTTTTTACTAGTTTTTTTCCTTTAATCCAAAACAGATAATGATTTATCATGCTGCAATATTTCAGTCATTCTAGAAGAGAGAGGATCTTAAAATCACATTTATTTGGGAGCAAAGAAATGATTGTTGAATGCTCCCAAGTTTTCTGATGCTGCCTTTTGAGGCAATTCACACTTCCCTGGAAGACAATCATCCTGCAGTAGTACAGCCCAGATGCTTCTTGTTCATTTATAATGAGCTCTCCACAAAGTAAATTCCAAGTACCTGGATTCATAATAACAAGAGCCTCTACTTGTCCCAAATGCAGAAGTGATTCAGTCAGTATATGTACCCAGCTAATATTTGGCTATTTGAATATTTTGAATCCAGGTACTAGCTAGCATGGTTGTCTATGTGAATGCCATTTCTGATGTCAACATGGCTACATATGTGGAGAAACTGTGGTTGTTGAACTATCAGTATACATTGCACAAACAGATTATGTAGTTTTGGTTGTAGTTTCAACAGCAGAGAGACCAAGAGTAAAATGCATGAAAATCTGAGAGGGAAGTGCAGATGTGGATGGTTACAACTCAGTCAGTAGGTTGTTGGGTTCCCTGATGTTTGCCTTTAGAGTAGAGTATTATGAGATTTGGAGTTTAGTGACTTGACTTTTAAACATATTGTAGTTTTTAGTTCTAAATTTTAGAACAATAAGTTAACTAAGAAAAAACTATTTTGGAAGAAACAGAAGTAAAAGTAAGATTAATGGCTGATACTTGGTCGAGTGGGAGATGATTGCTTCCCATGGTTTTTGGAGCACAGAGATGATGGAGCTTCCCTGTTTTGTGAGCTCAGGTGCTGGGGTCTCTCCATGGGCGTCAGTTGTAGTTTTTCTTTGTGGTTGCTCCTTTACATTCTTGACTACAGATTTGAGGAACCACAAAGGAGTTGAATTTTCTTTGAATTTTCTTGGGGAAGCACAAGCTACTGCCCATGACAGCCTTCTAAAGAAAGGCACTTCTAAAGAAAGATCATATTTTCTGGTAGATCATTCTCCCTCCCCTCCAAAAAACCTGTCAGCTGTTTTAAGAAGTTATTTTCAGGCTGGAACTTGAAACTTGGAAGAGAACCAGACTCCTTTATAAACAAGCTTAGCAGTTACAGCCCCCCTCCCCCCCTTTAAAATTACTCTGTACTTAAAGTAATTTAGTTGATCATACATTAATGATGTAGATTATTTTCCTCTTTGAATTTACTTTGGTGTTCTTTAATGGTTGTTTGCTAATAATTCAGAAGCACAAAGGACTGGAGGTAGTGGTGGACTTTGGGAGTTGTAATAGTGTTTCCAATGCAATTTGCTGATGTGAAATACGTTGTTAGATAGGAAAGGTCAGATTCGCTGGTGTTGGTATTATGGTTTCTATCCATAGAGCTGAAGAGTGAAACTTAGTTCTGAGCAAAATCTCATATTTTGCTGCAAGTTTCCAAGGTCCCGTAGCACCATGGTAGCTTTTGTCAAAATATTGTGGCTTATTTAGATAAGTTTCCAGTGTTTATTTTCTTTGTTCTCTTGCAACTGAATATAAGCCCTGTGGGCATTATGGAAACAAGGGTGGAAAATTTTAAGGGAAAATTGTTATTAATAATTTTTTTGTATTATTAATTACCCCTTAGATGGTGTCTTCTGTGAAGTGAATTAGAGAGGAGCTTTGTGATAGCATTTTGAAAACTGGGAGGCGGTAGGGAAGTGGAAGATCAAAGGGATGTGTTGGGTGACAGCGCAAGGGAAGAGAATATAAAAAGTTGCAATCTGCAGGAAACTCATCTGGACTGCTTTTTTTTGGATGTGTCTCTCATTTAGTCCTTAAATCTCTTAAATGTTGTATCAGTAACAGAAGAACAGGAACAAAAAAGATGTGTACTCAGAGGGTCTGTGAGAGAGCAACTGAAACACAGGGAAGAGCAAAAGGACTGGAGTTGTTTTAGTCTGGAGTCAAAAGCTGAAGGCAGAGACAGGCATGGAGAGGAGAGGGAGCAAGAAGCCCTCAAATTGCTGCCAGAGCACTGGGTGTGTTGGGGGGAACACCAACAGCTCAAGGAGAAGAGAGGGACCCATCCATAGGGGCTGTGGTGTGGGGGCCTGAGCCTGGGGCTGCTCCTGTGGAGAGAACTTCCCACCTTCTGGAAAGGGCCAGAAAGTTCTGAGCAGTGACTGATTGCTGCTGTGGGAGCTTTGGCCATGCCATGCTCTCAGTGAAGAGGCAGCATTTCAGCAAGATGGCATTAAAAGAATTTTAATCCTCTTTTTGAATAATTTGGCAAAGAGCAGTTGCTGATTTACTGAGATTGTTGCTTTGGGCTTTTGTTGTCTCATGAGCTGTCAGACTTGTCCAGGACACAGTGTGGCAGAGAATTGTTCTGCTGAAGGTGGATAGAGACCATCTCTGCTGTCACCTGGTTTTACAATGAAATGCTGAACCTGCACCTTCCCTTTCTCCTAAAGTTCAGGAGCTGTAAGTCTGGGCAGCCCAGCCCAACAGTGTGTTCCCAGGGCAGTGCATGGGTGCAGGTCTGCAGGATGGTGACCCAGATCTGGCTATCCTGGCACCCATTTCTGGAGGGGAGGTGTGGTGTAGAGCATTGGAGAGCTGCTGAACAGAGCAAGGTTCCTCAGAGGCTTAGTGCTACTTTGTTTTTTCTTCTTTCTTTTTTTTTCTATCACTTAATCAATCTCTGCTTCTCATTACCAGAGTTTTTCCTGTAGGTCAAAATTCAACATGCAGTGCTGTTGATTTTTATAGGCCCATGTGTCTGTACGTAAATAAAAGCATTGCTGCTGTTGGGTCAGAAAAAAAATAATTACAGCAAACTTATGTTTTGGGACTTTGCTTTCAGTGTGAAAGCCTTTGAACACTGCAGGCATATAAAATGCCAAGACAGAAGGTGGATGCCCGTTTACATCCTGATGTCAGGGAAGTGGTGCCTGTCCCTGGCAGGTGGATGTGTGATGGGCCAGGTCCAGCCTGGGTGAATCTGCCTCCTGTGTCTCCTCTTTCTCTGCTAACCCTCCTCTCCTTCACCAGCCAAATCCAATTCCACCTGGGTTAGCCAGGCCTTGGTTTGCAGCACCAGTGATCCCTGGGTTGGAGGTGGTTTTGTTGTGGGTACACTTGTGAGATAGGTTTTTGTGATTACAGCTGTATTTGTTACTGGAATTCGTTCTGCTCTGGTCTGTAAGCCTTGCCATAACATTTCCAGGGCTGTGTAACTGGAAACTTCCCTCATGCTGTCTGAACTTGCAAAAACAAACCAGACATAACTATTTGGAAGGGTTGTTGTGTGAGCTGTTCTTTCTGTATATTTTCCAAATTCATGTTGCAAACAGCAAGATGAGCATGAACACCCAGGTGATCTGGGGGAAAGCCTGAGCCTGGAATAGTAAAAGATCTCTTTCCTCTTCAGCTTTCTGTAAACAAGAGCACATGTGTATCATGAGGCAGTCTCCAATGTTTTGTCATCATCTTATTTTTTTTTATCCACTAATGCAGTTGTACAGGCTTGCTTGTGGGTAAGCAGGTAAGTATCAAAGTACTTATGTTGCAGATTAAGGAAATAATCTGGACTTTTGGGATGGAGGCAGCTGGCAAGTGACAGAAACAATCCATGTGTTTGAGGGAACGTTCTCTGAGCACTGGGAGCCTTTGTTACCAATAAATGCTTCATTGATAATATTCCAGACTTCAGGCCTCACTCAGCCAAGAAGGAAGACTTGGAATAAGTACTTGAATATCATGTTAGCAGTTCTGTCTTTGCAGTTATCTACAAGGAGACTAAATAAAAATACCTTAGAAAAACCATGTGACTAGGATCAAAATATCCTCTGGGGAGGAGGCTGTTTTTAGGTACCTAAAACTTGAAACTGTATTTTTACTTTTCCCCCCCTACCTAGTGTGGTTTAGTATGGTGTTTTGGTTGGGAATTTTTGTGGTTGGTTTGTTTCTTTTAATTCTTTTTTATTTTTTATTTTATTTAATTTAGTTATTTTATATTAAATAAATTTGTTTATTTTCATTATCTGGAAAACTGTTGCCATGAAGTGCTGTATTTTTCAGGGTCTCGGGAAGTTTTAGAGCTCTTACACAAGGATTTATTTGCATCTGTTTAATTAATTTTTATATATCTTTAATTTTCTTGTGAAATTGCACAGGGCCACGTTTGATACTGAGAGGCTGCCAGTGCTTGTTTGTCTCCAGTTTCCTCAACAATTTGTCCTCTCAGAGTGTGAAACTTGAGTCTTTTATTTGGTTTTGTTCAAGTCTGGTGTAACAGTGCCAGATCTAATTATTTGAATTTCCTGTTGTAGCCTCCTCACAGCTGCAACACTTTCTGAATTTCCACAAGTCTTGACCTTACCCAGGCCATACCAGGTGCTCAGTTTGAGGTCACAAGTGGGAGCCTTGTCCCTGATTCACTCGGATCTGCCTCCAGATTGTGGAAATCAAGTTTTAAGCTCAAACTGGGGAAAAAGTCAAAGTATAAATGTATTTCCTTCACCTCAGTGGGACTGTTCGAGTAGAAAGCAAGCTGTGTCCAGCAGTGTGAATGAATTCCTGGTGTACTTAGTGCTGGCCATACCCAAGGAGCAGTGGGGAGGACCAGTGGCCTGTGTCCCCAATCTTCCACTCATCTGGGATTAATGCAGTTGGGATAAACCCGAGATTTGGTCCATTAAACTAAATCCTGCCTTTTGACAGAATGGAGACAGGTTTCTAATTTCTCTCTCAGTTGCCAAAGTTTTCTCAGGATTGCTGGAGTTGGATGGTGTTTGCTGGAGGGCAGGAGATGCTCACCAGGCTGAGGCTCATTGCTGCGTGGCCTCGCTGCAGTTTTGGAAAATTTGTTTTGCCTTTAAAAAAATCTTAGGGAAAATGAAGAAGCTGGAGGAGGGAAGGAAACTTTTCTGTCTCTTCCTCCCAGTCCTTCCTTCCAGGTTTCCACTCTGAAATAACAGACACAAAAAAAGGTTTGATTCCAGTGTCTGGTACAACTGAAGGAGAGCAAAACTGAAACAAAGGGAGTAATGAAGGCATGGGAATAAGTAGCTGGGGTAGGATGGTTGGAACCTTTAGCAGCAGATCTGCTGATGAGCAGATTCCTTGTTGGTCTCTAGCAGATCCATTACAGGGGTTTCCAACCTCATGCAGTCCCTTATTTTCTTCCCTTCAGTTGTCCAGTCAACGTGCCCATCAACACAAGATTCCAAAAGGAAGAGCCAAAAACTTGATTGGAAACAATCATAGTCATCCTCATCATTTAAATGGGCCATGATCCGGAACATTATGCAATCTTCCAGAGTTGGCAGTGAATCTTCAGGCTATTAATTCTTCAAAACCCAACTTAGCTGTTTTTAATAACATGAAAATTTAAAGATGCAAATGGCAGAGCCCCTTGTTGGTTTCCTTGGAGGAGAGGAGCCCATCTCCGGTGGAAGCTCCCATAAACCTGCAATCCAAGCAGTTTATTTTAACCTTGGATTTACGGGATTTACAGTAGAGCAAAATGGAAAGTAAATAATACAATATCCTCTGTGGAAAAATCTCTTTTGCTCCTGAAAATAAGTGAGTACCAGGAAGGGAAGAACCGGGAGGAGAGGGGAGAGCAGCGCCGTCAGATGAAACCTTTCCCCCGCCCAGACCACAGCCACGGGCTCTGTGGGCCATAAAAGGAAACACCATTTCTTGTCAAAATACAGCTGCCCAGCTTGTCTGCTTTCTGGGAAAAATGTCCAGTAACTGCTGATCCAGCCTTGTGATGGAGAGATTCAAAGTTTAAACATTGACTTGCTCGTAACTAGAATCATTGGCTTTTCATAGGGCAAGGGAATAACAGAATGCTGCTGGCTGATGGATGGAGAAATACTAATCTTAGGTGGAGCTTTAAAGTTCAAAACAGTTTGCCTTTTTTTAAGAAAAGTCTTATTTTATGTGGAGGAAGGTAGCAAACAAATTCATTTTTTGCAAAAGCTGTGCATCTTTACATTAAATTAGTCAGTTTTACATTAAAAGCAACAACTATTTTTCCTATAATTTAGTTAGAATGATTTTATAACAATTCCTTACTTTGAGAGACCTGTACATTTCTATAAGCTCTTAAAATGATGCAAGAAAATGTTCTGTTGGGGTATAATGTAAATGAAGGGGGTGGAAAAGTAAATATTTAAGGCTGACCTATCAAAGGATAAAGGTTACTATGCAGAATGTTTCAATTCTAGGAGTCTTGTTAGTATGCACCATTGCTTCTTCAAAAGGCAGTGTTTTCTAAAAGTTGCATTTGGATTTTGGAAGGTATATCTAGAATTGGTCCCAAATATCTCTGCCAGCTGTGGTGCCTCAGAGCCCTGAGACTCATCCCCCGAGGTCTGATCTGTTTTCAGTAAACACAAACTGAGGGGCAGAGAAGTTTATTATTCCAGAGGTTTATCCAGATATTCCAGGCTAGATTTGGATCTGTCTGATCCAAAACCAAGGAAAATGGTCAGGCAGTGGGAGCTGGCTTTATCCAACAAGGGTGTGGAGTCAACTCCAAGCCCTGGGTTGTGCCCAGTGTGTGCAGCACTCCCGGGAGAAGCTTCTCTGGGAGATGGTTGTGTTCCCTTTGTTAGGAACTCGTACTGCACTTTTCTCATCTTGGGCAGGCACAGTTCGGTTTTGCTCCCTGTCTTTGGAACTTGATCTTTAGCACTTGTGTTTTGCAAGAACTTATCATCCCCTGTGTCTGGAGGTACCTTGTCTGCAGGACTCTCCCCTGGATTTCCCACTCTTGGGGATTTCAGGAAGGTTTGAAGTGTTGTTTTAGCATGGCTCTCATGTTCACAGTAATTACAGGAGCTTTGCTGTGTCCTATCTGTGTCACCAAGGCTGGCTGGCTTCCACACAGCCACAAAACCAGGGGGATGGGAGCTTTTAAGTGTGCTTTGCTGTTGCACAACAGCTGTATGCTACTTACAGGTAAAGTTTAGCTCAGACCGAGCCAACCTGACATTTGAACTTACTGTTTAGTGTGTTTTACTTTAGAAACAATAATAAAGGGAGGCATCCAAGAGTTATTGTGGTAACACTCACCTGGAATTCTATAGATAATTATAGCTAAATCTGCTTAGGAAAGCTTATGTTTTGTATCCAAAATGTGGTTTTGCTCTAAGTTTTGTTGAAGGGAATGGTGTAAGGGATCTTGGGAAATTTCACCTTTTCCAGCTCTGAAGTTTTCCATTTTAAACTCCGTATTCTAAGTCTTGATCTGCAGTGCAGAATGGGAGTACACTGAAGCCTTTAAGAGTGTTTTCTTATCTTTCTGAAGCATCACTGGCTCGGTCAAGATAATAACCTTGCCACCACTCTGCACAGCTAGAGATGCAGATTATCACCATCTCTGTTGCTGCGCTCTTTGTCAGCTCATGCTGTCTCTTGTTTATTCTCTCCTTAATCCTGGCTGCTGATCCTGAGTCAGATGTTGAAGCTGGGGCTCCACCAGCCCTCCTCCAGTGCAGCTCTGTCACACGACTTGCTCTGGTGACAGCTTTGGGTGGGAATTCACATCCCCTTCTCCTCCTCCTGACCCCCCCCCAGCCCTCACACCACACTGGGGTTTTTTGGTCACTGTTGGAGCACCTCAGTACAGGATTACTATAGTGTAGCACCACAGGAACAGCACCTAGACACCTTTTATTGCTCCCTGCCTCTCCTTGTGTTGGCATTTTAATATTTATAATAAAACGTGGGGTTTTTGTCACTGGTTGGGTCCAGCAAGAGCTGGAGGATTAAGGGCAATTGTTTCCATTTCAACTGAGTCATTTGGTTGTCACAGCCTTGGGAAGGGCAACAACACAAACATGTCCTCAAGTAATGTTTGGAGCCATGTTATTTATTGACCCAATTATATCAGTAATTTTTCTTCATTGGAAAATAAATGGTCCATAAGAGCCAAGAAAGAGAAGTCTCCAATTTTTTTTCAGTAGTTGTTCAAATATATCCAGTGAAACGTGGTTTTACATTTAGCAATCAGTAATTGTTCTGCTGCTATTATACCTTTGATCAGGGTGGTGTAGGAGCATTTTTATTATTACCTTAATATAAATAATTTCTGTAGAAATTAATATATAAAGCAATAATTTATTAATCTAATATATAATTATAAATAATGCTAATGAAAATCAAGACCATTCTTTTAAGTGCTCTAAAAGATAAAAAAACCCTCTATCCCCTTGAACTCTGGTTTAAATAAACAAGATAGATACAACAGAGAGAGAGATGCCACAGCAGAAATAAATCTGTACTCAGGATATAAATACACTGAAATATCTTCTTTTCAAATCGTGTTTTTAAAAGAACTATCTGATGTCCTGTGTTGCATGCTTAGCAGTCTAAAAAGCTTTTTGTTCATCTCCTCAGCTATGCTGTGCTGATGCTGCAATACAGGTAACTCTGTGGCTGGTTAGCACTGAATAAGTCTTATCTTCACCAACTTTCCTACTGCTTAACCAATGCAGCTCTCCAAATGTGGGTTCAGGCATGTTAGGGAGCAGATAAACACATGGAATTGGTGAGGAGGAAAAGGAGCAGTAGGTGCTTTTTTTCTTTCTTTCTTTTTTTTTTTTTTAAAGCATATTCACATAGTTCAGTCCTTTTGGCTATTTGGAAACAAGCTATCCAAACTCATTTAGATAGAAACTGTAAGCTGTAGGTTTATATCCCATTTTACATCTTATTGCAGTTTGCAGATCCTCTGAGTAATTCAAGTTTGCTCCCTTAGTTGCTCAGGGAGGCTACATATGCCACAGTCAGTTCTCTGAAGGTGCTTACTTTATGCTTATTTCCTTTCTATTGTTAAAAAAAATTCATTTTTCTTACTGTAGTTCTGACAGTGTCCAGTGAAGTGGTACACAGAGCAAGAAAGTCAGGGTGGCCAGTAGATCCTTCCCTCCCCTCAGAGCTCAAAAAGGGCTGGCACACTTTGTAAGCTGGGAGTCACTGGTTTGACTTTCCTGAGTAATACATCTGTCTGCCTGCAGTGGTGTGAGCTCCAGTACATCTGTCTAATTTATAAAGCTCTAACACCAACAGGTTTTACAGGTTGCATGCACTTAATTCCTATCCCCCGACGCTATCTCAAGCAAAAGCTTCATTTCTTTTATTGCCTGAGAAATGCTAAGTGCTGATTTATGATGCAGTTATGTTCAGGTTGAATCTGAATTTTGTGTGTGTCACTTAACCACAGATGCTTTGGGGGGAGTTAAAGGCTCCTATAATTAGATTTGGCATATGTTCCCTTGATAGGTGAAATAGTTTGCATGCTTCTTGAATAAACATTTTCTGCAGCCTGTATTTATAATGATAAACAATTGAACATGTTAGCTTTAAGTCCTACATGTTTAGTGTAATCTGTGGCTTCTGGAACACGTACCCTTGTGATCTGAAAATATTGAGTTCTTTCTAAGGGCATTTTTTGTTGTTGTTGTTTTAATACTCCAAAAAAGGGAAAGATCAAAGTGCAGTCTGTTCTTTCCTGCCCTTCTAGATATACAAAACAGCTGCAAAGCACAATCAACTATTGTAGTGATATGTGCCCCAAGTCTATAAATAGATGTAAAGCTTCAGGCTTGAACTGTGCTGCTGGAGAGGCCAGGGGATTTTTGCTTGGGGTTACTAAACATTCCCTCACTTGTTTGTGGTTTAGAACCGTAATTTCCTAGGCTGCAGTGTTCCAATGAAATTTGAATTCAGAATTATTTTACCACGGAGGCTTTACATGACTTCACTGCTTGCAGTTTTCTCCTTCCCTGTTTTGTTTTGTTTTGTCTTTTTCCTCAACACACAAGAATTTTGCAAGTTTCCAGAGGAAACCAATTTAAATGCAAGAACTAAGTTGTTTTCCGAAAGAATATTGGTGTGATGCGTGGCCTTAGTGGGATGTTCATGGAGGTAAGGATGAGGATGATGCTTCATGTTTCATTAAACTGGGGTCTGGACTCTCCTTCAGCCTGGAGATGTGAAATGTGTGGTGCTGGCTGAGGGCTTCATGTTCTTTTGAACTGGAAAGTGGGCGGCTGCTGCAAGCACATTGCCTCGCTGTGCAATGGAGTAATAAAATCTGGGTGGCATATTTTAGAGCTGTTAGAGCTCTTCCCAGATTTTTTAATTCAATATGCTGCCTAATTTTTATTCATCATGCTAGCTCGTACTGGAAGAGCTGTTGAGGATGTGAGAGCTGGGGACTTGTTAGACGATGAGAGGAAAATGAGTGTCTTTGGCAGAAGTAAGGTGTTGGAACTAATTTGGATTTTGAGCATCCAGGATGTGGCTGAACCTGCTGCTGGCAGAGGTGAAGGAGACTTGAAACTGCTCATCTCCTTTCTGAAAAAAAGCCTATTGATTCTCAATTGCATTTCAGCAACATTAGCAGCTATCAGTATCAGTAGTGCTGGCCTGCTTCACACTGAAGTGAGTGGGAGTGATAAAAATAACTACTTTAGCATTTGAAATCAGTGCTTTTCAGATGTAACCTTCACGCTTGGAGTCAGGTGAACCAGTTTATCTCTTGAGTCTCCTTTCAACGGCAGAAGTGGAAATTTGATTTTTTTGCTGCACATCAGGAGGAATGTGGACCTGAGTGAGTGTTTGATGCAGCTCTCAGTGCAGAAGTACAATTTCAATGTGCTTTTGGCCCTGAACTCAGGGGTAACAGAGAGTTGCTTTCTTACTCCAAATGAGATCTTCAAGTTGAGAATCTCCTGCTCTTTGTGGAGGAGGCAGACCAAACTTCACACCAAAAGATCAGATTCAGGCTTGGCTGAGCACAGCCACATTTTTATTTTTTTACCTCCAGGCTTCTGTGCTTGCTGGTTTGTCTCAGAAACTGCAGCTTCCCTGGATGTGTGCACCGTGCTGGGCCAGCTGAAAAGACAAATGCTTTGCTTCTGCTTTGGTGCTAATGGGAGAGCAGACCTAAAATAATCAGTTTTCTTCTAAAGTAAACAACTTCTGTGCTCGTGACAGAAGAGATGAAAAGCACACCCCCATTTAAAACCAGAGATCCTTAAGACTCCTTAAGATTGTGGCAGCGTCATAAATTTAATTTTAAAAATATCTTAAAATTATATATGCTTCATATGATAAATTGATTTTGAGAGACACTGAATTCTCCAATCTATATGTTCTTTGTATTCTATGAACAGGACAGCCAGCTGTTGTGTAATAGCTTCTGTAGATGGCTGTGACTCAGTGCAGCCCTCCAGTAACTATTAGAAAGTATTTCCTTTCCCAGATGTGAGTTTATATGCTCCTGTTCCAGTTTCCCAAAGGAACTCTTCCATGAAATTCCAGTGCCCTGGATCAATGAGAAATTAAAATGTTCTTCTTTGGACTAGCCAACTAATTGAAAAAACAAAAAAATCCATTGAATTATAGGTTCAGCACAAAAAAGGTTGGTGTAGGCTGGAATTGGTGCTCTGCAGGAGGATAATGCTGTTCATTTGGAAGTGTCACTTTCCTCAGAGACATGAATGGAGCTTTCCAGCCAAGGGAAGTGTCTCAAGTGGAACAAAACCTGTTGGGCTGTTCTCTGGTAGGCAGAGCTTTGGATTTTTCTTTTCTGCAGAAGAAGGGGTCATTCTGTAAGCTCCAGTGGAAGACTGGTGCATTAGCAATATAAGTTTGCATGCTCATATATATTGCAGCATGTCTATAGCTCTGATTTTCCTGGTGTTCCTAAGGTACCCTATGCTGATGCTTTCTAAGGGAGGAAAATCTCTCACTTCTACATGTTACCCACAGCACTGATGTGTCTCCCTTTATACTAAAAAATGTTTTCTCAAAGTATTTTTAGAATTTTAACTCTTATTAATACATAAACTCTGATTAAATTAGCTTGTTAAAGCTTTTTAGATTTAATCCTCTGAGAGGATAGTCTATTTCAACATAAAAATCTTCTATAATTTTTTATTATTAAAGGAGAGGAGGCAACAGCCCCAGGGAGAGTGAAGTACAGTCAGAAGGCCCCCAGGAGGAGGTCAGAATGCCCAGAAAGAGTCAAGGTATCACTGTACACAAAAATGATGTGAAAATTGAGACATAGACTTGTGCACCTGGGGTTCTGATGTCAGTGCCAGGGAACAGATGTACTGAAAGAAACAGATGTACTGAATAACCTGTGAGCTCACCTCTAAGCCATGCCCTCAGTTTTAAACCGTTTCATGATATCAGTGTCTTGAATTTTATTATGTTGGCTGGTTAATTGCAGTGTTCTTGAAGGAAAGTGTTGCAAAGTGAAGGGTGATTTTCAACCTGTTTTTCTGCTTTGAAACTTTTTCTGCATCTCTGAGTCTGGCAGCTGCCTTGCTGTGCTCCAGATAGGTTCTTGTCTCTCAGCCAGCAAGAGGGAATACTGATTATCTCAGGGTGGCAGTAAAAAGTGGAAGCTGCTGGTTATAAAATGGTCCTTTTGCATAAAATAATATATACGAGTGCCAGGGTAACAAAAAGCATATTCTTTCCCATTCAAACAGTCTCGTGGTGTTTCTCAGAGATTTTTTGAGATAGGAATTGTTTGCTCCCAGTTTTTCAAACCTCCACTTTCTAAGACGAGTAAGCTGAAACCACTGTGATTCATCATGTTTCTCAGAAACCTTGATCCCTAACCCCAGGGCAGGAGAGATGCCACAAAATTCTTCATTCTTCATTGAGTAATTTTGTTTTTGAATGCTTGGATCTTCAAATAAATGTTCATGAAAGACTTCGTTAGGCAAGGGGTTTGGTAGAGTTACAAAGAAATCAGCCCAGGGAGGTGCCCCTTCCAGTTCTGACAGCAGCAGCAGCACAAAGGCAAGGGGAGGGTTGAGGAATCAAATATTTAGCCTTCAGATTTCTTTCAGTTCTGCAAAGTGTAGCCAGGAGCCTTTTTAGTGTTTAGAAGGGGTATTTCTTTTGTTTCTGTGCTTTCACTTGATATTTAATTTTTTAGGGTCTCTTTTTAGTTTTTTTTTTCCATAGCTATAGCAACAATGAAATTTGTAGTTTTCACAAGAATCTTCTGAAGACCTAAAATGTGATTTTTAACTTTTCCCAGCATCCTTTACACCTTACTTCAAAGTGATTCAAAGACTTCTGGTAACTCCACATCTAAATGAGAAGAGATTTAAGTTATGCAGGTACAGCACACCACACCACCAGCCCAAAGCCCCAAAAACCAAGCTGGAGGGGGGGGCTGGTTGCTTAATTTCCATAGATACCTGGCCCTGTTTCTCTAGGTACCTTGCAGGGCTATGTGCTGTAACTCCCTTTGCAGAGGCTGGAAAAGGACATCCTTTTGTGCTGTGTATGCTGCTCCTAGTGTAATATTCTAGAGGTGCCCAGGCACTACTACCAGGTGGAGGACAATGCAGGAATTTGCATGGATTAAAGTTTGTTTTCAAAACAAAACTTCCTGTCAATAAACCTGTTACGTGGGATCGTATAAACATAAAGCTTCCACAAGAAGAACTGTTCCCCCATTTCTTCCCAAAATGTGAAGTATTTGGCATATCCTTCAACTGCTGTCTCTGACACTGGTTTCTCAGCAGGTTACTCAAGGTAGTTTCCTATCTAGCATGCAAGCATAACTGAAATATTATTTATGTTGTATTTTGTGTAGAAATGAGAGGCCTTTCCCTAGGAGACTGGCTGCATCAGTTCTCCAGTAGATAAACAGGAGGAGATAGTGGGCCAGTGTCTTGTGGTTTTGTTTAGTGAGGGGAGATGAGTTTCCGTAGTGAATTATCTATTTATACCATCTCAGAGCACACTGCTTTTCACCCTGGTTGTTTTTGCATTCCAGACACATTCCTGTACTCCCCACTAATTAGTCTGAGCCCAAGGGAAGTTTGAAATGTAATTGGCTGGTTATTGACACCAAGGCTGAGGGTGTTTGTGCAAAGGATAAAGAAATCTAATATGGGGCAGGAGCCCTGATGGAAGAGCTGGTTGTTGGGGGCTGAGTCTGAAGCAGGCTGCCAGGTTTGGTCCAAATGTAGAGAATAATAATAATAATAGCTGGTCCATAGAATATTGAAACCTGGGCACAGCAGAAATGCTCTTATTTCACTCACTCACTTTGTCACTTGAAAGACTGATACTTGCTTGTCAGCTGGTGGTGTTAGTGTCTCCTGCAGTCAAAAACTAGGTTTGTGTGTCAGCAGTAGGTAAAGACTTTTTTTCCTTTAATATGAGGACAAACTCGTTTTATGCAATGGGAACACCTCAGCAGGCTTGGATTTGGAGATTCTTTTGGTTTCACTGTGTGTTGTTTGATCTCATTCACACTTGGTAGACTTAGTGCCACGAGGTAATGATCAGCAAGCAAATCCACTGAGTAACAAGTGGCAAATCTCACTCACTTCACCAGGCAGTTTACCATCTGGGTGCATGAAAGTATTCTTTACATATATTTTGTGGGCATTTTTCTTCTAAGTTATGATGACTCTAACATGTTACATCAGTTGGGGAAGCAGAAGTTGCTAAGCTAGATGGTGATGCAGCATTTGAAGTGAATGCCCAGGACCAGAGGGAGCATGGTTTAAGTCTTGGCACAAGATACTGGTTGCTTTAGTGCCTCCTGACCCTGGGGTTTGGCTTTGAGTGATGTGAGGAAAAACCTCAACAGCCACTTGTGTGGCAAAAGGTTTGTTCTCTGTCTTTGTAGTTGGCTGTGGGGGTCATCATCCTCCCTGCCTGTTGGGTTGTCCTCCAGCTGCAGCTTCCCTACTGCCCAGCCAGACAAGGACTCTTCTGCCTTGCAGCTTCTGTGAGTATTTTTGCAGGTTTGCTGCACTTAGAGGGTCAAAGCCAGTCCTCAGCAGGCTTGTTTTCCTTACTTGTCACTCACAGACCCCTAGCAAATTAACACTGTGGGTTTAGTGCCATGGTCTCTGGTGGGTTTAGTGCCATGGTCTCTGTGGGGTTGTGCTAGGACAAGGGGCTGTCTGAATATTACACAGGGAGGAAATGGAAGGAATTTCAGACACATTTTGTCTGTGTGAACAAACATAGCTCTGGAAGTATTTCCTTTTTAACTTTGTTTTGCCACTTCCAAATTCTTTTTTATTTTGGGGAGGGATTGTTTGTTTAATATTTTACTGAAGGGAGGGGAAATAAACTGAGAAGATGATACTCTGTGAGACACAACACTCAGCAGTGGCTCTTAAATTGATCTTTTGTGCTAGAAACACTGCAGAGCACTCTGTGGTTGACATCTGCCCGTGAAATTAAAAATAGAGCCATATAGTGATGCATACTTAGGTGGTGGCTGCTTTTAATATTTCTTCTTCCACCTCACAGCTGTTTACACTACTGCTACGAATTGTTATGCTATAAGTGCCTCCTGCAGCAGTTTTATTTGCATTAGTTTTATTTTTCAGTACTGAATTAGTAACCATTTAAAACTGTCAACCACATGTAAACAAGGGGTGCATAAGTGATGAGTAACAACTTACCTGGAATTCCAGATGCCTGCTGGTATTGCACCAGGCACGATGCTGGGGAAATAGTGAAATGACCGCGTTCAGAATTGCAGCATCATTTCTATTTATCTGTTTTCTTGTAGCCCATTTGAATAGGTATCTTGATGCTTGCCCAATTCCCACAGCTGGTGATGCTGGGGGTGGGGTTGCTGGGTTCCTGGGTTGCTGCACTGGCTCTGCTCCAGGCTGCCTGCCAGGTGAGGAACAAGGATTTTGCAGGGTGTAGGAGCTCTGCCTGCTCACTAGGCAGCTCTTCAGTTCTGACCAGAGAGCTTGGACAGAGGAGAAAAAAAAATTAATATTGTTATTGACTGATTTAACAAAAATAAAACTGGTTTAAGAAACATTTGATCCAAACATTAGTTCTTCAAACCGTGCTGGTAGGCTCTGATGACAGATTAAAAAGCTTCTTTTTTACTTTACATCAAAAACTGATACAGAGATGTAATTGAAAAGAAATTAATATGATCTTATTTTAGGGCAGGAATTATCTATGATATGTGAATTTATTTCGTTTGATTTCATCCCTTATAGACAAATCTCTCATGTTCTCTGAGTATGACTTAACCTAATCAGTTAATGAGGCATTGCTCCAGGTAACATCAGTGAATGTACTTAAATAAAAATTCACAAAACAGTCTCACTGGAAAAAAGTGTCCTGTTCTTTGCAATTAAGTATTGAGGGTTAATAGTAGAGTGCAGGGATCCTCTTTATGAAGATGCTCCAGTGCAAAGACATGGGTGTGGAGAAGAGCTGGGCAAAGTTTGTAGTGAAGCTGAATGGCAGACCCAGGGCTGTGCAGTTCCTGAAGTCCTGTCAGTCCATCTCAAAGGATTGCTGTCATTTACTTACTGCTTTCTGTAAGAGGAAGAGGTGATGAAGATGGTGCTGTGAGGCAAGCCAGCACTGAGGAAAGGTTAAATTCATACCAGTGTGATGGACAGTTGAAAACATGAGTTAGTTTTCTTATCTGTGGTGACAGAGATGTCCAAAGTGTCATATTTTTGCTTGTACTTCAGTGACAATGTGGGTGCTTGCTGGGGATTTTCAATATTACCTGTTTGGTTGCTTGGAAGAAAAGAATTCTGAGGACTGCTGCTGTCAGTGTGGGCTCTGGTTTTTACTTTACCTTTCAAATGTTAGACTGTGGATTTTTAACCATGACCAACCAAAAACTGCTCCCCGGGCAGAACCCACCAGCTCATGGCAGGTTTCTGTGCACTTCTTATTTTATTTAGGGTTATCTGGGTGTCTGCAGAGAGCGGTGCAGTTGTAGAATTCTGTGTGAGGGCATAATTAGCTGTAGGACTGCCCTGGCTTAAGTAAAATGCTGATTTACCATGCCAGCCCCAGACTACCTGTGTTATGCAAGAGGGAAAGAATTTGCCTGATTGTAGTCCTGTCAACACAAAGAGATTGCACCAGTGTAACAAAATAGACGTCCTGTTTAAATGGGTGCATGCTCTTGTCTGGATTCTATTTAAAAAATGTTGGTACTGAGAGTCACAATAGCTCAAGCAGTTACCAAGAGCTGGAGCAGGCTCTGGTTGCATCAGGCTATTGTTTTTAACTGGAATCCTTCCATGCATCCTGCACGTTTGCTATTCGTTATTTCTAAAATACTACTAAAAACTATTGGTGGCATCTTCTGGTCCCAAGTCAAATTTTCCTAAGTGGGATTTCTATTGAATTTGTAACAGCTTTAAACCTGGTCATGCTTTTTAAATTTAAAATTAATAAATTCTTATTCCTGATAGCCCATAGCTGACAAAGCTTCCACTTGGAGCCTCTCTCTCTTCAACTTACTGAATTCTTCCTGTGCTTACCTCTGCTGGCCCAGCCCTTCCTAGTTCCTGAGGTATGCCAGCCAGTATGTGGGCAGAAGAAAATTTAATATATAGGAGGTCTTTCTGGAATACCTGTGGCTTTGTGTAATTGTTCCTGTCTAGAGGAATGGAATTTTTCTTAAAAAATCCTCATCTACCAGAGATCTGTTTCATAATGCTGCTGTTAAAAGAGATCTTTTGAAGTCTTTGCCTTGGAGATAGCCCCTGTGCTATTTTCTGATCTTCTGTGTTTCCCTCCCACAGTAAAACGTGTTTTAAGTTGGAAACACTTTGTTATTTATAATAAAAGGAAGTTTTGAGAGTGTATGGTACATACCCCCAAGGGATCATTGCACTCTTTGAGTGATGTGGGATGTCAGAACTTCCCACGTGTGCAGATTCACCAGGGAAACGTTGGCAGGTGCCTGATCCAAGGTGTGGAGTAAGAGACTCTGTGGGAAGCCACTCCCAGAGGCTTTCTCCTCCATCATGTCCCCATGGCCTGGCCTCTGGCTGTGACCAGACGCACAGGGATGCACAGAATGCAGAGGAACCCCAGGGTCTCAGTGTGTGCTCCTGTGTTGGTACAATGGGGGGTGCAGGCAGTAATTCAGGTTGGTTACTGCCCTGGCCACCTGCTTCTGGATGTGGAGGTACTGACTTGTCAGTTCTGAAGGGGAAAAAACAATAACAGCAAAGCCAGAGTTGCACCCCAAAGGAGAAAATGGAAAGAAATGCTTCTCAATGTCTTCAAAAGGCTGTACCACCTGGTGATGTGGCATTGCTCTTCACAGCAGAGTCTGTAGCATGCCAGAACAGGCACCTTGTGTGTCTGAAATGTATTTGCTGTGGGTGTAGCAGTGAGCAGGACAGTGCCCTGTGCCAGCCCTCTGCCCCCAGAGTTCTGTCTACACTGGCACCTCATCCACAGGCAGTGAAACAGAGGTTGTGCTGCTCCATGGGCTGTCTGGGTAGTTAGATTCAGTTAAGAATTAGGAAATTCTTAAGGTGTATCTTCAGAAAAGGTATTCCCTGGTGGGGATAATACAGTTCTTGAAGACATTTGAACCCCTTGAAGAGGCCATGACCCTGTGTGCCTGGTTGGCTCTTGCTTTGGTTTGTGTTGTTCAAAAAATTAATTTTCTCTCATTGTGCTTATTCCTTCTCAGGTATTAAAAGGAACAAAGAGGGCAAAGGGATAGTCAATAAATGTGAAAAATAATGTCAATGTGATAGGAACAGATGCATTTGCAGGTATGTAATCCCATGATGGCATTTGTTGTCACAAAGATAACAGAGACCAAGACTGCAGGAGAGTTCATAGGTGCAGAAGAAGCCAGATGGTATCTTTACCAGTTAATCCCAAATATCCTAGATTGGGAATTAGGCCCACATTTGCTTTATATATAGGAACAACATATATTTCTTATATTTTGTGAGGAATCCTTAGGACAGAAATCTTTTGTCTGCAGCACATCACTAAACTTACCCGACCTCAAGCTTCCCATGTGGACCCCAGTATTTCCCCTGCCAGGACTGAAAACCTCCCAGGTTTGCTTTTTGACTCAAACCTCCTTTTCTTTCCTGTTGAGGTGTCAAGCTGTGAGCTGTGGTGAGTGAAAAAGGAGCTCAAAGCTCAAGAGTCACCCCAGGGAATGGGCTCATCTGCCATTCACTTTCAGGCTGTGGTTGGTGGTGGCAGAGGCACTGGCAAAGCTGGTCAAGCAGAGAGTAAATAAGGGCAGATGTAAATCCCAGGAGAGGATCAGTCTCACTCATCAGCCCTCCTTTCATTTTCCCAGTTTAGTTAAAAAATACAAATATAAATATAAAATATGACATATAATAAATATAATAAAATACAAATATATAAGAAATAAGTACTATATGTATTATATATTTCTTTTATATAT
Source organism: Florisuga fusca (assembly GCA_038090715.1). NCBI lineage: Eukaryota > Metazoa > Chordata > Aves > Apodiformes > Trochilidae > Florisuga > Florisuga fusca. The sequence continues at coordinate 607,130 of JAAWXA010000038.1, forward strand.
AATAAATGTATATTATATAATTTTATATAAAATTCCCAAGCCAACAGTGGTAGCTAAACATTGGTACTTGAGCTGCATGTCTGTGCTGGATTTCCCTAGGTCTTCCTCTCCCCCTTGGTTTTTGTTTGTTTTGAAATCCCACACAGGTGAGAAGACAGTAAAAGAGATGGAGGGAGCATAACCCAGCAGCCTGCAGCTTATTTCTGCAGTTGAGCTATAAATGTAGATTGTGGGTTTGGGTTCAGGGTTCCCCACTTAAAGCTGGCAGCTCATGAAGACCAAAACCACGTTGTTGATCAGTGTTTTCCAAGCCTGCTGTTGTCTGATCAAAACTGAGCCTTTTGCTAAACAAAAGAGGCATAAGAAAACCAGCGGGTTTCATAACACAGAAGATGCCTCTGGTTTCTCTGGCTCTTTGGAGATCACAAAGATAGGTTTGGGGTTCTGGTTTTTGGAACTTCTTTTTTGTTTTCAGCCTCCAAAGTTCTGTTTCTTGTTATCTTTGGTTCTGTTTTCCAGAGACCTACGATAACAAGTTGGCTCAGATTCCCATTCTAATTTTAGCCACAGGAAATGTTGTTCCATACATTCCAAGTGTTTTTCCAGGTAGGCTGGTTTGTTAGGATCCAGGCCTTTGGGGCTATGTGCTTTTGTTTGCACTGAGCTGAAGTGGTTTCTGTGGGTTAGAGGATGGGACCTGCTCCATCAGAAATGCAGCTTTGTAGGTTACAGAAAAGTACTTTTTTTTCTAAAGTGATCCCGTGTTGCCTTGCAGTGGGGATGACAGGAAATGCCTATTGGTGTGCTTTTTGGTTTTCATCTATATTGCTGAAATATCTGGAGAAGAAAAGAAGCTGAAATTCATAGCTACAGCAGAACAATTATTGAGAGTATTTTTAGGGCTTTTAAAAACAAAACAAACCTCAATTTTTTTAGATTTTCAATACAGCCATTTACCAGACTGATAGGATGAGTCGTGTCTGACTTTCTTGGCACTTCCACTGCTATTTTTCAGGAAGGATGGATACCATCGTGTGTGGGGGTTTAGATTTTATTTAATAATGTTGAAGCATTGAGCAAAGCACTGTGGTGTGTCATGTTGTGTGCTGAGGGAGAGGGTCAGGCTGCCCCTGGTACCTGGAAGAAGGAGAGAGAGAAAAAAGAGAAGTAATTCTCCGTGGTGCTGGGGAAGTTAGCTAACAGAATAAAGTGAATGTCCATTTGCTCTGTAGTTATGGAAATGTGCTCTGTTCCTCTCTGCAAATCCAGTTTAGTCCATCTGGGGAGGCAGTGAAAAAAGCGAAGGTCCAGAAAAATTAAAAATGAGGGAACTGAGACTTTGTTGTGAGAACCAAGGAAAAGCAATGCCCCGGGGGGGGTGATGTGTGGGGTGGGAGCTGTCACAGCCTTGCAGCTGGGGTAAAGAATAACCACCAGGACAAAATGCAAAGGGCAGAACTCCTGCCTTTCTCTGGGCTCTTTCCCAAGGAGTGAGGGAGAACAGCTCTCCTGTAGATGCTGTGCCCAGTGCTGTATTTTGGTCAGGGAATCAGGTGCAGGCTCTTTGGCCCCGCTGGCACTGCTTTCCACTCTGGGAGCAGCTTGCTGGAAACATGCTGGAAAAGCTGCTCCTCTTGCAGATAAAAGATGAAGCTAACAACTCCTCATCCTGGGCACGATGCCTTGGGAGGGAGCCTGGAAGGTTCTGCCTGGCAGCTCTGCCCAGCATGGGTGGGCAGATGCCCGAGCTGCTCCTGCTTCTGTGGGAGAAGGTGCTGGGAGCTCTTGTGCCTAAATTTCTGGTAGCCTGAAGATGTGCTTCAGAGTCAGAGTGGGAACAGTGTCCGTGTTGGGGTTTGTCACGGAGGGGAAGGACACGGGGTGGACAGGGCTGGGGAGCTGCAACCCACTGTGGGTTTCAGGTTGGGGTGAGGGTGGATTCTGCTTTCCCAAACATGTTTTCAATTACTGGCATACCATAACTTTTTCACTTATTCCTTGGTGTGAAGCTCAAATTGGAGATAATTTTACTGTACACAACAGATTGATGAAACAGTAATGTTCTACAGCACAGTGGGACAAAAAATGTGCCTTTTCAAAAGTACAAAAAAACAAAGAAAAGATGTTTGCTTAGGAAAAAAATAGAGGAATCATAGGAGTGGTAAAATAATCCTGTTGCTTTAAGGTAGCTTTTAAAAATAGTAGTAGTAAGGTTGATGCTCCAGCTTTTACCACAGTAAACATACAGTTGTAAGCTGATTCTGGTGAGTTCCTTAAGTGACAGCCCCCATCAGTGTAAGTTTTAAAGAGACAGCCCCACATCTGGAATCCAGCAGCAGCTCAGGATTTTATTAAGTGGCACTGCCAAATAAAATCCAGGCAGTGAACAATATAAAAATAAAGGTTGGCTGTAGCTTAGCATCCCCAATGGATGAGCGAGCACTCCAGAGTTGTGTAGGAGCACTGGAGCTTCCCCAGCAGCTTCTGAGCCCGAGGTTGGACTGGTCAGTATGGATGTGGGGTTCCGTGTTGGTTGTAGAAGTGTTCAGGAGCTTAAGGTACTGTTGAAATAAACAAAAACTGCAGAATTGCTATGAGTGTGTCTAAGTTATTTTTAGTGGAAAGCTTACAAAGTACCTTCTGTGTTACATATTACAGATGAGAAGTTTTACACTGTATGATTTTCTGTCTGGAAAAGAAGGTTATGAGAGAATGACCTTATCTTAAGGAGGAGAAACCTGCCCTCTTCCAAGGGCTGCAACTTCACATATGTATTTCCATCCTGTGGATGGTGGCAATCCAGTGCAGTCGATGGCTGTGACAGTCATGTGTTTGGCTGCAGCTCAGTGACAAGTGTCAGAAAAAGGGAGGGGGGGATGATGCCCAGATAACACCAGCAGCCACCTTGGGGGAGTCTCAGGCACTAAGGGGTTGGCTACAGAATCATCCAGGGTAGCAGCCTCTGGTACCACAGAATAACAAGTTCTGCAAGCTGATGACCTCCAATGCCTTTTGGAGCCCACCAGTGCCCTTCCGTGCTGAGTGGGAGATTTCCCATACAGTGCAATAAAACCAACTCATTTGGATCAGAGAGCAGGGTGATTGGTAGCTCCTTCTTAGTCTTTGTGCCTAGAAATAACCCAGAACATCGTAACACAAAGTTTCAGGGAAGTAAAATAAGCCATATTCTAAACAAAACTCAGATCTTTTTTTCTTAGAACAGGTTTTTGATACAGCTCAGCTTGATACAACGTGGTATTTGCCAGCCTGGTCTTTAGTATTGGATCTGCTTTCCAATTATGCTTCAATTCATACAACAGTTGCAGAGAGCGTGTGTGGGTGTACGTGTGAGAGAGATTGATTTTGTTCTTTAAAAATGTGAAGCCTGCACTAACGAAGAAAACCCATCAGAGCTGTGAGCACTTTGACGCCATTTCCTCTCTCAATGTGCTCCCAGCATTAAGCAATCCTCACGACATCTCTCTGACAAATGGAGTGTGCAGCTGAAGGAATACATGCTGGTTTGTCAGAAGCAGAATATTAACACAGATATCACTGCAGCACAGGCTGCAAATCCTTTCCAGAAGCAAAGAGTTAATGTGGGAGCCTCAGATTGCAGTTGCTTCCAAGTCGCATAAGGTCTGAGCTCTGTTCCTCATAAGTACGTGAATGAAAATGGAATAAAGCAAGCACGTGTCAGCCCTGGCTGTGCTGGCTGTCAGAGTAGTCTCTGGTGTCTGGGACAGCAGATGTTAGGCGATCCTAATTGCCACCACTTTGCAGAGAGCATCTTTATTTTCCTGGTGGTTGTTCCCAGCCACTGTTTTTTGTGGCTTTTTTTCTTTTCTTTTCTTTTTTTTGGGCTGTGTGTGCTGTATTTCTGACTATGACCCCCATGGTGCTTTCATAGTTACTGTATTTCACAGCCAAGAACTCTAAAGGAGTGTTTTGTCTTTCTGTGGTTCGAACTGTTTTTTTTTCTTTTTTTTTTCCTTGTAGGTTTGAAGACCTATCTGATCTCCGGTCACAAGGTGAAGGAGCCCCACTGCAGCTGTTCCCAAGTATTGCTACCTGGCTTGGAGCCTGGAGATGGAGCTGGGCTCCAGGGAGCATCATCAGCTGAGAGCACCAGTGACTTGACAAAGCCTCTCAAACATGCAGAAAAATCTAAGGTGAGTTCTTCTCTCAGTGCCAAGCAGCATAGATCTCAACTTGTGCAAACCAGAGAGAGATGTGTGGATGGGGAAACCTTACAGGTTTTTAATCCACTGCTTTACATATTTGCTTACTGATGTATGTGTAAGTGTGTGTATACACATACAGTGACAAAACATGGTTTGAGGGACAAAAAAATTAGTAAATAAAACACCTCACCAGTTGACAAGCAATCCTTAGAGTAAAATGAATGCTTTTTCAAGTTTTCACATAAATGTTATTTTTTTCAATATTTCAGGACTTGAGAGGTCAGTGCTGTTTTTTCAGTGGTCTTGATTTTATGGGGGAAATAAAGAATACCCTTTAAGCAGCTGCTGTAACATCTGTGATTTTCTGCTTTTGCTGCACCCTGCTTCTCCTGTTCCTCTATCATGCAGGTCACATACCTGTGAACCTTTTCATACAAGTATATAACTGATATCCAAAGAAAAAGGTAATGGGATTGTTTGTGTGGTGGGAGAAAATGCTTCAGTAGGCTACAAGACTTCTGTCTGCTTGCTCTAGAAACCTATCTAGAGGGGAGGGCAATGACTTGTATGGATTCAGCTTACAGAAACTACAACATTTTGTTATGTTCACACCTCTCACAAGATCTCTTGACAAGGAAATCTGTGAAACAATGTGTATTGCTTTGAAGCTTTGCTGTTACTCTCCATCTCCCTCCTCAGAACAGATTTCCCAAACAACAAATGTCTGTTCTCTTGTTTCATTTGTGCTAAGAGTTCCTTGTCCTGGCCTGTCTCAGCTGGGCACAGTGTCAGAGCCCCGGGTGGTCATCTGCAGGTCACTGTCCTTAGGCTTCAGTCTGTTTATTCCTGAGAGGATCTCCTCAGCACAGGTTTGAGAGTGGGCTGACAGGATTGATGCTGGGATGACTTTCAGGCTGCTCCATCTTGGCTGCTTATATGTTTGTCATCTGGATGAGGAGAGCAGGAGTCAGGGAGCTTTGCTCTGTCTCTGTGCCTGCTTTTAAGTTTTGGAGTAGAAGCACTGGATTTCAGGTGAGATCAGCTGGAAGACTGGTCCTAAGTGAGCTCCTCACAGAACAAACCTGCTGAGCTACAGAGGGTAGCTGTAGCCATCCTTACCCCTCCCCAAAATATGCACTGAATCCAAGTTGCTGGTGATACTCTCCTATTTCTTCTCCCTTGTAAGAAAGAATATATTTGGCATTCCTCAGGCACCAGCTTTCCAGCTCCCTCTTGTCTTTCAGAGGAGGTGCTAGCAAATAAGGTAGGAAAATACATTTCAAAGCAGTCAGTGGGTGTCTGTACAAATAAGCCCAATGTGTGGCCCTGCAGAGGTACAGATGTGACACTAAGGGGCTGAGCCTCCTTTATTTCACATTCTGAAGGAAGAAGAACATGTCCAGTGGAATAGTGTATTCCTGAGCTACCTTCCCATGGAGTGGAGCAGAGGAAGGAGGGACTGAGGCAGTAAAACTGAGGGTGCTGCTCTGACAGAAAGCAGGGCTGACTTGTTACTGTCAGACAGCAAACAAGCTGCAACCAGAGGACTGGGAAACTACAGCACTCTCCAGGACTGACCTGACTGCCACTAGGGTTTAATAACATTTGTTACCTGTTAACCTGTGGCCCGTGCTGTTAGATTGATCCAAGTCCAAGATGAAACCTGTTGGTAAGGCTCAGCTGTGGTGTGTTTTCTAAGCCATGGGGTGACTTGCCTTGCAGAAGGGCAGATGCAGATGTACCACTCTCTTGAAGCAAGCAGTATGCCATGTGAAGGCATGATGCTGCCCCACAACACTTCTTCTGCCCACCCCTGATTTTTCTGTTCAGGGACCACCTTGGCTGGGTGTTTATTACTTTTTAAATGCTGCACAGTCTTCTTCATAGTGCAAACGTGGCTATTTGAGTAAAAGAAGGAGAAGCTAAAAGAAGCTGCTTCAGAAGAGCATTTAGGACAAGTGCCAGCTCTGTTTCAGTCTTCTTGGATACCCCACATACTCCTGTGCTAAAGCTGCTGCTTCACCTTGATGCTTACAGCTACCTGGATTTATTCATCACCAGGAGCACTGCAGATCTAGCCAGGGATTTCCTACAGAGCTTCACAACTTTGCTGAACACAATCTGCCCATCTTACCCAAGATAGACTGCTGGAGTGAATTTTGAATGACCCCAAAGTCAGCTTTCTGGGCAGTCTGCTAAGCATCTGTGTAACACGAGCCAGAGAGGGTGTCTGACTGCTTGTAGCACAGTGATGGAGCAGTTGTGTGAGTGCTGAGCACTTCCTTAGAAACCTGTTCTGGGGCTGTGGTTGCAGACCAGGTGTGCAAAGAATTTAGAATAAAAAATAGGTAGATATAATTATATATGTATATTTAAAAATCCCACAAAAACAATGGTGTAGTTTCATCACAGATCATCCACAATTTTTGAAAAGGAAAATGTTTCTTTTTCACGGGTTTTTTTCTTGTTTTTTTTTAATTTTTCTTTTTAAAATCCCGCAGCTTGCTGGTGGGGTCTGGAGATAATAATTTGCAAAAGAATCATGACTTAGACACTAACTGTTTTAAATACAAAGCTGTAAACAGTGTCAGTGTAGGAGGAGATGACTCCAGCTCTGCGAAAAAGACTTAAGTAGGAGGGGCAAAATTGCAGGCAAGTTGAAATATTTTTGTTTTAAAGGGAATAAGGGGCCATATTAGATGCAAAGGATGACTTTCACATTTCACATTTGAACGGATGTTCTAGCAGACAAGATCTGTTAAGGAAAGTCAGGAAGGAGATTGCAACAGTAATTGATCCATGCAATGGATTGTATTTCCTCCTCCAGTGTATCTGGAGTTCATTTAACTGCAAACCTTTTTGCATTATGGCTATCAATAAGATACATGCTCATAATTAAAATGGTGAAGACAGAGGCTTAAAAAAAAACTATTAAGTAAATCTGTAATCGCTGATTTTTAACTTTTTTTTAAATGAAAACACTGTAACCTGTTTAACTGGTTTGGTATCAGTTTTTCTCTATCGTGTTTTATAAATCCCTTGCTTGACAGGGAATTATAAACTGTTGTAAAAATGTTTTAATCATCTTTTGGTATGAGAACAGAAAGCACTTTTGCTTGTCTTGGTGTTTGCTGGCAGTACATTAATGTATTATTCATCATGATGAGGTCACACACACTGAGCTTGTCTGAATGTCTTTAATAGAGAGTGGAGTTAATGATGTTGACTTGAGCACATGGGGTAAGTCAGATGGACTTCTGTCTCTTCTCAAAAGGTTGGGCTTCTTTTCTGAGATTTTTGCCTTCTGGTTTAACCTCAGGAGCTAAGCATTTGAGGTGGTCTTGCTGATTTAATAACAAGATGGAATAGAGGGTATTTTCTTTATTCTTTGCTATTCTTTGGGTGGTTTATCACCACTAGTAATAAGGTTGTTTTAAAAGGGTGAAATACAACATTTGGGGTTCCTTACAAAATGCATCACCTGCAACTAGTGCAGGTCCTGATGTTTTTACTCTCTGAGTTTCCTGTAAAGCTTGCTGGGTGTTTGGCTTCAACGATGTACAATAGTCTGAGCTCCACTCTGCTGTCTCTGAGCACTATCTGAAAAAGTCTTTCCCTTTATTAGTTTCAGATTTGTTGATTTCCATTTCCCTCTGCTGTTCATGACGCATCATGATGTTTTATGGTTTTTGGTTTTTTTAAATTTTGCTGCATTTTGTGCTAAGGCTTTGCTCAGAATGCCATTCAGATCCTTTTGCAGGCAGTTTTTAAACAAGAAAATGGCCCTTTTCTCACTAAAGAGTATTTCATTCTTCTTGGGGAGGAGATTCTTTAGTAGCACACTGTGATTATAGTGTGTCTGTGATCTTACACTAGTAAAGCTTTCCTGGATTAGATTTGGCTTCAGTAATCCAGAAAATCTGTGATTTATATTTTAAATGATGCATTCTGTTCCAGGCAAATTTTGCTTCCAGCTTCCCATTCTGTAGCTTTGTTTACCTTTTAGCTGTGCCACGAGTATCCAGGTGGACTGAATTATAAATTGCATAATATTACAAGGACACCATAATGTTCCTGGCTAAAATTTTTGTCTCATTGCAGCCTTGCCCTTCATGTAGTACCACCCTTGCTCCCCACTGCGATGTCAGCATGGATGAAGGAGCTATCCAGAATGGTTGTCAGGATGAGCATAAAAACAGTACGAAGGTAATTTAAGTATTTATCACTTCCCTTCTTTTCCCTTATTTCTCTGCTTCAGTTAGCTTTCTCATTTTTGCATTGCTGATCCTTTTTTCAAGCTCTTAAGCAGCAGAACTGATTTGCATTTTGAACGGTTGTGGTTTAAAATTTAGTTAAGCACACACACCCCTCTGCTTTTCCAAATAATTCATAATTTTACAGACTCAGTTTGATCCTGAAAAGGACCTAAAATGTGGAGTCATTAAATTTTAAAGAAAGAGTCACAAATAATACTACCATGCTCTCCATCCCTTACACCAGCTGGCTGTGTCACCTAGCCACAGTTACACCTATGTCTTGCCAGTGTCTTCTTCATCATAGCTGTAAGACAGTCGTCCCTGTTCATGCTCACAGCTGAAATTCACAGCCTTGAAGTCAGTTCACATCCTTTTTCTGACTGACAAATACAAAATCTAACATATTCAGCTGCTGCTTCCAAGATTGCTTTCCTTGCCTGCTGCTCAGACATTCTTGCTGAAACCACCTACTTCCTCTACACCACCAGGCAGTGCCTATTTCTTGTCTTGCTTGTCAGCTGTGTCACTTCTCTGCTCTGCCTGTCACTCTCTCAGTCCTTCCTGAGAACATTAAACCCCAGCCTAAATGCAGACTAAATACCAGTGCTCTTCACCCCACTGTTATATTTTGAAATAAGTTGAATGCTTTTCCCCATTCAGAGGTACCTGTCTGCTTCTTCACACCTCTCTTTGCAACTAGTCTTGATTTAGAGCTAATGGAAAAGCCTGCCAGCACTTACTCTACTGGTGACCTGGTACAATCAGCTGTTTGGCCCTCTGCCTCTATTTGACCTGTTGTCTCTTGTGCTTAAATTGCGAGCTCAGAAGCAGGGGCTTCCTTTCTGGGCTGAAATGGTTTGTAATGCAGCAGAGCATGTGCTGTGCCAGGGTTCCTAGGAAACAGTCTAAGGAAAAAAAAATGAAAATAGTAATCTCTTCAGCTCTGAGGGAGATAGAGCGGAGTGGCCAGCAGGTACTGGTCTCAGAACAGCATGAAATCTTTGAGAGAAAACACTGTGGGAGATGTGCCCAGGCTGCCAAGATGGTATGTGTGAGATGCTTCTTCCCCAGGCTGCCTCTGCCCACGTGCCAGGGATCTCCAGGAACCAACTGCAAACAGAGATTTTCCTTGGCTACTGACTGCCTTGTGTCATAGATTGTCCTCATTGGAATTATCCTTGAAATTTCTTCCTATTACATCTGTATTAGTTTCATCTGCATTAATCAGCAAGTCATCTAACCTTGCTTAGAAGAGGTCTGTACAGTGCTCAATAAAATGTCTAATTTCACTGGCTGAAAGATGCTAGTGGAGATCAAATCACATGTTGTGCTTTGATTTCCTTTTGTTATTGCTAAATCAAAAATTGAGCAAGTAAGTGGCTATCCTGTAAATCTGGGATGCCTCTTGAACTGAAATATTAAAGAACAGCCATGTGCACAAATTTGCTCTGGCATTTGATTTCCAGCTCTTCATTGCAGACTCTGCTTTCTTGGGAGGAAGAGCCATGAGGAGTTCCTTCTACCCATTTGTGGAGTTGGTTCCCTCTTCTGGCCCTGCAGCACTCGTGTTTTTAATGACATGAATGATATTAACCATGTCCTTGGACCTTCATGGATCCCAGCAGCCTCCAGAGCCTCCCTTTTTCTTGGTGAGAGGGAAGTGTCACACAGTGCATCCAACCTCTGAGTACTCCACCAGCCCTGTACAGCCTCTTGCCATCAGAAACCACAGTGACATTGGACCTAACAACATTTAATAAACAGGGATTTTCTCCTTACACATAAGCAGTTTCACACTCTGATCCCTTCCTGTTAAGATTAACAGAGTGGAGACATCACAGGAAAGCCTTGAGCTGGCTGAAGGGAAGAATTTTCTTAGGGATTTCAGCCTTTGCCAAGAGAAGCCCATGCTGACCTTGTCTGCAAGAACAGATTTTCACTGTCTTCTCCAGAAGAGCTTGCTGGATAGACAGGGAAAGCAAACAGTGCACATGGGTCTGTAGCTTTTATTTCAGCTGCTTGTAGCAAATAATGGTGGTCTCTCAGTTACCAAGCAATGAAGACCCTTCACTTCTAACAACTCGTTGTTTAGGTCTCTTTGGTTTAGACCACAAAGCCAGCAAGGTTCCCCTGGCACTGCAGGACATCTCCTGCTCTGTAGCCACATTCCCTCTGAGCAGGCTGGAATAACCTCTTGGGGATGCAGGAGGAGTTCTCCTGAAGCTGCTCGATGTTCTGTTAGAGAAGAAACTGGTGACCTTTTATGTGACAAGTCCTTGTGCCTCTGGCTTACCAGGAGAGCTCCTTTCTGTCATATGCAAGTGGCTCTTCTGCCCAAGGGGTCTGGGTCTGTTTCTGCTGAGATCTGTGGTGCTGAGACCACCTTTCTCTTCTGTTGATGACGTTCTTTAGCCAAACGTTGGCAGCACACCAAGGTAACTACTGACTTTCCTATTCTACTTGGTCAGCTGCTCTCACTGGGCTGTGAGCACCTGCAAGCTGCCTGAACAACTGCTGGGAGTGGTAGAAGGGACTGAGCTGGAAGCCTTCCATCTCCTGGCTCCCAGCACATGGCTGGAGGACTCACAGCTCCATCAGGGCAGCCCATGGGGTGGGCGTCTTGTGTCCCTCCTGGGTGGGAGGAAGGGGAAGCACAGCTCACCTTCCTCCTGCTTCTCCTGGAGCTCCAGGGAGCCAGTCCAGCACACCTCATTATAGCTGCAGCTCTTGAGGACTTGGCAGTGGTGGAGAGCCAAGCCTGAGTGCTTGCTGACCCTTCCCTGCACAAGGTGAAGGTCTCCTGCTGCTCTATTAATCTTGTACCTTCACTGGTTGTGTCTCCACTTTTCTTTCTACCTTCCTGTATTAATTTGCCTCATTTGCTTTACAGGAGAGATACAGAAAGAGGTTGAATTAATTTTGCACGGGCAGCCAGAAACCAGATACATTCCTCACTTTCACTAAGCTGATTTTACAATCTAAGTAACATATTTCAGTGCATGGTTGGGATGGTGATGATATTTATTCTATGTATTTATGGTCACTGTGGTGGCATCCAAGAATAGACTTCTGGAGGAGCTTGTCACTTCTGTACAGGCAGAAATGAAGAAACTTCTGTCATGAGTGGGTTTCAGGATGAGGATAAATGATACATGATAAATGACAAGACAGAGAGGGGGAGATGAACATTCCAATATGCTAAGTTTGATATATGTTTGCATTTGAAAATGATCCTGACTAGCTGCAGTTCGTTTTTGTTCTAACCATATTTACTGACCTAACTTTTTTTGGAATTGCTTCAGTGCATATTGGTCTAGGTTAAAGGAAATGTAAAAGTAGGAACTTCAGATTCCATGAAAATAAAATAGTTTTAGATTGAAAGTAATTTGTGTTCTCAAATGAATGAAAGCAGAATTAATACTGCTGTGTACCTAAGCTGTTTTGCAAGCTGGTGTCCAAATTTTAAAATACAATATTAATACAGAGGCAAAAGAAAATGAGAAAGAAGTAGATCTTGGCAAAGGAAATGTAGTTTTATTTGCTGGCTAAATTTTTGTGGAATGGTGAGGCATACAAAAGGGCTTTTTAAACAGGTAGGAGAAAGGAGGCAGCTCTCAGGAAAGCAGCAGGGCTGGAGTGGTCAGTGGAAGGATCAGCAAGGGCTGACAGAGTAAGCTGTCTCATGAGCCATGGAAAGATGGCACAGTTTAAGCAGGTATTTTAAAAGCTTTTTTTTAGAAGAGTCTTGACCTTAAGATGAGTGAATGAAATTTGGGTTTGTGATTGATCTTCATTGCTTGCTTGAAAATGTACTTTTTCTGCTCCATGGAAATTTGGTACATAAGAAGAAAAAAGACACCACCATGCATTGACAGAGATGTGAATGGTTTCAAGGCAGGTGGAGAGGTCTTTGACAGGATCAGATGATGCTCAGGGTGTTGAGGGAAGAACTTCTTTCAACTTCTGTTCCATTAAATCTCTTCTGTCATCTTTCTCTGCCACTGATGTTCCCCCTGTATATTTTGCTTTCTGTCATCCAGGCTTCAGGAGGACACAGCCCAAAGACTCAAAATGGACTTTTGAGTCCTCCACAGGAAGAAAAGCTCAGCAACAGTCAAACCTCACTTTATGAAATGTTGCAAGAAAAAGGAAGATGGGGTGGAGTGAGTCTGGATCAGTCAGCTCTCCTTCCTTTGAGGTTCAAAAATATCAGAGAAAAGACAGATGCTCACTTTGTGGATGTCATTAAAGAAGACAGGTAAGGAGAAAATCAAGCTGCACAATGCAAAGTTGTATAAAGTCAGGAAGTCAGTAACCAGGGGTCCCATGTCTGTAATCTTTATTACTGTGCTTTTTGTCTGTGTCAATAATTATTGTTAATGTGTAGCATTCCATATGTTACCTCTCTTATTAGCACAGAGACTCTGCTGGATCAATTATATATATAACTTGGATTTGTTAGTATTTTTGCTTCACTGCTTCCACTCAGATTAGGGGTATTGTATCTAAACACCCTTGAAACTCTGTGCTTGCATAGACTCCAGGCTGCTTGGAACAGGGACACAGTCATCTCAACTGAAAACATGACTCAAGCAGAGAGAAGTGAGTGGGAAGGACACCAGTCCCTCTCCAGTCTCTTCTCCAGATTTTTTTCAGATTACCTTTCTCCTGTGGCCAACCTCAGTTAAAATTTAGGTTTCTTGTTGTTTGATATGTTTGGTTTTTTTTTCCCCCCACTGTGTGTAGCCTCTCATTAGTGCCTGAGAATAGGTGTTTAGATGGTATTTACAAATTTTAGGAGACAGAAGGACTGGGAAAGTCCAAATGTTGGCAAAAGTAGGCCAAAATTTTAGTTTAAAATGTAAATAACATGCTGCAAATTTTAAGTTATAAAAGTTATAATGTAGCTTTTTTTTTTTTTTTTCCTGACAATTTGCTGAAGATACCAAGCCAAGCTCTTGTGTTCCTGGATCTTTCCTCCTCCACTTGCAAAATGGATCATTCTTTCTGATTTGTAAAAAGGAAAAAGTAGGACCATGATTTGACATCAGCCAAAACCTAGTTGGGTCTTTTTTTTTAAGTCTCAATTAAATATCATCATTACCATATTAAGTGGGCCATTTCTTGTTGCCAGGGCAACTTCTCTGTTGAGTTCAGTTCATGTAAACATAACTTTCCAAAAATAATCTTCTGATTAATTAGGTTTGTGCAAAATGGTTTAAGCCTACCGTTTTACATTAATCCTTTTTAGCTGTTTTCCATGTGGAGTTCTGTGTAATAAGAAATTTTAAACCAATTCTTCATCCCCTACTGTAAAACAGAATACAGTGTTTGTCTTCACAAATCTAGTATCTGTCAGGATGCTTGAATGGGAAATTTGAGTTTTCTCAAGGAAGGGGGTGAATTCCAAACTTCCCTTTGGTCATCTTACCTGAAACTCCATCTGTGGGTTGGTACCTTCTTACAGCTTGATAGGTGTATGGCTTGAGGTTTGAGCCTGGCTTTACTACAGCCCCTATAAAAATGCCATGCTGTGTGCATCAGAACTGGAATGGTACTGTCTGTTTTAAAAGAAGACTATAGTGTAAGAGTACAAAATAGCTTAAACATAATTTTAGTGGGGATACCCTTGAAGGATTGTTGCTTTTTAGATTTTTCTTTCCAAGAAGTATTACCTGCTCCTTTGGTTATAAACCTTTTGAAGTACAAGCAGCAAGTGCCCATGTGCTTATCAGGACAGTACTTAAAAATGATCTCTTTAGACTTAGTACAGTCCCAGGGAAGTGCAAAGCTCCCCTCAGAAGGGAAGTTCTGTGCAGCCCTTCATCCCTTCCTTGGGTCAGTTTCCTGTTTTAATACTTTTAAATATGTTTATTTCTTTCATCTCCCACATGCCAGTCTTGTTTGCTTCACGGAAAACAGAGATCACTTGTGCTGGGGAGGCCCAGGGCCTCCTGGGCAGCAGATTATGTGCTTCATCTTTAGTCACCAAAACTGGGATCTTCTTCTTTGAGTCAGACAGCTATTGAGATGGAATGGGACTGGCTGGGGATGGTGGCTGAGGTCAGAAATTATTCTTTTTATACTTTGGCCAAGGCTAGAATGCTTAAAGGTTGTACAATATCTGCCATTCATAGTTGAAATATTTTGTCTTCTGGAGCTTCCATTTAAGAACATGTGTTTAGTTGGTGTTGCATCTTGCTGAGGAGCTTGTACTTCCAATAAACCTTTTTGCTAGGGGTCTAAAAACCCCACCACCAACACAAAAGAAACTCAACCAAACAAAAAGGATTCAGTCACAGAGGAGTTCTGTAGAACCTCAGGTTCCATTCCCCTGTGGCCCAGATCACTAAGGGAATGATCAGCTGAATTACTGAGTTATTTTAATGCCTTTGAAATAACAAGGAAGTGTTCTTGTCTAAAATGGACAATGGTTTGGTTTTTTTCCCCCTCACAATGTATCACCTTTTCATCCTTAGCTTGCTTTGAACAGCAGGACCCAAGTCCAAGTATCCCACAGCTACACATCTCCTCAGGTTGTGCCTCTGTAGCAGCAATTAACTGTTACTATTTGCCAGCTTATATTACAATTATCTGTAGCCACCTGCAGTCATAGCTGTGAAGTTTCTGGAAGAACTTGCCAGTCTTTGTCTGAAAATATAAAAAATGAGAGCACAAACTTTTATGAAGTATTTCCTTTGACAGAGCAAGTGAAGAAAAGTTACCAGGAACTTCCAAGCCAAGTGCCAGCATCCCTAGAAGCAGAAATCACATAACAGGGGGCTGTAGGAGAGCTACAGCTGAATAAACTGATGTTGATTTTATCTTTTCTCTTTAGCCTCATGAAAGACTACTTCTTTAAACCACCTATTAACAAGCTGAGCCTGAACTTCCTGGATCAGAATTTGGAGATGACCTACAGGTCGAGCTATCAGGAAGAGGTGTGTTTCTTTTTGCATTGGTTTCCTTCTGTAATCTCTCCAAGCAACTGTCACTGTTTTAACACATTTAATTGCAGGTGATGACAAGGGTTGTGAAGTGTCAAATGTGATTTACTACTTGGTATTGCTGCTCTGAAAACAGTCTCCTTTCTTGTCACCCGTCTTGTGCCATGCCCTGAGATTAGTCCAATGTTTTGGCTGGAAATAAATTTTCACAATCCACCAAGATACATCAAGTACTTTTCATCTGCCTTTCTCCATTTTAATATCCAGGTTAGTGTGTTAAGGCTTTTAGGCAGGCAGAGAGAACCATACTAAGATGAAATAAAGGACAAACACTACTTGCCTTCTCATCAGATACCCTGACTCTGACTGGTAGTGTTCAACTGGATGCTCGTTGATGTCACAGCCTAATGGTTATCTCTGTGGAACCCAAATCTGCTCTGAACTCAGATGTCCTGAGTTCTCTAAGTGTGTCTCATGCAGAAACAGGCTGTTCAGAACACTTATGTCATGGTAAGGAGCAGCGAGTAAAGTATAAGGAACTTGATGCCTTCTTGTTCTTCCTCCCCCCTGCTCCTTTTAATGGCTCTGTTGCTGGTCAGGCTTCTCTGCTGTGAGCCAGTCCATTTTACTAGCCTGACATTAACTATTCACATCTTATTTTTCTCTTTGGGGCTTTTTGTTTTTCTGTCTGTTTCTGCTGTATTGAACCAGCAGCTAGCAGAGAGGTTGGCAAGTGCCAAAGCCAGTGCAAGGTAAGTGTCCAGCAGCAAGAAGGGGAATGGGCCCTTCCTTTCCAGTTGTGTTGAGCTGCAGCTGGCACAATTATCATAAATGTAGGTGTGGATGTTTTATCCTTCCCAGTATGTCCTACATCTTGGGGGCAGGTAGGATTTCTGCTTCTGCTGCTTGTTGCTTTCTGTTCTAGACAGTGTTGTCATGTTGTCCTTAGCAATAGCCCCTATTTGCTTGTTTTCCAACATTTGCAAATGACACCTTACTTTTTTTAACAAAGAGCAGGATAATTGTGTTGCTGTTCAGTTTGTTCACTGTGTTCAGGAGCTCTGTACTCCCTCAGAGTGAAGCTCCTGTAGCAACAACAGGGAGGAACTTCTTGTTGGGATACAGCCTGCAAAATTTGCACAAACTAAACAGTGAATAGTAAGTTGAGGTTTTTTTCCAATGAGAGATTGGGAAGAGAAGCAAAGCAGTGATAGTCACACATACACAGATTCACCTGTTAGCATGGGAAATTCGTAGGAGGAGCAGGAATATGCTTTGTGCATTTTGTTGGTGACAAGCTACTAATTTGAAAATTATTATGTAAATCTCCCTGGAAATGGGAAACTTCATTCTGCAGCACTGGGGCAGAGTTAAAAGCCTCAATATTAGCATAGTTCCACTCCAAAAGAGCAATCTTCTCTTGGGAGGGTGAAAGGAGCTGTTGGCACTGCTGGTTATTAAATTGCCTTGCAGTAAACTGTTGCTGAAAGTAACTTCCAGCAAGGCTGAATTCACCTCTAATTGCACAGTGCCAGCTGCATCCTTGGCCTGGGATTGTTCTGGTGAGTGGCTCCACTTCCCAAGAGCTTGCTTAGCCTGTTCCTCTCGGGAAATTACAGCACTACCCAACACTGTCAGGGCATCCTGAGTGCTGGCATTTGAAGATGCAGGGCTGCTTTCTGTAATTCACTTGATGTGACTTTCTGTGTGGACTGCCAGGATTCTGCTACGATTCAGACAAAAAGGCAGCTCTGGCACTGGATGATTCTAACTGAATGTGTTAATTTGCAGAAAGGTACAAATGGGGAACAAGTTCATTTCCCAGGGTTGTTGAGTGCAGGTCGGGTTCTGAGGAGCAGGAGAGATTTCCAAATTAAACCAGAGTACAGCACCCTGGTGTTCAAACTGGGCTGCTTCCTGGTGATATGGATAACATGCTTTTTGTTTTTCTTTGGAACTTGTTTCTGTGGTCCCCTGAGCAGATAGAAGCACTCCTAAGGCTGGGCTCATCCAAGGAAGCCAGAATGTGGAGCTCATGATCTCGTTTTCAGCTGGACTGTCCAAAGTAGCACAGAGCACAGCTGCACAAGCACCAGGGCCAGGATGAGACAGGGTGGGAATGTGTGGTGAGGGGTTACAGAGGAACAGAACTTGGTGTCCTGGCCTCTGAGCAGTTCAGATTACACAGCATTTATCTGGTCAGAAAAGGAGATGTGAACTCTGCCACAGGCAAGTAACTGTTTCTGTAGACTGATGTTGGGTTTTCTTCAAGAACCATTGGAGCCAAGAGGTTTATTGTAAAATCTCTTATTATTCTCAATTAAACTCCTTCAAGAAAACTTCCTACAGCTTTATCTGCTAGTAATTATGGGGTTTATGTTTCCTTGCATAAAATAGCAGCTTTCATGATATCCTGTGAAAATCACTCCAGACCCAGGGGTTGTGCTGGCTGTGCATTTTTTTCAACACAGATTTATTTCAGGGAGCTGTGGGAACCTTCAACTGCCTCTTCTATTCCTTGTTTCAAAACAGTACTGACGTTGCATTAATGAAGTGTCAAAAAGTTCTGTGTTCTTCTATCTGGTTTTGTGAGCTGCTCTTAGTGGTGCAGTTGAATTCAGCAAAAGAGCATTTCTGCATTTTCATCCCTTCCCTGTATTCCACACAGGTTATGAGGAATGCTCCAGTGAAGACATTTGCCAGTGCTACCTTCAGCTCACTCCTGGACGTGTTCCTCTCCACCACAGTCTTCCTCATACTCTCTATCACATGTTTCCTGAAACATGGGATGGTTGCATCCCCTCCACCACCTGCAGCAGTCGTGGTGTTCATCATTGCCCTCCTGCTAGAGGTGCTGTCCCTTGTCATCTCAATCAGGCAAGTAAAAACAAAGTCTTGAAATTGCACAGGGAACTAAAATGGTGTCTGGCTTGGGAACATCTTGCTTGACAGCATCCCAGGACAGGCTGTCATCTTTGGAGAACAGTGTCAGTGAAGCCAGGAAGGCTTGAAGCAGATCTTGTGGAAACAGAAGTCTAACTACAGAAATTGGAGGAGGGAAAAGTGGCTCTGATAGAGGACACTGAGGCAACAGGATCAGCACACCTTTCCAGATGTTCTTGTTCCTTGGGATGCCATGTGCAACTAGAGGCCTTCTCCCTTCACAGGGCCACTAGGGTGAGGGAATTCAAACAGAAAACCTCTACCTGTTGTTGTTTTTTTTAAATTAAATGATTTGTCAGAAATGCAAAGAGCAGCCCTTTCCTCAAAAAAATAATAAAAAAGAAAGCTGCAAAAGTTATATTGCATCCATCCAGAGTTAGTTTCCTTTACTAATCTCTATGTCACGTCTCATGGGTTTAATATTCAAATAGTTTGTGTTTTCTTTGTTTGATACATAATTGGAATGCAGCTTTTCCCCCGAGTCCTGGGCTGTGTCCCCATCAGCTGCTGCTGGCAGGAAGGGGGTGGCTTTGCTGGGCAGTGCCAGCCCCAAGCCAGTAGCAAAAAAACCCCTTCCCCTGGAGGTGAGGTTTGGCTGTAGATGCAGTTGCCTGATGTTCAACAGTGACTTCCCATTCCTGACCTGTACCCAGCCCCCCAGAAGATGTGTTCTGGACTTCTGGGAGGCATGTGGGCTTTATCCTGGCGTTTGGAACTAGTCAGCAAGTGGTTGCCTGTGGTTCCTGCCTGTGGGGGGTTCCCCAGACACACTGAGTTACTCACAGGTTCAAGTGCAGCAGAAGACTGAAGGTGGATGTGCATTCAAGTAGAGCTCCTGCTCTCCTGGGTGTGTTGTGATTTATACACCCATCACATGTAACCTGTTATTAACCCAGATAATAGACCTAATAATAAGTTGTTTGTTTGCCTGTACTTGTGAGAACAAGTTGATTCTGCTCACCTCATCCCAAACCTGGCACGTATGGGTAAGTTACAAGGGTTTTGTGATTACAAGTTTGAAGCAATTCTGCTGTTGTTTCACAAGAAACAAGAAATTGCAGTTTGCATTCTTATTTGGGCTTTTCCAGGGTTAAGGCAGGAAATATAAGATTAGTTTTTCAGTCAGTGTAATTCTGTGTGTATGCAAATGTAGGCATGTGTGTTCAGGTGCAAGCTGGCATTTAGGAGCAGGGAGATGGCATTTTATCAACACTGGAAATATTTTCAAGAGTAGTAATCCTTAGCAGATCTATTTGCTGATGGAGTTTGAGTAGTATTGTACTTCTGGACTTTTTAGAACATCTAGAAATTCAGAAAGTGTTAAGACCTCTATCAAGGGATGGTTGAACTGTCATTCCAGTGCATCCTAAACTGAATTAACTGTTACTCTATCCTCTCTTTTGTACCAGAAATGCATTTTCCCACTTGCAAAACAGTTTCTGTGCTCTGTCTTGAGGGGGCAAAGGTTTCTTTGTGACTTTAATGTGCCCAGGCAGCTCTTGCAATTCACCAGGCAGCAGGCAGTCTGGGTTTGGTGGCCTTGGCATTGTATTCTTGAATTGGTTCAGCTCTAAACTCCTCAACCAGCACTTTGCAGAAGAGCTTGTTTCTGCTTTACAGATGTGTTTGGAGAAAAAATTGTCTTCATTCACCTTGCAGGCATCTTATTAAAATACTCCATTTTAGTATTTTCCACTTTGCTATTGCTCTCACTTGTTTTTCCAGTGCTACCTTGCAGTTGCCTTGTCTTGTTTGTACATATCAGATCATCCCTACAACCTCAGCAGTGTTTACATGTAGGTACAAAAGGTTTTATCAGTCCTGTTTTGTAGTTGGTGGTTTATGGGTTTCTTAAGGAGAAGGAAAATTAATGTTTTCAATATGCTACCTGTGTAATTAAGAATTTGCTAAGTGTTTTTGCCTTCCTGAGCTGTGTGTGGCTGAGCAAAGGTTCAGCTTTGTTGCAGCATTGAGAGCCCTGCTCTTGGGTAGTGAGCCTGGGCCATTATTGAGGTGGGTTTAAGTGGCTTTATAATGTTTTCTTAGTGCTATTTACTTTTGCCACAGAGATTTCTAATATTTTCATGAGATTATGTTGGCTTAGAGCCTGAGTTTTAATTTCTAAGCTGACTTGGATGCCTCATTTAAAGTCAGATTTAAAAAGCAAGTGTTTCAGGATGACTCCTAAGTCTCAGAAGTACATATTTTTTTCATATTAATCATTCTTTTTTACTTAATTCTGATTTGAAAAACAGGTTGAGAAACATCTTGCATTGTGGAGAACACCTGTAGGCAGTCATCAAAGCTCACAAAATCCTGAAGTTGCCAATCACTGCAGCTAAAGTACGAAACAGTGAAGTATAAAAGTACAAAACAGAATTGGCTCAGATCTGAGTAGCTCTTATCAGGGCACTTAATTGGAAACAGCCTCATATAACCCAAAAAAGAACAGTCTTTGTAGAGGAATATCTCAGACCCTTTCTGGTAGGTTTTCAGTTTTAAATGTACAGGCAGTGGTGTATCTGGGTGGGGGTGTTTTGACTCAGAGGTATTTTGTTTTGTAGTAACAATATGTACTTTCTTTGTAGTAAGTATGTATTTAAAATATATAATATTAAAAAATTCATTAAAGACACTCTAGTCTCCACAACCTGACATACCCTTGAGCAAAAAGAAAATTATTTTTCCTCTTCGAATCCTTCTTCCTAGCAAGGGCTGCTCCCATTGACCACTCTCTATGCACAGAAATGATGCAAAACTTCCTGGGCAGTATTGTCATCCACCCCAAATGACAATCACAGAATGCCACCAAGATATCTTAAGGGAAGAGGATGGGTTTACAATGCTGGGCACAGTCCCAGAATTTCAGGAAGAGGGCTTATTTTCGGACCAGCAGATTCTTGCCTAAGTTTCTTATTGTGTTTTCATTCTCCTGATGTGAAACTCCCTGCCTTTAAATCAGTCTAACTTCTAATTGAATCCAGGACTCGGCCTCAGAAGGGCTCACTGCAGCTCCTGTGGCTGAGGTCCAGCTGCAGGAGTGGGAGAGGGCAGCAATCCTGCTGCCTCTGCAGTCACAACCAAGTTAAAACCTTCACATTCTAGAAGAGCAGAAGGTCCTCGTGGAGTGAGGCTTACCAGGGGAAAGGATGTTTTGATTCCTCTGAAGTGTCTGTTAATAAATTACTGGAGCATCTATAGATGAGGATCCCACTGTTACCTTAAGTGCCACTTAAAATTAATTGTATCAAGCTGCATGCAAAAAAGAGTGCTTCACTTGTAAGCCTGTGGAAGATGTCATCTGTTCTGTAAATGTAGTGCAAAGAATGTCCTTCTGCCTACTTCAAAATGTGACTGCTTTGCCTTTGAGTTCAGTGGAAGTGTAAGAGATCCTACAGTTCTGCTATTTGATAAAAAATCCTTGGGGAGTGTCATTGAGGATGCAAGTGTGTGAGATTCCCCCAGGGATTCCTAGGAGTGCTTCTGCAGGAATAGAGGTAACACATCTGCCCACTGCTTCAGCTGGAAATAGAGGGGGTTTTGGTAACTGGATATGTTTGATGTCCAGTTCTTGTTTTCCAGGAAAACTTGTTATAAATAAGTTTGTCTAAGAAAAAGTGTGGCATCCTCCAGTGCAGATTTGTGAGCACAGAAGTGAAGCCAGGGCAGTGGGTATTTCAGTTCACAAGAGTGAGAGGTGGGAGCACTCCAGAAGTTGCTTCATTAATTCAAATGTACCTTTCTAGGGAGCAAAAAAAAATAATTTTGTGGATGAAGCAAGTACAATCAAAACAAGGAGAATGAGGAACTGTTGTTGTCTGACTAAGCAAAGCTGCATTTGCCTGATGCTTTGCCTTCCCAGGCTTGCAGAGGGAACACCCTTGGTCTGTCCATGGCTGAGACCCTTTTGCTGCCCATTAGATCTTGAACTCTGAATGAGGAGGAAGAGAAATTGTTCTCTTCAACCAGAGCTTAATGAACTGGTTCTGCTCACAACATGACTGATACAGAGTACTGATGCAAGGGAAAACAATGTATTCTGTTTGCCTTTATTTATTTCTAACATCTGCGACTTTGGTATTTAATATCCCTCCAAATTGCTGCTGTGACAAAAGCTTTTGATTTGAGCTATGGGAATTGATTTTAAACTGCCAGTAAATACAGAAATGATGCTAACAGTCTCCATTACCCATTAGTCATTTATGTCAAAGTTGCTAATTTGAACTCCTGCTTGTGTAAACATCTTGGATGCCTTAGCATTCCAGCCCCCTTGAGCTCCCCACTGACACTGCATTATTTACAGATACTGCCCCGTAGCCATTAAATCTGTCTGCAGCTCCCAGGGCTCTCTGGATTTAATGCACTTCTTCCTGCCACAGGAGGGCTGGGATGCATTCACAGGCTTTCACCCTTTTGTGAAGGATGAGATTTCAATCCTTTTAATTCCAGAGCGCAGAGCATTGCGATAAATACCAGGAGAAAAAAAAAAAATCAATGTCAGGAGGTAAACATTATCATGAGAAGTGTGGCATCCCCTTGGAACTGGTGCTAGCATGTTTGAAACATGCAGCTGCCTAAATGCAGAAGTGTCTTCATTGCAGGATTAACTGATGGAGTTTGCTGATAGATCTGCTGCTCTAATTCCCATAAGAATTTGTCCTGGCTTGGAAGCTTGGAAAAATAAAAATAAAAATAAGCTTTCTGCACCATGGAGTCCCTGGGGTGAGAGGCAGGAGCTGCACGGGGTGGTCCCTGTGCCAGCCTGGGTGGGAGGGATGGAGGATGAGCTGAGGTGGGCAGGGGGGCCCTGCTTGGCCATCAGGGATGTGGCCTCTCCTCCCTCCCCACCCAGTTCTGGGGGATGGAGCTTGGCCCAGGGGTGCTCTGCCATGGGGCCTGGTTCGGGTTCCCTCCTCACAGTTTGTAAATGTTAATCCTGGTTCTTTGGCTTTGGGGGAACTGGACTTTATTTTTAGAGGCATGAACTTCTGAACTTTCCAGAAGGACTTGGCTGCCACTGGAGACTGGGGTGGTTCTGTCGTTGATGTGAGAGGCAGTTGGTGAGAAAACCCAATTTTCTTTTGCTTTTATCCAGGTTTTTAATTCCTACTCTGTTGGAAATACTTACTTATAGCGGGATACAGGTATAATTTCTGCTGTAAATGTGAGGCCGTTAAACTGGGAACCAACAAATCTGTGAGCGCCCTCTTGTGGGGTCCTGATGTATTACAGCTTCTTCCATCCCATTACCCCAAACTGATCTTTTTCTATGTATTTGAGTATGATTTCCAAATTTTGCCATATTAAATCAGAGGAGAGCTCTTGAAGATTCAAAAAAAATGTTTGATGTCACAAAATTCACAAACACCAGAGAATCAAAGTATTATTCATAAACAATAGATATTTAAAGGTGTGGAGTAAGTGTCAAATTCACATAAAGAACTTAAATTTATCTTGGTTTGTGTTAGGCTTTTATCCAGCATGATATCTTGGATGTTAGAAAAGAGGTTAGTGGCTAGTTTTTCTCTTCTAAAATATAGAAATAATTTTCTATTTTTGGGAGATTATGAATTTCGTATTTAGTGTAGTTGTATTTCTTTTTTGTTTGTTTGTTTTGTTTTAGCTGTGAGCATCTCTTTTAAAAAAAAAAAAAATAATTATTTGGTGTTTGAGCTCTGCTGTAGTCCACTGTTAGAATTCCAGAATGACCTGCCCAGGCTGCTTCTGTTAATTACAGACATTCCCAACACAGTGGCTTTGAATGAAGCCAACTGCACACTGTTACCTTTCTTATGTCCCCATAAAAATAATCCAAAACTGGAAGAGCAGCTGCAGTTTTGTAGAGACCAATGATTTTGAACTTTAAGAAGGGAGGTACCCCAAGGATTTCTTTCCCTAGAGAAATAACTTTTCCACACAATGTCCTCAAGCGTGGAGATCCTTTTACCTTTCCTTTTTCACAACGACCTTAAAGGGGGTTGTAGCAAGGTGAGGATCAGCCTGTTCAACAGAATGACAAGGGGTAGGGCCTCAGGCTGCACCAGGGGGGGTTTAGGTTGGGTGTGAGGAGGAATCTCTTCACTGAAGGACTTTCTGGACACTGGAGCAGGCTGCCCAGAGCAGTGGTGCAGTCACCATCCCTGCAGGGAATTAAGTCGTGTGGACATAGCACTCAGGGATATTGGCTGAGTGGATGTGGCTCAGGATATGACTTGTCAGTGCTAGGTTAATGGTTGAATGATCTTGAAGGTCTTTTCCAACCAAGGTAATTCTGTGTAATTTACTTTTTTTTAATTCACAAAGATTCCTCTCTCCCCACTTGCTTTAAGGCTAAATATCTCTGAATGAAGAGCAGCCTTTCCTACTCCTACCTTCCAAATAAGAGGTATTGGGGGCTCAGTTTGTTTCCTTGAAGCCCACCCTCCCACTTGCTCTCTGTCCCCGTGCTCTCAGCTCTTTCAGCCCAGGTGATTATTTCCTGAGACTGTGACAGGTGCCCTGATCACTCTAATGAAGACTTTGAAGTTACATTATTACAGGTAAAGTGGAGGGACGAAGTGATGGGATGAAATTAACCCCTGGCACTGTGCTTCCCTTTGTTCCAGGATGGCATTCTTCCTGGAGGAGGTGATGACTTGCACCAAGCGTTTCCTGAAGCTGATCTCTGGCTGGCTGCCTCGACACTTCTTTGGTGCCATCCTGGTTTCTCTCCCAGCTCTTGCAGTTTTTTCACACTTCACCTCTGATTTTGAAACAAATATACATGTAAGTTGTCAAACTCCCTGTCATAATCTGACGTTTTGGATCTAACCAAGCTAGTTGATTGCCTGCTGTCTGCCTTCACCTCCCTCGTGCTTTACATCTGTCTGATACAGATCTCTCAGAGGGGCAGGACTGCTGTGGGTGATGAGTTTATGTAAATACAGTCATTTGCTTTCTTGGAAACTTGTACAACAGAGGAGATGCCTATAAATGCCTGCCTACATGCATATTTTGGGGTTTTTTAGGCCCAAACCCTTCTTCAGGTGTTTATTCTAAATAATGATAGCAGTGGATCTCAGGCTTTTCTTTGCATTCATCCTGGTTTTGGTGCTGAGTGTGTCATTGGAGGACAGAGGGGTTAAATATTTAGAAGGAAAAATAGTTTAGTTTAAAGGCTAACTGTAGCATAAAATCAATGCTTATAAACTATTTGTGAATAAAATGTCTGGGAACTGGAGATGAAAGTTTGTTTCCCTGCAGGTTTCTCTTTGGTAGCCCAGTGAATGCTTCTTCCTTTCCAGGGAATTCTGTTTCACAAATGTTTTGCTATTTCAGGGCCCTGGGCATAGGTAATGACCAGATCCTCATCGTTTTTCCTATCACAGTTTATTTTATGGGGTGTTTGGAAATGTTTGTTCCATGTGAATATGTGGGCCAGACTTGTTTTGTTCCTTCCCAATTTGAGCATATATCCCATGGTTATCACACTCACAGAATAATCTTTCACATCCCATGTTTAAAATCATTCTGCAGCATTTACTTTTTGTGAACTTCAGTTAACTGTTTTCAAGCTTTAATTTTTTTTTTTTTCAGTTTAATTATAGTTTTCCTCCCTCATGACTACCAGGAAACTAACTGTAGGAAAGTTGTCCTCTCACTGAAGGAAGCTGAAAACCTTCAGATCTTCTCAAATGTATCCAGTTATTTTTCTGTCCATCCCATTCATCACCACCCTTGGTCACTTCTCCAAACATGTAAAAATAATGTTGGAGAAGCCAACACTAGTATATCCTCAATACATGGTCAGGTTGTTAGACTAAGAGCTTCAGGCAGCAGCAGTGAGGTGGTGGTGGTTCAGCACCAAACTGAGAATGAACTTTGCTTTCTTTCCCCTTGCAGGTCCTCCAGAGTCGTGGGGCTGTTGGCTCCCTCTCCAAGAGATGTCCCAACTCGTCTTGTGCTCAGTGTTCAGCAATCATGGAGCTCTAGGAATTGGAGTCAATCTATAGAGGGTCAGGTAAGTGTCATATTTTACTATGACATGGTTTTGCAAAGTTTTTTTTTATTCATAGCATTTTATACCTTCCCTGGATATAAAATAATTAAAATCAAAATTTAAAACAACAACAACAAAAAAAAACCAACAATGAAAAAAAAAAAACTTTCCAAAGCCATGCATCCATAGTAAAACACAGCACTTCCTGACCCTCTATAGGCTGGCTTCATGATGGGGGCATCACTTGGAGTGAGAACCAGTGCTCTGCCACTTTAGGAGACCTGAAATGGGGGCAAAAAAGTAAGTTTAAGTTTACGTACTTTTATGGACACTTCTGAAATCCCTTCAATCCATTTTTGAGTCATGAAAAAACAAAACAAAACAACACTGCTTGTGGTTTAAAAATGGTAAATGATGTAAGGGTTTTTCCTCATCCACTGTGTCTGCCTCTGAATCCCATGGTTATTTGTTATGCCATGGTATTGCTAATCTGCAGTCTCTGCTTTTCAGCTGTAAAGGAAATGCAGTATGAGACAGAAAGGGACAGAATGATCATTTGATGCTGTAAAATTAAGTATGTAGCTAGAACAGAAATATAATGCAGTTGTGGAATCTCTGCTTTAGCTGGGATAGTCAGGAATGCTCTTGATGAACACAAAACTTGCATACCAGCTTGAGAGTTTTGACCCCTGAACTGTTATTTCTCAGGGAGGTTATGGCATTCTGGGCAATGTATCCATCCTGCCCTGCCTGTTTTTTTTTTTTTTCCCTCCAGTAAAGATATGGAAAAGGAAAGATTTTTGAGAATAGGGCATTTGGAAGAGAAAAAACAAATGATGGTGTTAAATTCTTAAAAAGAAATAAATTCTTTGAGTTCATCTGCTGCCAGAATGACACTGTCCTGTAAGAAGTGGTTTTGAAGGCAGGCAGCTGGGTGGTGTTTTTGAAGGTGAATGCATGCCACAGTGGAACTTGAACATTCAGTTTCAAACAGACAGTCTGACTCCAGCAATTCAGAGCAGGTTACCATGAATGTTCACCTGGTTTTTTCTCTTTTTTTTTTCTCCCCCCCCTCTTTTTTTTTTTTTCTGTTCAATAAGAAGCACTGAGCATTTTGCAAAGGTAAGCTGAAGGTATTGAAAGTTGCTGAAGTAACAGTTGTGTAATGCAGTCACACAAAACTCCATCTGGGGACAATTGTGACACTGCCTGTGCTGAGAGTTCCCTTGCTCTTGGCAGCGAAGGCTCCATCTTCACGTGCTGATCCAGAGGCTCTAAGGAATTATTTACTCTGCAGAGAATACAGATGACATTAGATCCTTCTCTTTCACCCCCCACATTCTTTAGTTTATGCTGGCATTTCTGTGCAGAGAGGCTCTGGACAGCAGGAAGAAGCTAACTGGTGCTGTCTCTCTGTTGCAGTACACCATGTTCATGTGTTGTGCCATCCTGATCACCATCGTGCAGTACTGTAACTTCTGCCAGCTCAGCTCCTGGATGAGATCTCTTCTGGCAACTGTGGTAGGAGCAGTGCTTCTCTACGTCCTGCTCTACATCTCCTTGTGTCCAGCCAGGTGAGCAGCATCATTTAACTGGCTTTTAGACTGACAAATTTGGGGTTCTCAGCCAGTGACGTGAGGGTCCAATGCATGGGATTTTTGTACCTGCCTTGACTTTCTCCAGCATCTCAAATTGAATAATTTAATTCTGGAAGAATTCTGCATTGTTTTTAAAGATTTCAGGATGATATCTGAGAGGCCCTTTCCTGAACTCTGTGCTGAAACAATACTCTGTCCTCAACTGGTGTGTTTTTAGGGCACACTTACACTTACCAGCCTTTCACTCTTTGTTTGAAAATCTTTTTTATTAAGGAATTTCCAAGGCACTTGGTGTGCTGACAGAGAACCCACTTGTTCCCCCACATCCCTCTGGATTTATTTTTGCACTTAGGAACCATATATCTTTCTTCCATCTCCTTCTTCCACAGGTTTTCTGCTGCAGAAGGCAGATGCTTAGGTTTAATAGGATTCTGATAACCTGTTTCCTTTGTCATTCTCCTGCCTTTTCAGAGGATGATACAGGACAGTGACCAGAGGAATCCAGTCAGTTCCTCTGTAATAACCTTCAGGCTTTTCAGGTTTTCCTCTGATATGCAATTTTCCCCATCATAGATTTGTTTGCAGCATTCTTCTATTTCCCTGCCAGGAGAGCCAAGGGAGTCCTTCCTGCCATCCACTCCTATTGTCAAAATTTTATAAGCAACTTGAATTTCTCAGTAGCTTAATAAATTTCATAGCCTTTGTTGCTCTTACCATAGCTTGGACTTTGCAAGGACTTCTTATGCTGTAGGTTATTCAAAGCCCTTTCTTTTTCCCCTTCTTTTTTTACCCTTCTGAACAATATAGTGAAAAACACAAAAAAAAAGCCAGCCCAGACAAACCAAAAAGATTTTACAGATACATATTTTGTGTATTTGGCTTTCAATGCCCTCTTCAGATATCTCCAATGGTCTGTTTCAAAGACATGGAAAATAAGTGTCCCCCCTTAGCTCCTGCTTACCTGGACAGGCTGGATGGGGCTGGGCTTAGAACTAGATGAGCTTTAAGCTACCTTCCAGCCCAAACCAGTCTGGAATTCCAGTAGAGAAATTGTAATGCAAGAAAACACAAAAATTGCTTCAGCTACTTACTGATTTTCTGTAGTAGCAACTTTAAAAATAGGCTCTGTGTTTCTTTGGGATTTGGGTTTTATGTTGTTTCTGTTTGTTTGTTTGTTTGTGTTTTTTGTGAGAGTTTGGAGGATGTTTTGTTGCTTTTTAAAACCTTTGTTTTGTCTTCTGAAATTGATTTTTTTCATGTTTGCAAGGTAAGATTGGGTTCTTTAGCAGTTACTTGTTCCAGGAATCATCTTGACTGTTTTCACCAGTTACCCTTGAGAGGTGTTTGCAGCTCAGAGATGTTTCTTCCAAGCAAAAAAGTGCAGATAAGAGGTGTCCAAACACAGTTTGTGTGAAGTTGATCAAGCACAGGATACACTTATTGGTCCTGTGGTTTACAGAACAGAAGTTTGAAAAGCTAACTGAAATAATGGCAGCATGTTTTGTTTATTGTTATAACTTTCCTTCTGATATCAATGCTCTTGTCTTTCAGCTCTGTGGAAACTTTGCATCTAGATTTGGCACAGAACTTCAGGTAAGCTTTATGTAAAATTACCATCTTTCTAGGGATAGAACCATTCTCAGCCAATTACATGAAGCAAAACTTGGCATCTGTGGTAATACACATGCAAGCTCAATAAGTTGGTTCAGGAGGCTGTGTTGAAGCTGCTTGTGTGTGTAATTTCCTTTACAGAGGACTTGGCCATGACCAAAAATCATCAGAGAGCTGATCCTGCAGGCAAAGCTGTATATTGCTGTGCTCTTTTTTAAATGTGATTTCTGGATAATAGAACTATGGGGGCACTATATAAAACAGCATCTGTTTTTGTAGCAGTAGCAGTTCTTTTAGCTTTGTCTGTTCATCATGAGCTATTTATTTCATTTCCTTGGTTGATGGGCCCCATTCAGAAGTGTGTTGAGCTGGATGCTACCCACAGCTGGGTGAGAATTCCATGTGGCAGAGGAACATCAGCTGCAAAAGCTGTCTGGGATGCTTGGTGGCTTCACTGGACAGGGTCAGGCTGGTGGGGATGGTCTGGGTGCTGCCAGCCACCCTCAGCTTGCTTTGGCAGTGTAACAAGTTGTGTCATGGAGAGACAATGACTTTACAAAAGAGTTTTAAACAACAAAAATATTTTCCTGGGTTATTAAAGGCCTGTTAGAAATCAACCCATTGAGAGATTCACTCGAACTAGTTTGGTGCTGAATTTCTCATGGTTTTACTGCAAGCTTTGCAATAGCATTTTTTCTGAGTGTTTTTACTGGTCATTGGTATTGGAAAAGTCTGGGTTTGCTAATTGCAAATTTGAGGAGGACACTGTGGTGATATTGTACTTGATTGAACTAATGACCCTGTAAATATGTGACTCAGTAATCCAGCTGAAGTGTGTACTCAGGGGGTTGCCTCTTTTACTGGGATTACGTAGCAAAACAAAATTGCTTTCTAAAAATATCATCTGTAGGGATGCTGTGGTGGAGAGAAGTTAACTGTGAGAAGGCAAATATGCTTCCATGTCTCGTATTTATTCACCAAGAAATTAGGATTTACTGCAGCATTTCATTTATTTTTACGTGAGTTTTCCTGTTTGTTTGGCTTTGATTCATGAAAGATAACAGTTTTTGTTAAGAATCCCATTGCACTGAGGCCAGAACAGTTTTTTTTTTTTTTTTTATTTTTTTTTTTTTAATTAATAATCTAAAATACTGAAAGGAACTTCCTCAAGATGCAATGTATGAAATAGCAAAGGATGGTGATCACTGCAAGTAACACCTTAGGACTGTCCTGAGTCTGGGTCTTTAGTGGTTTATTAGTTTGTGAAATCACTGAGCCTTTTGTGCTGCTCAGAATTACAAATGTCTTAGCCAGTGTTGACAACAGCTTCACAGGCTCCTGACCAGCTGCTAATCACTAATTAATAATTCTTTCCACTTTAAATAGTTGACAGCCCCATCTCCTGTTCAGTGACTGTTTCTATGTCATCATTTATTAGAAATATGTCAAAAAGTAGCTCTCGAGCATTGTTTGCATGCAAATATTTTTCTTCCAGAAGTGTAGCATATAACTTGGTTGGAGTTACAGTGACCAATGAAGGGAAGGGTTCCTGTGGCACCAAACCCCATAGAAGATATTACTGCACACAGGCATGGAGCTTGGGATTTAAATACCAAATAAGGCAGTGACCAAAATATCTGGCTCATTAAGCATTGCCAAATTGAATTTTTAAACTTGTTGTTACTGGATTGGCATTTGGTCTGTCTCCCCTTCAATACTGAAAATTTTCCCCCCTATTTTCTGTCCAAACTTAAAAGTTAGCACAATGTGCTGGAACTTAAATCTTACTCTGTTTCTACCATTTCCTGGTAACAGAATTTGGTTACTTTTAATGTACATTATTGTGTACCACATTTCTGTGCAAACAGAATTTCCCTTTTTCCTGGTGATGGACTAAGGGAATATTGAAACTCCCTTATGCTGACAAACTTTTTTCTGCTCCTTTCTCACTGAAAGAAATAAGGTTCCTTGCTCACCACAGTCAGCACAAAAGCTTCTCCTGTGTTCTAACAGGGCCAACGTTACTTGTTTGCATGCCTCTAATGATGTTATTCCCTTTTCTTGATCAAGAATCGAGATAGTTATTAATGTTGCCTGGGAAGAGAAGGCACTAGTAAGTCTTAGCACAGACTTAATCTCTGGTCCATCCATTCTGTGTCCAATCAAAATACAGAATTTGTCCTGTTTTCCAGACAGACCAGTTCTGCAGCCCAAAAGAGATACAACCATAAATTTTGTCTTGCAAGCAGGAAATATTTTGTGGTTTCATTAATTTCCTATCTCAGAGCTGATAGGATGTATCATTCTCTGGTTTGTGACTGCTAGAGAAGGACCAGTGAGAGGCCACTTGAGGTGGAAGACCAAGATCACTTGATGGTAGAAGTTTTTTATATATCCATTCATTAGAAGTTCTTCACCAAAAGCAGCAGTTGGGTTTCCCTTTTCCACACTGTTCCACCACTGCATTCTTTAAGATATAGCAGGCATGCATCCTATTTAAATATAGCAAGTTATCCAAATCCAAACATAGGTTACTGGCTGAAAAGCAAAAGGGCTTTCCAAAAAATCTTTATAAGTGGAGAACCATTATCTCTATGATTTGTGATCAAGCCAAAGGAGATCCTATCTCTGGAGCTCTTGCTTGTTCCATATTCAACACACAGCCTGGATGAAGATGCTGAGTTAATAGATAGGCATCTGTGCCAGGAAGCATTTCACCAGTTTGAGTTAAAGAACATTTTTGGCTTACAGTTTCAAGCAGAATGATTTTAAAATCAGATTTCTGCTGCAGCACCTCATAAAAAGTAGACCTTAAAATAATTTGGGTGTATGTGAACCTTTCTGCCAGAGGTGTATGGGTTGTTTTGGGTTTTTTTGTTTCATTCTAAAAGGTAGCTTCAGGTCATCTTCGCTCACTGACTGTGTGAGATTATTTATAGTCCTGTAGCCTGGTCGTGGTGACATCCAGAAATGTGATTTCCACATGAGTAAGATGTAATCACTCCCTCCTTCAGGCTGGCATTGTGGCTTTTTGTGCTGGTGCTTGTAGCTGTTGCATCACGATCAAAAATGCCTTCTCTGGAAAAGATCTGCACCTTCCTTTTTGGGATACTAACCCATTACCTTATTAATGAAATCAGGGCAGCTTACAAGTGAGTCACTCCGTTCACACGTGGATCTCAAAGGCTGAACACCCACACGGGAAAGGAGGTCAGACCAGTGCTGGAGGAGATGAGGAGAGCTCGGAGGTGCCAGGGCTTCAGGAGTGGTGGATGGGAGGCAGAAGTTTCCTCTCAGAAGGCAGATCTGGTGTTCAGCACAGTTCAACACGTTGCTTTTTGTAACATCAAATCTGTGGTGCTCACCTAGCAAATTTAAGAGGGGTTTAAAGCACTTTAGGAGTACTTGGTACATGAAATTGTAAATAAAAAGCTTTTAATGACTTAAATCCCTGTGGCAGAGATATTTGATCCAGACAATCTTCCATATCAAACTTGTCCTCTCCAAGGAATAACATTTCATTGCTTGGATCTTCTTGCAGATCTCTTCCCAAAAGATGTGGAAAGTTATGAACTGTTCTGAAAAGAACCTGAAGCATGTCTCTTAACTGTGAGCCATTCCTCACCTTCTGCAGCTTCATTTATTCTCTAAGATTTTTCTTCTTATCCTCCCCTCATTTTGTTTTATGAGCCCATCAAACTGGGAGGATGTTTTTGCCAGCTGCAAAATAGGTGGCAAGGATTGTATGTCAGGGATTGTCACCATTCTGGTCATTGATAACTGGGCCTTTGTCTTAGGCTCTGACTTGCCTTTCTAGGGAGAAAGTCAGTAGGTTCATGGCAGGAGTTCTGTCCAGAAAAGCAGTGGTCAGGGAGATAGGAAGGAGTCATAGTGCAGCAACCTTATGGTAGGGACCTATTCTGTGACTTGGGACTCATCTACTCCTTTCATTCCTCCCTTGCAGTTTGTTGGTTTTGTTTTTTTTTAATGAATATATCTTTGCTTCTTCTGGGAGAAGGATGTTTGTTATAAACAAAAGCAGTAATTTCCAACATGGTATGCAGTCTTACCTCCAATCTGAAATTCAACCTGTCAAGCTCTCTGTGGTAAATATTTTACTCACTAGAAACTTTCTCCTGTGAAAGCTAATAGCCCCAAAGACCACAGCACATACAAATGTTTTCAGAGCTTGTGTACATTCATCTGTTCCACAGCTGTGCTGTGTTCTTGCTTCATCACGCTTTTTGAGCCATCAGATACTTGGAAATGAACGTTCAGAAAAAGAAACTGGGTCCATAATGCAGCTCAGTTGCTAAAATGTCTGCTGCTATTTCAGAAGTGGAAGGTGTCCCCCATGGCCATAAAGAAATAAATGGAACCTAGAAATGCTTTCACATGTTGCAGAAATAAATTTAGTCTTCTTCAGCTGTTGCTCCAGCTGTGCTCTGAGTTTTAATTTCTTTTGCTAGCACACCTTCTGAGAGAAACCCAGACCCTGAGACTTGGGTTGCCTTTGTTTTTCAAGGGGAAAGGTTGATGTGATGCTTTCTCTTATTAAGCCATCTCTTAACTCGAAAAATACTTTACTCTGAGGATAACAGAGCACTGGAACAAATTGCCCAGAGAGGTTGTGGAGTCTTCATGCCTGGAGACATTCAAAACCTGCCTGGACATGTTCCTGTGTAATCTGCTCTAGGGGATCCTGCTCTGGCAGGAGGGTTGGACTAGATGATCTCCAGAGGTCCCTTCCAACCTCCACAACGTGTGATTCTGTAACTTCAGCATGTATCTGCTCAGATCAGATCTTCAGCGTTGGCATAATGTAATAGAAAAAGTTAAGTGACTCCAAAGATCCCTGCCTGCCAATCTGTCTGGTTCTAGCCTTGGTTTCTAGGCTTGCATAGGTGGTGTCTGCTCAGATGAAACTGGTGCCTTTACGTCTCTCCCAGCAAGCTGAGATTTCAGACCGCAGATGTCTCCTTGCTGAGAGCTGCTTGGCACTGGAAGCATCCTCCATCAGTGCTTCAGGATCTTCACAGGCACTTGGCAAATTGTCTAAAGGATTTGAAACACTGTGCTCAATCTCTGAGACGTATTTTTTTTTAATTTTTTTCGTATTCTTGGTACTTTGAGAAACTTTGTCACCACTCTAAAAGCTTCAATGGTTATAATGTGTGTAAGATGTCAGCCCAGAGCTCGGTGTTCTCTGCTCCCATGCAGTGTCTAGTGCAGGGTTATCTTCTTCCCAAACCTTCACACTTCACTGTTGAAGGCATGCTGCCAAGGCTGCTGGTCTTTGAGGAGGAGACAAGGGAAAGGCACTAGGAGGGATAAAGCAGATGTTTCTGAAAGTTGTAGATAATATAAGAAAAAAAGAAATCCATAAAACTTACCCGCCCACACCCTGCATGCAGACAGGTGTACACACCTATCTGAACACACACACAGACATTGTTAAAAACATTTTATATGTGTATTTACAGGTAGTGGTTTTAGTTATGTGTTTAAATATAATGATAACTGTGTCCTTGGTGAAGTCCTTAAAACAGGGCTGCTGTAAAGGCTGAGCAGTTTCTCAGTTGCTGAACCTCATGGTATCCATCAGAGAGTTTAAGAATGAAATTAATTCTTTAGCATGCTTAACAGCAGGATGAAGTCATCAAAGCATATTTTAGAAATGAGTATGTAATGTGTGCTCCCTTTCCTAGCAAAGGATTTCTAGCAGTGGAGTAGAAATGGCAGCACTCTAACTTGGTGTTCTCCAATACACTTTTTGTGTTCTTCCCCTTCTTCTGCTTCCAGTTCCAGAAAGAGTCCGTGCAACAGTTCAGTGCCAAGTGACACGAAGAGGCCAGCAGAGCTGATCGGTCAGGAGGTGATTTTGGTTTCCTTCCTTCTGCTCCTCCTGGTCTGGTTTCTGAACCGAGAGTTCGAGGTCAGTTACCGTCTCCACTACCACGGGGACGTGGAGGCTGATCTCCACCGCACCAAAATCCAGAGCATGAGGGATCAAGCTGACTGGCTGCTGAGGAATATTATCCCGTACCATGTGGCTGAGCAGCTGAAGGTTTCCCAGAGCTACTCCAAAAACCACGACAGCAGCGGAGTCATCTTTGCCAGTATTGTCAACTTCAGTGACTTCTATGAGGAGAACTACGAAGGAGGCAAAGAGTGCTACCGAGTCCTGAATGAACTGATCGGGGACTTTGATGAGCTGCTGAGCAAACCCCATTACAGCAGCATTGAGAAAATCAAAACCATTGGGGCAACCTACATGGCTGCCTCAGGCCTCAACACCTCGCAGTGCCAGGACGACAACCATCCCCACGGACATCTGCAGACCCTTTTTGAATTTGCCAAAGAAATGATGCGAGTGATGGATGACTTCAACAAAAACATGCTGTGGTTTAATTTTAAACTTAGGATTGGCTTTAACCACGGCCCCCTCACCGCTGGGGTCATCGGCACCACCAAGCTGTTGTATGACATCTGGGGTGACACTGTGAACATCGCCAGCAGGATGGACACCACTGGCGTTGAGTGTCGGATCCAGGTGAGTGAGGAGAGCTACCGCATCCTGAACAGGATGGGGTACAACTTTGACTATAGGGGGACAGTCAATGTGAAGGGGAAAGGTCAGATGAAGACCTACCTCTACCCAAAGTGCACGGACAAGGGGATCGTGCCGCATCACCAGTTGTCGATATCCCCAGACATCCGGGTTCAAGTGGATGGCAGCATCGGGCGGTCTCCGACGGATGAGATTGCCAACCTGGTGCCTTCTGTACAGAATCCTGAACAGATAGCCCATGGCACAGAGAACTCGGAAACCAAGGACACCCTTCCTTCTGCCAAGAAGCTCCAGAAAGATGCGGGGAAAGCCGAGGAGAGGTGCCGGTTCGGCAAAGCCGCGGAGAAGTCTGACTGTGAGGAGGTGGGAATTGAGGAGGTCAATGAACTGACAAAGCTAAATATCTCTAAGAGTGTATGATGCACTGTCAGCGCTGCATGGAGTGCTCTGTCCTTAGAAACACACTGACATTTGCAAATTGGCAGTTTTCTTTTTCAAGAGAGACCTTCTCGACACCCGGGTTGTACGTTTGTTTTCATTGCAGCGCCTGGTGCTGTGTGGATCACAGCTCTTCAGGGCTTGTTCTCATCCATCTCTCTCCTCCATGCCCCAAATCACATCCCAAGCTCCCCAGCTCCCTGTGCAACCATCTTACAGCTGAGTAGAGGATATTAAGTGCCTTCAGATATACTGCATTGGACTCCCTGTCCAGGTACAGAGGCCCCAAGTGAAATCATAGCTTTGGGTATTTATCTAATTTTAAAGAAAAGAAAAGCTGTGGTTATATCATTTTTATTGTTGTTTCTCACAAAACACTTTTTTTGGCTAATGCAACTCCTTGGGTTTTTTATATCTCTCTGAACAATGTTTTACTGTTACAAGACCTTTTGTATGTAAACACACAAGTGTGCATGTATCTACCATATGAGACTGACATAAAGTGCCAGTAATGTACCACAAAAGAATGTCTTGGCAAGGGGTGGGGGACACAATTTGACTTTGTGTTGGGCTGGAGGAGGAGTTCTGCAGTGGCTCAACATTTAGTTAGAGTAGGCTGAACAACTGCTGTAGTTTTATTCTCCTTTTACCCATGCTTTCTTCAACCTTGACGTGCCATTGTGTGCTTTGGATACACCTCTTTTCCATATAGCCAATGAGTTACTCATCTGTGG
Source organism: Florisuga fusca (assembly GCA_038090715.1). NCBI lineage: Eukaryota > Metazoa > Chordata > Aves > Apodiformes > Trochilidae > Florisuga > Florisuga fusca. The sequence goes on from JAAWXA010000038.1 coordinate 644,390, forward strand.
GAATGGAGTAAGGGTTTGGACATCACCAGCTCTCAGGACAGGTTTCCAGAAGCAGAAGAGTGACCACCAGAGAGTCACAGTTCAGGTCTCATGAGTCTGGAGCAGTTTCATGTTACTCTGGACACTAAGTGAGGTGTGAAGGTAGGGGAAGTCGGGACCTCCAAGCTGGTCTGATTTGAAAGAGAGAAAGAGAGAGAAAGTGAAATAAATGATTTGGGAATGCCTTTATTTATTTATTTATTTTACGCCTGATTTTACTTTTTTTGGGGGGAGGGANGAGGGGGGTGGGTGGGTGGTTTGTGTGTGTGTGTGTGTGTATGGGATCAGGAGAGATGAATTACTGGTTTAATATGAGTAATGAGATGGTGTTTCAGCCTCCTTGAACTACCAACCACTGTGAGGATGTTACCAAGGCAATATTTGTTTCAAAGCTGGTGACACTTCCGAAGCCACCAGACGCCATTGAGTATCCCAGCTTCCCTCTGTACTGAACCAATGGTGCTGCACAATGTTTTTCAGGATTTCCCCGGCCCCCTACACTGTGCTTTGCAATAGGGAATAGAACAGTGTGCTCCCCGTGTGCCACTGAAAGCAGGAATAGGGAAAAGAGTCCTTTCTAGTGAGCTGAGAAGCACAATAATTTCCCAGTCCTGCATATGACTCCGTGCAGGTCCTGGGGAGTGGAGACCTGCAGGAGCACAGGAACTGCTTGCACAGGGGGAACTGCAGGGTGGGGGCCTTGGGCTTACACCAGTTTGCCCCCTGCATGCTTCCATCACCTCCTCCACTTACATTTGATGCCCTGCTTTGGATGATATTAATTATTCAGCCACTCCAGATAACTCCTTGTAACACCAAATCAAATGAAAGAATTTTTATGCTTAAAATAAGTTGATTAGCCAGAGAGGAGCTGGTGAAAGACAGTGCTGTGCTGGCTGCATTTTGGTGTGGGGTTTAATTTTTCTCTCTCTGTCTGAACTCAAGTGAGAATATCTTGACACTTCTTTATATTCCCTATGTGGGTTTGGGGGTTTGAGAAATAAACCTATACATTGTGATGTTCTCATTCAGCTGTTGGAGATCTGCCTGCCCTCCACGGTCAGCACGGAGCCCTTGAAGCTTTTTCAAACATAAATTTTAGAGATTGCTGGATCTCATTTAACAAACCTCCTCTGCATGCTGTTCTCACAAGAGCTGTGGTATATGCATGTCTAAATTGCATTTGATAGAAAAGGTCTTTAAAATTAATCTGCCAGCACACACAAAAAAACCAGGGATGCTCATCCCCATCCCCTTTTGTCACCGATGCTGTAGCCTGTTTGGGGGCTATTCCTGATGAACAAGGTTTTTTTTCTGGGGCACAGTTTTCCAGCAGTTTTGCGTTCCTTCTCCAAGGGTTAAAACTATCCCCCTTCTGCCTCACCTCCCCATAGTGGGTTGCACTTCCAACTTTCAGGTTGTATAATTCTGCAAATACCTCTTGCATCTGAAGAATGTATTCCTGAAACCATTTCTAGGGTTCTTGTTTCAGTTCAGTGTGTGTCAGTATTCCTTTTCTTACAGTAGAGGAGTGAACGTGGTCCAGAATTGTTAACATGCCTTCTAGTGTTGCATTAGTGTCTCAAAGTCATTCAAACTTTTCTCCCTTTCACTTCTTCCTCCTCTCTTTCCAGATGACTCTGCCCAGCATTTCTCTCTCTCACTTCCCAGCTGGTTGCAGAGTTCAGTCCAGACGGTGTGGCTTCTCACTGCACAATAACTCAACCATCCACCAGCACCAGCCCTGCATCCAGGGCAGAGGTTTGCACCCTGTGAGCAAACCTGAAAGGAGAGAAGGTGCTGGAGTAGTGCCCTGCACCCTGAGCACTGTCCTTCACAGTGTTCAAGCTATGCAGAATACAAAAGCTTCATCCTCCAGCCTGTAAAGTAAATAATGCTCCCATGGTGCTGCAGGAGCATTCCTGGTTTTCTGGTAACGTTCAAATACCCAAACTAAAATACTAGGGCCTCTTTTATTGTTGGCACTCAGCAAATAAAATGACTCAGGGCAGAGGTAGGAGTGGGCTGTGACATCAAGGGCTGTTGTCTGCTGTGGCAGCTGCCAGGCACATTACTCTGCCTCAGCTCTGGGGCTGGGAAAGAGAATTGTGACAAGTGGAGTGTCTGATGGTACCTCTGCTCACTGATTGCCAGCAGTGAGCCATCAGCAGGGCTGCTCTCAGGGGTCTGAAATCTCATTAATGCAGCACAGTAATGAAATGGAGGAGCTGAGCCCTCGGTGTGTGGTTTGGGTTGTGAGATTTCCCAGGCATGAGGAGCTACCTGGGTTCTGTTGTAACCTGGGGGGAGCTGAACCTTTACACCTTCCCTTTACGTCTTTGAAAAAATGTCCCAAATCCTCACAAAAATTACTCTGGAGGTGGTTTTCATGGCATTGGGTGGTTCTGCCTTCCTCTGCAGGCGTGACACGTGCTAGTGGGAGGCCGTGATCAAAGTTCATTTCCTTACAATCTCTTTTGTGCTTGTTCTGTTAGTTCCAGCTCAGTTCCAACCCGGTGCAAAAGCTGAGGAGTTGGCCATGTACCTGGAGGTGTATTCTGCAAGAATAGTCAGTGTGTTACTGCCCTTCCTCATTTTAGGGTGTTTTAATGGTGGCTAATTTAGACATTAGCCAGAGGAAGAGGGGAGAAGGGGAAGATTGGTGAGTATTTGCCAGCCTTGCATTGCCTTCTGCTGCAGTTCACTTGCAGGAGCTGCTCTGGAGCACCATGAGGAATATGCTGAAATTTTCTGCAGCGTTGTCTTGATGCTAGCACACAAAAATGCTGCTTTTTCTCCCAGCTGCTTCTGTGAGAGATTTCTCATTCAAAAACAAGTAAATGGCATTCCCCTGGACTTCCTGCTGGCATTTATGATTTTGAGAAGAACAGATTGCCCTGTTATTTCCCAGGATTTGGGATTGTTCCCCTTTGCTAGAGATAGCACAGGTGCTGTGGGCAGGGTGGGACGGAGCTGTGGCTCCCACCACATCCTAGTACAAAGCACAGGAGAAGATAAAATGAGGAGGGCAGAGGCTGGACTCTGAGAGCTTTACAAGCTGTAGAGTTACCCTCTCCACTACTTAATTCCTTCAAGTTTTTTGACACCATATTGAGAGATACGTGTGTATATATGCTGAGACAGAGACTTGTTACACCCTACTGCAAGTACAGCTTTAAATTCCCAAAGTAATAAACTCCTTAAAGCCAAGAGCCTTAGCAACTCCCAACATCTGCCAAGAGACAAAAGAGTTTCAAGTTTGTGCTGAATATTTGGGCACTTCTATGCTCAGTGGTGGGTGTCCCCTTTTAGCAAGGAGGCAGCAACAGTATCCAAAGATGACAAGGACCTTGGCCACCCTCACTGAATTACCCCAGGACAGGTAGACAGGCTCCCTCCTTGTGCTCTCAGGAAAAGTCTCCTGACTCTCCCAGGGCTGGTGTGATGGTTTTATGTCTTGCATTGCTTGGAAAAGCTCCCTCTATCTGTGAAACAGTGTTTGTAAATTAGCAAAATTGTTGTCTGTAGCATTGAGATGGAGAAGGAGGGATGTAGATGATGGGAAAGCTGTGTGAGCTGGGAAGGAGCTGGACCTGGTGAAGGGCTGGAGCCATAGAGCCACTGTGTTGGTCCTGCATCTGTGCCCAAGCTGCTGGGGAGGTTTGGGAAGGTTTGAGGAGCTTTTGGGAGGTCTGGGAAGGTTTGAGGAGCCTTGGGGAGTTTTGCTCTGGGGTAGCCCGACGGCTGCTGGGTGCCTTTGTAAATCTGTCTTCCCTCCCAGCCTCCTGGTTTTGTTTTAGGGTTTGATGTGAGCATCAGTGGGTTATTAAACCCATCTCCTGGAGCTGGAGGGGGTCTTTCCCTCCTAGGACACATGCCAGGGCTGCTCCTCAGGGACTGCAGCACCCAGGTACAAACAGCCCCTCAGAAACTGTGTTCAAATCAAGAAACTCAAATCCAGGCTTGCTTTGGTTCCCCCAGGAGCCATGCAGGCTCTGCCCATCCCCTGCTCACTTTAAAATCTGTCCCTGACTTCAGCACTGCCTGGCCTTTCATAAGCACACAGGGAGATTGTACAGGAAGCAGTAACTGACAAGAACCTTCTCGAAACTTTATGGAGTTATTAATTGAAACACTAATTGACCACGGTTTCAAAAGAAAAAGAAAAAAGAAAGGGGGCAAAAAAAGGCAAATTAAAACACTTTTAAGGTCTCCAGGTTAGCTGGAAATTGTTTCTTCATGCTATCTCTGGTTTCTTTCTCTTCCCCCCCAGTGAAGCCCCTGTTCCTGCTACCTGCTCCCCTCCCTCCCTGCAGAGAGGACTGACCTGTTTACAGCCAGCCTGGGGGGAGCCGGGGGCTCGGCTGGGGCATGGGGCTTCCTCGCAGCAGCTTCACTGTAAATATTCTGCCTGTGCTTCGTTGAGAAAACTGAAATGGAAAAAAGTTGTATCTGTGAAATATGAAGCTCTATATGTATATAGATAAACCGCGACTTACCTGCGACTCGTTACGACGCTCTGTAATCAATGTATATGAAACTGTCTCACTGTATGGCAGAACATTTCACGCTATCCTAGATGTAGAAAAGCTGCCACAAGTAACTCACAATACACTATGTCAACTTCAAATTGGTTTGCTTTTTTATTTTTGCTCCAGCATGTCTTCAAACGCAGTCCCGTGCCGTTTGCTCATTGTTTGGAAGAATAATAGTTTGGAACAGAAGTTTCTTCAGCCTTTTGTTTTGGAGCTGGCTTTTCTCAATGTTTCTTTGATAAATCGTGAAACCACCGAGTTAATTTTTGATTAGGGGCATATTTAGGAAGCATTTTAAATAAGAAAGGAATTTGTTTCATAGATCTGCTGTGCTTTGATGTGTTGGTTGGCAGTAACTGACGTCCCTTTTCCCTCTGCCAGCTGAGAAGAAGACTCCTTCCTAATTTTTCAACTTTTTAATATTGCCCTACAGCCTTGGGAAGGGGCTGTGCAGCAGCCCTCCTGTTGTTCCTGCTGGCTGTGGCAGGAGGTCTCAGCACAGAGCTTGTCCATGCAGGGAGCTTACTCTGACCAAAACTGGGGGTGAATTTTATGTAGGTTTTTTTTCTTCTTCTTCTTTAGCAGAGAGCATGGATGGCTTATTCTGGAATAGCAGTGCCTTGTTCAGATTCTCTTAATCCGTTTGGGAAGTGGAGTGAGGCATTGTTATTCTGGATTGAGTCCCCAGAGAAAGAAATGGCTGACCAGGAGCTGAGAATGGCTGAGAAAAGGAGCCTTAATGCTTTCAAAATCTGAACCTGCTCAGCTGCTGAAGGCGTTGGACTGCTGCAAAGCCTGGGGCTCTGGCTCTCCCTCCCACACACCCCCTCCCTTGGGGGCTCCTTTAAGCATCCCATTGTGGTTTATTCAGGTTTCACTTGGGGGGGAAAAAACCCTAATGAAGCCCAGAGTCCTTGTGAAGTGTTAAGGTTTTGCTTTGGGAGGTTAGAAGGTTTCCTCTGGACCTGTGCCCAGGCACTTTTCTCCTTCTCTGCCCACTGATGACCAGAGACCCAACAGCCACCACGTCCTGCAGCACCAAACCCTTCTCTTTGCACAGGGACTGACCACAGGGCTGTGCAGCCAGAAGCTTTTGTACATCTGAGTCCAGGTGACTCCTCTTTCCCCTGCTCTCCCTGCAGGCTGCAGCACACCAGGAGCTTTGTCCTTCTAGAATCATAGAGAGGTGGAGTACAGTTCCCTCAAGGCTGCCACCTTATTGTTTTCCCCCATATTTCAAATACTTATCTTTTTTTCCCAAAGACAAGGTAAGTCTCACAGCACGTGTGTGACACTTGCCTGGTGTGACAGGCTCTGCAGCCAGCCCTTGCACCCTGCTCCTTGGTGCCATCCCAGGTTTTTAATGCCAATAGGTGTGTGTAAGCCACGCTCAAGTGTTCCTGGGTTTTCACCTTCTGTTGTAGAGGGAAGTTGTTCCAGTGTCACCCAGCCAGGTTTCTGTTGTAGATCGTGGTGATTGTCAACTGCCAAGGGATATTTTTAAATAAATCTTACCAAGGCATTTCAAATAAAGCCAGTCTGCCTGTTTTCCTTTTCAGTCCTGCATTGTCTTCTCCCCAGGTAACCCTTTGGTTCATGGTCAAAACCCCATTATGCACCAGTGTCAGGGCTATTGAGAGATGTACCCTGGGGGTTTGTAGTTTACCTGGCAACTGTGGGTACAAGAAAAGCCCAAACCAGCAGTTTCCAGAAGACCAGGCTGCATGTGTCCATAGGCAGCTTCGGGGCAACGTGGGATGATGAGGGACAACCTGGAGGTGGCTGCACCATCTGCAGGTGCTGCTGGGGATCCTGCTCCTCAGCCATGCTGTGGCACCAGGAGCTTGGCAGGAGCAGCTGATTTCTCCCTTCTTTGTGTTTCAAGGTTGTCCTGGATGCCTGAAGGGTAAGTATTAACTTCCCCCTGGGTGTGGTCTGGGGCTCCCAGGCTGGTGTGTGCTGCTTCTCAGTCTCTGAGGAGCCACCATCAGCTTGAGGATAATCATGATGGAAATGTCCACCGTGCCCCATGGTGTGCTGCTGTGGCATCCAGAGCTCTCTCCCCATCCAAGAGCCATCCATGTGGATCGTGTGGGTGGCTGAAGCTGTGCCCAGCTTGTGCCTTTCCCTGGTTACCAGAGATGATTTTTCACATTTTCTTCTCGAGGTGAGAACTTGAGGGTGGCTGTTGGCATGGGCTCGACAGGGCACAGGGAGACCTGGGTCCTCTCTGGCTCCAGTGTTGTGGAAGGTGGGAATGGAGCAGATCTGCCAGGGCCTGACCAGGTTTCTTTGGTCTGTATGCTTGGGGGTTTCCCTGGGGGGTTTCCCTGGCCAAGGTTTCCTGGAGGGCTGCTCCTGTGGTTTCCTGTGGCTGCTTCACCTCCCCCTGGCTCTCAGCCCCACAACCCCAACACTGGCCCACCCATTCTGTGTCACAGCTGAGGTTTCTATGCAGGATGCTGCCCATGTTGCCCACCCTGGACTTCCTCTGTGTGTGTCAGCAAGGGTGCTCAAGCCTGGCTCCCACAGCTGGCTTTGTTTTCACCCCCCTTTAAAAGCTTTTACTCCATTTATGGGGCCAAACCCTTCTCTGAAGTGATGATTTTTTTCCCCGGCTCTCCCTGGGTTCATAACATCTCAGCCCAGCCAAACCTGAAGCAGTTTGTATTCCATTACCATGGGTGCTGAAGCACCTGCTGGTGGCACCCCGAGGCACGGGTCTGCCACAGCTCCTGGGGCAGCAGGAACCTGCCAGGGCCTCGCTCAGCAGGGCCACAGATGGATTTTGTTCTCTCTTGGTCACCAGTGGTTTGCTTTGGGAAAGTAAATTTTTGTTGCTTTGCAGCATCAAGTGGCAATTCTCATTTCACAGCTTTGTGGAGTTTATAGGAATTTAAGAGCTAGATTCAAATGGACTTCATTAACATGCTTAATTATCTTATAAGCCTCATATCCATCTGTCCTGCATATGCTTGGTACTCAGTGCTGTGAGACAAGTGACCATCTTGGGCTTGGCACAAGGCAGATGCAAATGGGAGCTTTTGGGGAGAGCCTAGCTCTGCCTGCAGAGGGACCTGCCAGGGGCACGTGTTGGAGAATGTGAAATGAGATTTTTTGTTTTTTCAAAAAGGCCACATCCAGGCTGGGAGCCTGGAAATGAACTGGTAAAACCTGACAGCATCATGGAGGAGCTGCCTCCACCACTGGACTCAGCCCGTGGGATGCTACCCTGTGCACCTCACCTTCCTCTCTTCCCAGGAAAAGCAGGGATGCTGCCTTGCACCAGGTCTCCAGGTATGTTTGTAATGAAGCCAAAGCAGAAGGTGAATTTGTTTCTCCTGGGAAGGAGGAAGGACCCAGCATGCAGCAGCCCCGGGGCAGGTCTCCTGCCACCACAGGGGTGAGTCTGTGTGTCCAGTGAGCAGGGAACACAGCACATAGCAAAGTGCTGATGGTGGGGCTCCTTCCCACCTCCAGCTCTTGCCAGCTCGCAGCATGGTGAAGACACCTCATACCCACAGGGGCTCAGATAACACCCTGGCCCAGGCACCCCTCTGCCTCCAGCCTCCCTGGTCCAAGGCCAATGTGGCTATCAAGTTACTGGCCACTCCAGCCTCCCCGTTTTCCTGCACTGCAGCTGGACATGAAGTTTAAGAGTGAGGATATTGAAAAATTTAGAGCTGGAGCTCTAAAAAAATAAAGCTAAACATTAGCATGAGCTGATGACACTGCATGTTTGGGGCTAAACACTGGAGTGCTGGAGCCAGAAGGATCCTCAGCACCTGGGAAGCCCCAGAGCTTCCCATCATCTGCCACAAACTGAGATGTGGCTGCAGGGTGAGCAGTGCTGCTCTGTGCTGCTGGGTGACTGGGGGCACTGGGACCCGTTTGCAGCTGAAGAGCCCTCACTGGGCTGCTGTGGAGGAGGTGGGAAGCCAGCACAGACCCAAGGATGGGCACAAGAAGCCACCAGCAAAGCCTGAAACCCTGCCACAGCATCCAGCTCCCCTCCAGCTCTGGGATCTGGGGGCTCTGTGCACCCAAACCTCTGCAGAGCCAGGCTGTGTGGAATGGGGAGAAAAAAGGGTGGTTTGGAGACTGGTTGGTGATTTTGTGGTAGGTGCTTTGTGCTTCATGGTTGTTTTGGAAGGAGCTGAGGGATGTGTCTGGTGAGCACAGCCCCCAAGGGTCCCATGGTTTGATGGTGGTGGTATGGATGATGAACAAACCTTGATTGATGTCACTTGTGGTTACAGCCCTGGAGCTGCTGTGCCAGCTGGGCTTGGAATCCCTCCTCCTGAAAAAAAAAAGTTAAATTTTATCTTTTTTAAGCCAGAGAAGATTCAAGTGAAAAGTGCCTCCCTCGTGTTGCTCCAGCCCCATGAAGCTGTGGTCACTTCATGCTTACCTCAGCATGCAGGACCCTTGGCTGCACCCGTGGGTGCCTGTGAGATCTGGCTGTGCTTGAGCTGCTCTGAGAGGGGCAGGTCCTGCTGGTTCAGCTCCTCGGCTCCCAGTTCTCCTAAACCCTGCCTGGTGAAACCACCCTGTGTCCAGCAGGAGAGCTGAATTTGCAGCTGAGCTCTGGCAGTGTGCATCACTCTCTGCTTCCAGGATGGGTCCCCAGACCCCTCTTCCGCTGCTGGACCATCTCCTGCCAGTCCTGTGGTTTATCCCTTCTTCCTGGGTGCACTTCTTGTTTTTAGACCTGCTGCAAGGAGGTCCAAGCCCCTAAAGGACTCTCGTTGCTAAAGGTGCTTCCCAGAGCCTGATGATGCCAGAAGAGACCCTGCAAAGGAAGGGGAAGGTGCCATGCAGAACCCTGCAGCTCTGCCCTTTGCTCCTGCGGGCAGATGGGGCCAGGGTGGCCCTGGGGACACGGGGACAGGGGAGGACAGGCAAAGGTGCGGGGCCCGGCATGTCCTGGCCTTTATCTCCCCCTAGTGCCACCTGCTCCTTTGCTCGGGCTCTGCGCAGCGCCCGGAGGTGCCATGCAGGGTGGTGGCTTTGTCACCGGCACGGGGGGCACAGCAGCTGCCGGGGACACGGGGGGCAGTGCTGGGGGGGGACAGGGTCCCGTTGCCATCGGGAGCAGTGACCTGAGTGACCCCAGCTCTGTCTGAAGGGCCACAGCATCCGAGGGGGTGTTTGGTGTCCTGAGAGCAAATCGCTGCGGTGGTGACAGGGAGGAGAGGGACATGGTGGGCAGGGAGGTCAGGAAGGTTCCTCTGTTTCTGCCAGATGATGGGAGGTTTTGGTGCTTCCCAGATGATGGGAGGTTTTGGTGCTTCCCAGGTGCTGAGCATCCTTCCAGCTCCAGCATCCCAGTGTGTAGCCCCAGACGTGCAGTGTCCCCATCACTGGGTGCTGTTTAACCCGGGGGCCCCTCAAGCTGACATTTCTGAGGCTGACATGAGACTGTTTCAATGTTACAGTCTTGTGGCTGCTGTGACCTGTCCCCTTGCAGCCAGTGCAGCTTAATGGTTCCTCACAGCTGCCAGGAGCCCCAGGAGAGGGCTGTCCCCCCCTGCCAGGCCCTGGGGTCTGTAAGGCCAGACCCCCCCTGGGTCTGTTCACTCTGCTCAGGGCAGCCCAGGCCCTGCTGGAGCTGGGAATCAGCAATGGGCTCTGTGACACCTTTGGGGACAAGGAGCTCAGTACTGAGCCCATCTTGTCCCCAGGCCATGTGTGCACTGAACTGTGTCCAGCCTCATGGAGAGCTACAGGGTCACACACAGCCTGTTGGGGCTCCCTGGGTGCCACCAGCATGTGGTTTGTCCCCTGCCATCAGCTCCAAACTGCCCATCTCCTGTGACCCAAACAGAGTAAAAGGAGGAAGAGGCTCTTCCTTGGAGACTGGCCTGACAGTCAGTCAGCCCAGGGCTGAATGATGCAGGCAAGGAAAAGCTTGAAGTGACACATTTGGCACCAGGAAAGGGCTTTGTAAGGCTGTGGGTAGCCAGGATCTACCCAGTGCTTGGCTCTCCAGGGAGCATTGTGCCCCTCTGCCCCTTTGCACCCCACTGCAGGTGACACCCTGGGCTCTACCTGGCACCACCAGAGACTCAATGTTTCGGGGTTGTCCCTGAGCTGGGGACAGAACTTGTCCTGATTTGAGTGCGTTTGTGTTGCTTTTTGGGATATTAGATATATTTTAGCCCTTCTGCTCAGCTGTGGCCAGGAGTGAGACCTGCACACATGTCCTCTGCAGGGTCCTCCAGCGCTGCTGTGCTCCTCCAGGCACCCATCCCTGGGCCATTCCTGGCAGGAATCAGCCCACAGAAGGAGTCTGCTGCACTCTTCTGGCTTTAGAAACATTTCAAGTTGGAGGATTCCTCTGTTTCAAACCATGTTAAGAGGAATCACCCAAAGGGTTAATGGCAACGAAACCCCGTTTGGTTTTGGCAGCCCTGCACCCCTGGGTATTTATAGCAGGGTGAACTTTGAGCGTGTCCAGCCAGCAGGCAGAGCTCAGGACAGAGCCACAGGGAGGCTCTGGCAGAGCTGGAGGCTCTCGGGGGTCCTGGCCCCGGGGCTGCAGCAAAGCCACCACCTCCTGCCCCCTGTGCACCCCGCTCCAGAGCTGGGCACCCCCCAGGCAGGCAGCACCAGGGACCCTAGGGGTGGGACACCCTGTGAATGTGCAGGGTTAAGCCTCCAGCAGCCACAGGATCCTCGGAAGCAGTCAGCAGGATACAGACATCTGTTTGCTGTGAGGAACAACAGGCAGAAGGTCCCAGCTTCTGGTGCTGTCCCAGCAGGTGACCTGCCAGCAGGGCAACCCCGGGTCTGGCTTCCCAACTCTGAAACGGGGTCGAGGAGGGAGGGAGTAGGGGTGGCAGGGGATGGGACACTATTGTGTGTGTGCAAAGCCATGGAAAAAAAAAAAAAAACAAAACAAACCCAAAAGAGAATTTGCTTATCTCCTAACAGGTGGCAGCTGTACCTGTGGAGTGACAGCCCTCACAGTTGAAGAAGCTGTCAGTTGGTCCATGTCCATATGGTTTGGAAAAGTTGAGTGAGAGGCTGGAGAAGGTGCTGGACTCGTGTGTCCAGGGCCACTCCACAGCCATGGAGAGCCTCAGACCTTGCACTGCCACTGCCTTGTGCTGAGGGAAGAAGTGTCTCAGAGAGATGTTTTCTGGCGAGTGCTTGGACAGGTGCTTTCCAAAGGGCATTGATCAGACCTGGGAAAGTCAGATGGAGCACCATCTTCTTCATGGAGATGGCACACAGGCTGTGAGCCAGCCACAAACCAGCTCAGGGGGCAGTGGTGACCCTGAGACAGCCTTCTTTCAAGAGCAGGACTGTTGGAAAGGGAGCAGCAATACTCCTGAGGGTGGGCTGAGCTGCTGGTCACTGTGCAGGACACCCACCCGCCCTGCAGAGCCCGGATGCTCTTGCTGCTGGTACTGCAGCTCTGGGGTTTACAGCAGCCCCAGCCCTGCTGATCAGTGGTTCTCCAGCAGCAGCATTGCCACAGCTGGGAGATGGCTGGAGCATCATTCCTAGGAATGATTGAGACTGAAGCAGAGGGGAAACCAGAAAGTCCTGGTCTGGTACATCTCCATCTCATATTTTGGCCACACCATGCTGTGGAGAACCCCTTGACACAAGTATGTTTCCTCACACAGAAGGGCTAGAAGTGGAGATAGGAAACAAGGATGATCAAAGAAATGGAGTGGCTTCCACCCAAGCAACAAGCAGACAGGTTGGGTTGTTTCATCCCTGGCAGGAGGTGACAAGGGAAAGAAGAGAGAAGGCAGGAGAAGCTGTTTTTCCCAGGTCAGAAGGATTTGGGTGGATTCTTCATGAGGAGGATGGGAGGTGCATGGCTTACCCAGGTTTTCTCCAACCCATTCTCCTGGGGCTGAGCACAGAACTTGTAGACGTGGTTACTGGAAACCTACCAAGACCATATAGGATTTATTTTTTTTTCCCCTCTCAAAAGCAACCGAAATACTTTGGCTGAAATTTGCTTTTTTCCTTACTAGCTTTCATTGCAATTCTGGCCCCAGAAGAGAGCATTTCATCAACCATAGGTAATATTTGACAGCACTGTAAGCAAATGAAAATTGGGTCTCAGAAAAGGCAGTGTCTGGAAATCTTCATCATGGAGAACTGGCCTCATTTACAGTTACAAATATTTACAGTTTTGTACAATTACACATCTTGGCCAGCTCTGAGGGCAATTGCTCAAGATTGTCTCTTTTTACTGAGAATGCTGGTGATTTATTTGGGGGAAAACTTATTTTATACCATCTGGAGAATAAAATGGTGTTTCTGTTGCCTCTGAGATGTTTTGTAGGTCCTACCTGGTCTAGGCACATGAACAGATCTTTGCATCAGCAGGCATAGCAGCAAGCACTGAAATGTCAGGGAGGAGGAATGGTTTCAATCTTACAGATTTCTGCATAAAATAGAGGCTAAACGCACGTCTTCAAAGTAATTGAGCAAGGATACTGTTCATTACAGAAGGTTGTTGGGGGGGAAAAAATAGGCTGATTTACATTTTTATAGGAAATGAAAGGAGTTTTGTGGGTGACATAGCACCTTCCAGTGAGAATGTCAGCATGAGATAAGTGGGCTTCAAATAAATGAGTAAATATTTTCCTGCGAGGACTGAATTTGTACCCGGGAGCTTAACTGGGGAGGAAAGCAACTTTAAAAGAAATTTTGTGTTGCTATAAAAACTACGTTTTTGTAGCACTTGCTACATTTTAGTGGCACAATTTACTGCAAGGATTTTAGTTCTCACCTTTGCCTGCAATTTTTTTTTTGCTGGGTCATTTGTGTTTTGGTGAAGCTTTGGGGAGCAGGAGAACTGGGCTACCTCTGTTTTGTGGATGGGGTTTTTTTTGGGGGGGCAGGAATTTCAGGACAGGAGGAAAGCTTGGGGGGCTTTTAGGAACTGAGGGATTTTTCAGCTGCCATCAGAGTGGGCTGTAGTTCAGCGATGTTTTAATTTCATTCACAACGAGAAGCCTGGTGGGGGTTTTATTCTGGTTTCAGGTTGGTGGCCCTTTGAGATTTGCTATGCCATCCTTCAGATCTGCTGCTGTCTGGCATAACAATTCAGGTTGCTCAAAAGCAATGATTAGCATAAATGAAGGAGTGGGTGAAATGTTCATTATATTTCCTACTGTCATGTTTGTGTACCAGATTTTGTTACCATCTGTCATTTCTGTTTTCTTGTTGTTGCCAAAAGTTGTCATTCTGAATGGAGGGTGGAGACATATTTTCAAAAGCTAACAGGAGATAATTTTAGGTACTTTAGGGCTCCTGTGTTCTCTGCTGGGTGTCAGCAGCCCTCATGTGCATCAGCCTCGCCAGTCTTTAATAAATTCTGTGCAGTGATTTAGTTCAAGTAGTTTTTAAAGTCATTGGCTGCAGCCACATGAATTCATGAGATTCGCAGCTCTCACCGTCAGAAAAAAAGCATCTGGTCCTTGCAATTGCAAAGCAAGCTTGAAAATAAGATATGTACTATCCCTGATGTTAAAGAAAACAGAAAATATAAAGAGAGGGTATATAGTGACATTGGACTGCTATAAGCCAAACTCCTGTCTAGAAATCTGACCAAGGAAAGCAAGAGCTCCACTGTGACAGACTGTGACGTCCCCAGATTATTTCCAGAGATGTAAATGTCCCAGGGATGAGAAGCTGGACAAATTCAACCTTGAAATAAGCTGCAGCTCTCTTGCAGCGACAGTAACTGCACACTGCGACAGTCTGCGAGGGGAGCAGTGCACTCACCAGGGCTCACAGCCTTTAAAGCAGAATTAGCTCATTTTCAGCAGCGTGGTTTTAATTCACTTTGGGGAGGACTGGCTCAGCCTGCGAGCAGGGAGATGAAGCCACGAGGATTTCTTGCCTTGTCCCAGTGCTGCAAGGTATCCCTGTCTGAGAGCTCAGTGCCCTGTGCCAGCTGGAGAGGGAGGGGGCTCTGGGGTGCTTGAATCATCCCCCTTCCCTTGGGATGGGGCACCAAGCTCCTACTCTGAGTGTTTAAAAGCTCCCTGGCAGTGCTGGGGCCACGCTGGCACCTCATGCTTCCCATCTCAGCCCCAGCAGCTCTGCTTTCCCAGGGGCTGCTGGGTTTTTGTTCGACCACAGTTAGTGTTCGAGGGAACTGGAGAGACCTGTGACAGCCATAACTACAGAAAAGGTGATCTAAAGGTTTCAGATGGACTTAAACTTCAGAAAAACACGAAGCCAGACAGTTTGGGGATTTTTTTTGATGGTTTGGGCCATAACCAACCAATGATCCAAGTTCATAATGATACCAGAGTGCTGTAGTGGGATCTGATGCTGGAGAGGGTCCCTGCTCGCTGAGGGAGAAATGAGGAAGAAAACAAAGGGCTGCCTTTGCTCTGAAAGAGGCAGAGAGAAGTCTGAAGATCTGGACCTGAAGGCTGGAGGGCAGACCAGGGCCATGTCACAACAGCAAATTCTACAAACCTCATGAGCAAATTCCACCTGAGCATTTCAGGATGCTGCGAGCGTCAGCGAATGCTGCTGTAAGAACTTTGGGTCTGTTTTTATTTTGCAGATGTATTTCAGAACTGCCACATTCAAACCAACCTGGGAAATTGCCCTAAAAGCACACC
This sequence comes from Florisuga fusca, assembly GCA_038090715.1. Taxonomy (NCBI): domain Eukaryota; kingdom Metazoa; phylum Chordata; class Aves; order Apodiformes; family Trochilidae; genus Florisuga; species Florisuga fusca. The sequence continues at coordinate 659,577 of JAAWXA010000038.1, forward strand.
AAGTACGTTCTTGTGTAGGAGAACCTGGAAGGCAGCTGAGAAGCCTTCAGATAAACAGGGAGATGTGGGCTTGGACTCTGGGGAGTGGAACTGACCTAGCAGAGGGGCCCAACTGGATGCTTAGAAGCTGCTTTAATAGATGTGACCATAAACTGGATAAGGTGGACTTGGGGGATAGATCCAAAGGGTGATAGCTTGTCAAGCATTGCTCCAGGATCACGATGATGGGATCTCCAGGCTGAGTAATTTGGAGCTCATCTGGCTGCACTCCCCTGCTAAGCTTGGGATAAGCTTTAATGGCTGCTGTGGGATAGGAAGAAAACCAGGAAAAAAGGGAGTTTCCCTTCTTAATGCTTAATCTGCTGATGGCTTAAGAAAACAGGAAAACAAGCGACCTAGGATGATCTAAGAGCAGTGTGCTCAGCACAAGGGTATGTGTCGACAGGCAACCTGTTGAATTCAGCATTGTAGGAAGCAAGCAGTGAGTGTAAGGTGGACAGGGTGGCTTGAAAAGTTAATCCTGTGACAATTAGAGATGGTGTTGTAACAGCAAAATCAGAGGGTGAGATGACACCAAGAGCTTACGGTGTGTCAGGTCTTGCAAGAATGGGACAGGAATAATACATAACAAAAATAATCCGGCCTCATGCTTTAAGGAATGGAGCAATAATCTGAGAGAGCTGGAGAAGGTTTTCCTCCCAGTCCAGGTGACAAGGTGTTTGGCCTTCTGGAACTTCAGGTGAGAAGAGTATCGTGCCCAATCAAGGACACAAAGACCAAACAAAATTAAAAGGCATCTGGACTAATGTGTGGTGATGTGCCTGTGTGATAAAAGTGCTTCCTGACCTTTACAGGGATTGCTTTATACCCTGGAGCACAATATTTTATTACTCTTCCCTTCTACATGATTTATCATAGAAAAATATTATTTTGGCTATAAAATTATCCACCTTCGTTTTAAGCCCAGCAATAGTATTTAACTTTCCAATCCTTTTTGAAACTAATTTCCCCAGGCAAATTACAGACTGTGCCAAGAGATTCCTTCGGCTTTAAATTTTCCTGCCATTAATGTCACGGAATGGGACATCACAGCTGAGAAGGGTGATCATTTTTTTGATAACCTTGAAAGCAACAGAGGAAAGCACCTCAGCAGAGTTGCTCTCACACAGGTTTTGCAGTGGAAATTCTCTCCTGTGCCAATGACCACCACCACAACAGTCCTCTCTCTGCTGCCCTGCTCTGATCTCCTTCAGCTGAGCCAGAAGCTGTAATGACAATAATTATTTCTGGTTTCACCTGAGCCCATTAGTTAGGTGAAGGATGATTTCTGCTGAAGAAGGATTTATGGCTGAAGCCCTCCTGCTCCCTTAGGGGGAAATTTGGGACTGCAGTGACAGAAAAGGTTGGGGTTTGGCTCTACCACACGCTACGCTGAGCACCCAGGAGATGCCAGGTGGGATTCAGAGAGGTGATGCAATTATTTGGTAAGAGGTGGGTAAGACACATCTGGGTGGGATGCATGAGAGCCAGACCTTACCCAAGGAGCTCTCCAAGAGAACCCCAGGACTAGAGAAATAATGGAGCCTTTCAACTGGCTGCTGCCGTAACAAGAAAAAATAAGGAATTTGTTTGGGATCAAACTGATGTGAAAAATTTGGTCAAGGGAAGGTTGGTGTAATGATATATTTTGGTCACTTTGTCTTTTCTCATTCTTTTTTTTTTTCTTCTTCTCTTTTTTTCATTATTTCAGAGCTAAAAGCTGTTTTTAAAGCTTTGCTCATGCAGCATGGAAATTAAATGTTTTCTTTATCAATTAATAGATCAGAAGGTTTCAGTGCTTTCCAAATTCCAAAAGCTGGAACCTCAGGGCTTTTCTGAATACTCACTGAATACCTGAACATGCAAGACTTACCCATCTGCAGAAAAGTACAGCTTTGCACAGGCGTGTTATTTGCTAGGGAGGGGGGGAAGGAGGGGGATGGTGGAAGCCATCATCATCCAATTCTACCAGTCCCTCAGAAAAACTGAGAGACAACCAGGATTCGGTCTCATTTCTCCTAGAAAATGCAGTTCCTAACTCCAGACCACAGGGAGGCATCTCCTCTGCTTGACACCTGCTGCTGTAACGTTCTCCTGATGTCTGGTTGGTGTCACCCCAGCTCTCCTGAACCTCAGTTCCTGAGCAAGAGCATCCCCAAGAGACCACCATGTCTACCCACTCACCCCAAGGCTGGAGCTAGATCTCTCTTGATAGCTACTGAGCCAATGTGGTGCTGGGGACCAGACACCCAAGGCATGGCTTGCTGGGGTGCTCTTCAAGCAATGTGGTTCTCAGTTGCAACAGATCATCCCCTTTGAACCAGACCACAACAAGCTCTGAGCTCCTTTCTCCTGTGAAAACTGATCTTTTTAGTCTTAAAGAGAGGAAGAACCCTCGTGATGGTGGAAGAGTACAGCTGGAGACACAAACAGGGGGTTAATGTATTCACCTTGTCAACCCAGCTCAGTGGGCTCCCTGCCCTGATGAATATTGAAGAATTTTATACAAATTGGAACTGGTTAAGCAGGACAGTTTTCCAGAGACCCAGCCCAGAAAAGCTTCCTGGTGGCTGCTGGGGGCCCTTCCCTCCACAGGAGGAGAGCTCAGTCTGCAGCCTTGTCAGAGGCTTGAGGGGGATGTGTACCCCTGTTCCTCTTCAGGGTGACCTGTGGGACATGCAGGCTGGAGGGGTCCCCAGGAAGGGTGGTTGTGGGGAGACCTCAGGCAAGAGGGATGGAGTGATGCAGAGGGCCCTGGGTGCTGCAGAGCTCATGTGCCACAAGCTAGAGGGGTCTGGATGTGCCCAAAGGCCACCAGGCATTTCCATTGCTGGAAGTGGCAGCAGACACAAAATTCAGGTGCCTCAGGGGGAAGGAGAGGGCTGAGCAGAGCAGAGCCTGCAGATGGGGTGGTGAGCAGGTGCTCAGGACAGCAGCAGGGAAGGGAAATCCTGTGGAAGAGCAGGGCATTTCCTTCCAAGGAGCTCAGCTCTGGGGCAGCAGCTGGGGTCTGGAGGACAGTGCTGTGCCCTGCCCCAAGTGGGCATGTCAGATCCATGATCATATGTGACAGTGCCTGAGCAGAGACAGAGCAGCCACCCCTGGGGCTTTCTCCTTCTCTGAGAACTTCCATACATTTGATTTTTTGAGCCTAACACAGAAGATGAAGGACCAGTCTGCCTTCTAAACACAAAACATTTCAGAGTTTGCTTTTAACCCAGGTGATGGGGAGAGGCTGACCCTCCAGGAAAGCTTGGGATGGTTCTCTGAGCATTCAACAGTCTCTATTAAGACTTGAATCTTTTTAACAGGTGTGAAAAGTTGAGGCCAAAGCCAAAACGTAAAGGTTTGTGGACAAACCAGGATTTACCCTTGACAAGGTAAAAAGAATTTTCCAGGAACAAAGATCCTGCAGGTAACCAAAGGTCTTGAACTATAGCTGTGACAGACACCATGAGTTATTTCATAGAAGATGACCAAGGCAGAGGGAGAAGCAAAGGTCAGAAGAGCAGGAGCACCACCAGAGCAGTACCATTGTGGCTACTTCCAGCAGCCAGGATAATGGCAGAGCAAGGCAAAATGCAATCAGTGTCCCCATGGCTTTGCAAGGGCTCAGCAGAATTTTGCAGATGAGTGACTAAAAGGATGACGGTGAGACTATGAGCTCAGACAGGGTGTTCATGAGAACATCAGATTTTGCTGCAGCATAAAATAAGGACTGTCAGCCAGAACACAAGGAGGGCATTTCCAAATGTCATCTTAGATGACATGGAAGCCACTGCATCGTTGTGAGCACTGCTACCAATTAAGAAAAAAAAAAAAGCTGTTTTTGGAGAGAGAAAAACAGCTGAACTATGAAATTTACAGACCTGAATTACTTCTACAAAAGCAATATGCAGACTATTTAAGTAAGTTAGTAAATGCTTGGATCACATTTGATTGAAAGGAGCAATGCTCAGTGTGGTAAAATGTGCTGAGCCCTTGAACTCATCCCTGCAATGCCCTCATGGAAAGAGCAGAGGGTGGAGATGGGTGAGGAGGAACCTGAAGATGCTTTTCGAGGGACAAGGAATTGCCCAGTCCCCCACCTTGGGACAGAGGTTCAGAGATGCTTGTATAACTGCCCTGAGGGGCATGGGATGAACAGAAGAAAGAAGGGACAGAGATGCCAGCCCCTGTGGAAAGGATGATGTTTCTGTGAGATGCAAGTTCAGACAAGAGGAGGATTCTGTGGAGAACTTAGATGGGAGGGCGAGCGGTGCTCACCCCCGGAGCTCACAGCCCAGCACCTTAACTTGGACTGCCATGCACTTGGGACACCAGCCTGTGACCTGCAGCACCTGAAGAGCTCTGCATGCCCCCTCCTTCTGCCTGTGTCATGGCCAGGCCAAGCCTGACAGAGGGAAAAAGCAAAAAGGTGGATAACGCTGCAACCTTCCCATCTCACATGGCTAGAGCTCACCCATGCACACCCTCCATCTCCACGGGCTTGAGGAAGGGATCTATCACCATAATCTGTAGGGGAAAAAAATGTCATGTCTTTATTTTGGTCCATGTTGGCTGAAACCGTTCATAAAACACTAATTGCAACTGCTAAAGGGCAGCTGGCAGACATGGAACTTGCCCAGATTACCCACATTACTATTTTATGGATGGAAATAGGATTTTTCAAACTGGCTGTGAGGCTGGGTGGGAGCTGGTGTCAGATGGACAGAGCTGTAATGTAGCAGTGCCCAAAGACTGACATCTTTTGTAGCAGTTTGACTTAGAAATGTAAAGCAAATGGACTGTTGTCTCAGACAAAGTGCAAACTGTGGTTTCTAGAGCAACAACGCAGGGTAAAAGCCTAGAGGCATATTTATACAGATTTATCCATAATAGTTTGTCAGGCATGGCAAAATTACAGGCCTATTCCAGCAAAAGGGCTTCACATTCGGGACCTAAGAAAAAAGGACCTCTCAAGAGTGACGGATTTGATTAGGGTGGTGACAGAAGACTACATGTTTTTCTTGAACTGTAATTCTCACTTCTGTGAGATAGCATTACTTGTTACATGGATGATTCCCTTACACCAGAGTTTTGCTAGCAGAGAGGATGGTCTCAAGAGAGGATGGGTGGGATTTTGAGAAGTTCACAGTGATGTCCATATTTACATCCAGTCCCCACGAGACTCTATCATCAATGAGTTGGTAGGAAATGGCTTTAAAGTAATTAATATGTACTAAAAAGGAAAGGAGAATCGGGTCTGACAAGTGCTTAGCAGCACTAAATAACAGGATGGCATGTACAGAACATGGCTAACCACCCGCAGGTGCTTTGGTTTGCAGAAAATGAAGCAAGGAGACCACTTGGGATGTTAGTGAGGCTCCATAGCCCAAGGAGCTAAGGGTTTGCAGAAGTGCACAGGCATACAGCTAAATGCAAAACAGCACTATGATTGCGGTCCCAGGGGTTACCACCACTTCCTGAACACAACAAAAATTCACACATCCAGGGAAAATCAGAAGCCAGAAGCAACAGTTATTTCACACAAAGTTGCTCCACCATCCCACGAGTGCAGGGTGTCTGTGACCAGGCAGATACACTTGGAGGAAGAATTGGCAGCACCTTCTGCAGCAGCCAGGAGGAGGGGAGGCAGCAGGCTCTGGCCTTGTCTTTTTTCCTGGGACAGCTTTGTTTGGCAGCACGTGGGGATGGTAAAGGCAACCATGCTGTGACACAACCTGATCAGGAAAAAGGGACACTTATTCCCAACAAGAACTGCTCTGAGGATGCCATGGTGATTTACAGTATGGAGCTCCTCAGAAGTTATCCAAATACTGTTAATTGTTTTTTCTGTAAGGTTTTGAGGTCACAGGCTATGGAAATGATACTTCCATGTTTTGGCCTGGAAAGGAAGGTAGGATCTCAGGAACCGTGTCTTTAAGCAGCTTAGTTTTGGAGACAGGAAGTCTGTAAATGGGCTGCAGTAGTGCAGATTTCATTAGGCAATTTCTCTTGGAATTAGTCCCCGGATAAAGGAGTTATCCATTAAGCACCTGCTTCATCGTGAGTCACCATGACTATAGATCAAGTCCTCAAGAATGGGTGCAAGTGCTTAACAGGGAGCTGTGCACTGGGGTCCAGACTGGGAATCCTGGCTGCAAGTTTGCAGTTGTAGGGCTGGTTTTCTTTCTACTCAGTGTCTTTCAAACAGTTTCCTTCTCACAAAATCCTCATTCTCTGTCTGGCATTACCGGTGCAAAGGGCACCCACCTCCAACAGCAAAACATTTTCCTTCAACCTAAACTGGGAAAAATGCCTTGTATTACAGTAAACCACTGCTGGACAAGAGCTATTGCTCTTATGTCTGGAGCTGCTTAGAGACATCAAACGCTATCCCAGACTAAGCCATCCTAAAATTGATGGGAACTTGCTGCTTTTGAAGGAAATTAAGGAAGGCACAACCAGAGAGCACTTGCTTGGGTAGTAATACAGTGACAGAAGCAGAGGTCTGTAAGGGACCCCCAGTGTGATTACAGTCAGAGCTCAGCAAGGACAAGGCACCATGTAAATAAATACAGAATTTGCAAGTAAATGTAATGAAATGCATGTAAATGTCAAAGTAAATGTAATCAATTCAAGTTCTGCAGTAAACAAAAGACAGACTCTTTGCAAAAGGTGTCATTGTAGATCTGCTTGCAACCAATAAAACATGGCTGATAATCCATCACAGGTTATGGACTTCATCAACACGTCCTCAGGACTGGCTCGGTGTTCTTCTCCAGCCTGTCCTCCTGTTGTGGCTGCTCTTTGGGGACGTACCAGCACTTAGGTGATGAAAACAGCCCCGAGCAACCCATTTGGGTCTGAGGAGCTCTGCTGCCACGCTGGGACATCACATCACTGGGGCTTACACGACCTGCTCCTCAGGTTAGGAACCAGTATGGAAATCCGCTGAAATACATGAGCTCCAGTCCCACAAACCTGTTTTGGGCTGAGGAAGTCTGTCTAGACAGAGCATAAGGCATTTGTAAAGCAAGGCTGGGTCCAGTTCCTGCTGCATAGGTTTCATGAAGAGGCAGAAAATGTGTCCCTGGCTCCATGTCACCCCCTGAGCTTGGCACTTGGATGAGAAGGGAGGGCATGGCCCCTCCAGGCTGCCTCAGGAGTGCTGGTCCTGCGGTGCCTCAGCCCCGGGCCAGAACTGACCGTACCAGGGAAAACCCTGGGAGGGGAGACAGGGGAGTGATGAGAAGGGACATTTGTAGCAGGTCTGAGAGGGGAGAACCGGGGGTGACTGTGAAGAAACAGAGGGAAAACTGAGGAGATCTGAGGGGAGGATAATGTGCTGAGCCTGAGGGGACAGTATGAGGGGGGGTGTTGACAGAAGAGAGCTCTTGTAGGACTGAGATGGGAGAATGGCTATGAGAGGTCTGAGGGGAGACTGAGAGGGGACATCTCCGGCAGGACTGGGAAGGGAGACTGTGGGGGGGATCGAGAGGGGGATAATGTCGGGAGTGACTGTCACGGGCCTGAGGGCAGACACAGGGAGACATCTGCGATGTGACCCAGGACGGAGGCTGCTGGGGAGGGGGTAAGGGAGGGTGGGTGGNGGGAACCGGCCTGGCGAGGTGCCGGGAAAGGGGGGGAAGGATCCCTCCCCGAAGCGGTTGGGCCTTCTCCAGTCGAAGTTACCGGGCGGGATCCGTACGCCAAGTACCGTCCCGGCTATAAATAGCGGTTGGGAGAGACGGGTAACGAGGGCTTTTGAGTTGAATTTCTCTTTCCTCCGTCCCTCGTCGAGCAACGCTTCGTGTTAATGGTGAAGGGATGGAGGGATCTGCCTCGGCTTGGATGCTGGGGGGTGCCCAGGTGAGCGGGGTGCGGGTAGGGGAGGAGGAAAGCCCGTTCCGCAGGAGCCCCCGCCGCCCGGCTGCTGGAGGGGGTGTCCGGCTTCACATCGGTACTCCTTAAAACCCATAAATCGCCCCCAAGGAAAAGCCCCGTTCAGGCAGCCTCTTCCCCCGTGCCCCTCCGTCAGCTGCAGAATAAAAACTCTTCAGTAGCGTATTAATATCTTGCATTTTTTTTTATCCTGCCACCTGTGACCCTGCTATAAGAGCTGGGCTTGATCCCTTCTGAGCATTTTTTCCTTCGAAAATGAGGAATTTGCAGAGAACAATTTTTTGAGTTGTGTGGTTGCTTGCGTGGTGAAATGCCAGCAGGCTGGCAGTGGCTGCGACTGGTCTGTACGGTGCGGGGTGTCTTCGGTGTGCTTTTTTCTTTGGAATGGATTGTAATGGGTTTACAGGTAACAGAACACCTCAAAATCCTTCATTTCTAGCACGCGTGTCCCTGCTGTAAGTATGCACGTGTGTGCATAAGAGCATCTGTGCCTGTACTGACGTCTCTTCAGTGTTCCAACTGTTTTAATCACTGAAACAGTGGTTTTATAGAAACACAAAATGTGTTGGGCTTGCATTTCTGTTTTCAGAGATTAATGAATCTTGTTGAAGGGACAGTGATAAGTTAATCATGCTCTGCCTGCTGTGTTTTTATAGGCTGAAAAAATTATTGCTCTAATTGAGCTGATAAAATTCTGTGGGTTTTCTCGGTTTGCTTAATCTGTGTTTGGCAAGAGCGTGCATACCCTTCAGTCCTTTTGGTTGCTTGCTTGCTTGCTCTTTTATGCAATTGTGAATGAAACATGTCCAAAATAAATGGCTTTGAGAGTAAGAGTTGGAAGAGGATAGCTAGGTGAGGTGTTGGGACTGAAGTGTGTCGATCCCCTCCATGGGAGCAGCGCAGTGTCATACGGAATGCAGTGCAGTAACTCGGGGAAAGCAGAGTTTTTCTTCAGTTCTTCAGCTAGACACTTTAGACTTTACTGGTAAAGATGTTTGAAGCAGTGTCTCATCCCTTTTTTTTTTTTTTTTCCCTTTTTTGAAGTTCACTTGGTCTGTTCTGGAATGCTTAAGTCATAATTACATCCTGTTCAGCAAGTTTTAATGTGTCTCAGTGAGCTCTGTGCAGTGCTAGATATGTAAACTCCAGCATCTGCATAAAGTTTTGCACAGCTGAGAGGGCCTTTAGTCACCAGGGACAGCAAATCCCAGGTTGCCTTTGAACAAGTTGTGCTCTATTTGTAGCATTCTGTTTTCATCCTGGTGTTCTCCAGGCAGAAATAACTCTCTGCTTGAAATGTGCACTTGGAAGTGCTTTCTCAGAAAAGAATACAGGGCTTTAGGTTCGTTGTCAACAGCTAATGCTGCTCGTTGAGAGATTGCTGAACGTTTCTATGTCATAGCAGGTGTCACAAATAGTTTTTAGTAGCGATTGCTATCACATACAGGCTCCTGAACCTAAACCAGGCTGCTCCTTTGCACTGAGGCTTAAATGAAAAAGTTATATTGCCACCTGGAAAATTGTCTTTGTGACCAGAGGTGCTTGTGGGGACGGGTTTGAGGCTTGTGCCCTGAATGAGCAGAAAGTTGTGTATGGGTTAACGGAGTTGTAACTCCAGTCATAAGCCCATGCCGTTTGGTGCTGCAGCCTGCATGAGTAGGACGTGCTTTAGCAGACATGGTGTTAGGCTGGGTTGTGCAGTCCTCTTGCTGAGGAGTTACATGGGTGCTTGCAGCTGAGCGTAGCCGTGGGATGGCAAAGGGGATGGCAAAGGGGATGGCAAAGGGGATGGCGGCCGGGACGCTCGGCAGAGAGCGAGCTGCTCATCCCTGTTTGTATTTCACTTTATGCTTTGATGCGGTGATGTTAAGCAACTCCCTTTGTCAGGGTAAATTTTAGCTGCCTTTTATCTTTCTGATAAAAATAGCTCCTCAGCTTACCGGAGCAAAGTTTTTTTCTATTGAAATTCTTCTACTTGCGTTCTGGAAATGTCACCTTTCCTGTTAAACTTTTTTTTAAAGTGTCTAAATAAACGTGGGGTCTTGAAGAAGGGAGTAGAGATGAAAGGGTAACAAAAATGTGTACTGTGACCATAGTGAAGTGTCACGTTAGTCACATTTTGCAGTTGCCCTGTTCTTTGTATCAATAAGGAAGGTTAAGACTTGTGGCTGTTAACTTTGCTTGCTTCTGCTGTGCAGTGTTGAGCAAAATAACTCCTATGGTAAAATATCCATGGGAAAGATTTGTCTTTGTCTAGCCATGTAGGAGTAGTGCTTTTGTCTAATTACTGCTTTATTAGGTACACTGTATTTTTCATACCTAAACATTTGTCTCTCCTGTAACTGTTGGGAGACATTTTCATCTAGCGTGCTGCCGAATGAACAAGGGACTTGTAAGAAAAGTAGAATTACAGTAACTTTGGTTATGGCAGCTTATTATTTAAACACAGAATCTTGTGATTATTTTGTGTTGCTGGCATTGGTCCTTGGGCAGAATCTACAGTGACCTGGCAGAGTTCTTGAGCTGTTCTGGACACTGATTGTGAAAAACCTACTGGAATGGAGCAGCAAAGCTGGCGTTGGGTCAGGTGCCCCTTCACGGTGGCTCTGGGAGTGGTGTGGTGGAGGTGTGATGCCTCTGTCTGTGTTTGTTAGGTACCCAGCAGTCCTCTGCTCTTGTGGAGCTGTGCAGGTTCCAGAAACATCACGTCCTAATTTGGGCCAAAGTGGCGGCTGTCCTTAGCGGCGTTAGGAGTTAATGAATTCCTAAAGTAGGTGAAGTTGGAAAGAAGGGTGAGATAAGTAGCTACAAAAAGTCAATTAGAGCCGGGTTTTCACCTCATACTTTCTCGTGTGTGTGATTCTCAGGTTTGTGTTTTTTTCACCACAACTTCAGATCATCAGCAGATTAAGCTTCTGCTGCAAAAGCTGCAGGCTGAGAGATCTCCAGCAGTTCCCATCTCTCCATGGCCCACTGTGTTAGCATGGCAGTGCCCGTGTTAGAGCTGGGGAAGCCTGGCCTTGTCACACGTGCCTTTCTACGTGCTGAGATAAGGAGATCTCTGGCTAGCTCCCAGCAAGCTACAGAACTTTGCAGAAGGGAGTTTGTGCCGATCCGCTGCCTGATTTGCTCTTTCTCTCCTGCCAAAAGCCACATAGGTGTATTCCAGCAGATTTAGTTTTAAAAGAGATGGACCACCTTTAAAAACAAAGCAGCTTAAGGAGAGAGACAGCAAGGCTTTTTTAAGCTTCCCTTCAGATTCCTAGCTGAGACTTCAATTGGACTATCATGTCGGTGATCTAAAACCCGATTTTGTCAGTGCAGGAAAGCATTAGTATGTATGTGTTAGAAAGGTTTGTTCCTGCCTAGTGGAAAGGTTTTGTGGAAGTCTGTTTAATCAGTCTGCTTTCATTTTATATGATGTGTGCAAAACTTGTGTGCATCGTGACAGAATTGCTGTCATACATGTGCTTCCTCCATCCCTCTCTTGAACAAGAAAAAAGATAATTCCATTAAGTGAGCAGACTTGGATTTATCAGCACAAAAGTAGGGGAAGAAATGCTGCTTCTGGAAAGGGGGAGGTGAAGGAGTGAGTGCAGTTGTAATTACTTCATGGGAATGTCCTTTGTTTTGTGGTACTTAGTTGGGATGGGGAAAAGTGTGGTATTTATGGCTATATTTTTTGTTAAGACTTCCCATATACATGTAATGAAGGGGCTGGTGGGTGGGAGATGATGCTGCCGAGCAAAAGTGTTTACTTTGAGCTGTGTTCAGTTTGATACAAGCTGAATTATTAACATTTTTTTGTACCTCAGGTGACTGACCCGCATAACTTTGTCTGCAGCTGTAATCTAGGACATGAGATTTGTAAGATCAGAGATAGCTTCATAAACAAGCCAATTTCTTACCAGTTCCTGAAGCGTTGCTGGTAGTAGGTTATTGTATGCTTTCTCATTATTCGGGGTTCTTGGAGATTTTTCCAAGGAGTTAGACATTAACGTCTGTGTGGAATGAAACACTGAGCAGATGATCTGCTAGTCTGATTTTATGTGACAAGCCACAGTCCTACAATTGTGCTGCTTCCTTCTTTCTGAAAAAGCAGGCAGGAATAAAGGCTGTGCTCAGGGGGGGTCAGTCTTTGTTGTACCCTGGAGATGTCTTGATAGCTTCTGAGATGAATCCCAGTTTTCTGTTGCAGATTATTCACTTTCTGTTGGATGAATGTTCCTTGGAGTTCCAGTACAGTGCCATTAATTATTTCTGCAGCAACATGTTGCATTTTGCTAATATAGCTGCAACATCACATTTTAAAAATCCACCTATCCTTGGTGTTTATTTTTTGTTAGAGATGTTGTTCTCTGTTTTTACCTGCTAATAGAGAAGAACATGAACAGAAGTCTCAATCAGTTTTCAAAATGCTACAGGTTAATGTGAAGTTGGGTGAGAGGGGTAGTTAAAAAACAGGATTTGGAAAATTCTGGGGTTTGTTCTTATACAATGAAAAACCATGTGGGATAGCTTAGAAATCTGACACTTCCATCCTAATTTGGTTTACACTTTTAAGAGTTTTTGCTTTGTAATTCTTCCTTTTAACATAAGTTATGTTTTCCATCTGTCTTCTCAGATGTCTAAGATACAGAGAGAACCTAAATCTTTTATTTGAAAAACTGTCTTTAATAGAGGTGTCTCAACAAATACTATCAAGTATTGTACAGAACCATAGTGTGAATCAAAAGAAAATTGAAACTTCTCTTATCACTGGTAACTTGCAATCATAACTTGGAGTCTAAATCTCTTAACTTACACTTTTCAAAAGCTTACTTCATCTTCTCTTTCCTGTCATTCACCACCATTGAGAAATAAGGTTATTATTTGGAATGTTGGATGAACACCTTACCTTTGATTTGCTAGAACTTTGTGTGTGTCCATATTTTTATTTATACATACATAGGTTCATAAAATAATCTACTTCTCTGAGGGTCATCTGTGATGCTGGGGAAACTGCCTCAGGAAGACAGCATTGTCAAAATGAGTTGCTCTTCCTAGGTGATGTGTTTCCCAGTCTCACAGGTAGATATTATTTCACTGGTGCACTTGGACATGTCAGAGGCAGACATCAGAGCCAGCTGTTTTCTCTTGCACAGTGAGAAGGAAAATGGAATATTATATTTCAGCCCCTGTCTCTGTGTATGTTGCACCTGAAGAGCATGAGCTTCTCTCCTGCTTTGTCCAACTTTGCTGCTACTTGATAGCTGGTTTAGTGGGTGTTGTTGATGACATAGATTCCATGTCATCATTGTGTAGTTTCATCTAATGGAGCAAAGAAATATGGAAATTACCAAGAGACTTGAATTCAGTAAGTACCGAATGTAAATCTGTTTTGTAGTAGCTGTGAAGATTTTCCTAAGGGTCATAAACTCCTTTAAGGAAAGTATTAATGAGAATGATTCAGAACAGCCTCATATCACTGAGATGAATGCCTCAAAGTAAAAGAGATTTGCAACGCCATTGGTTTTCCTCTGTTCAGTCAGTTATGGTTAGAAGCTTTTTTAGAGTGAAACATACAAAAATCATTAGTTTTAAGCATGTCTACTCTTGCTTCCTTATGCACCTCTGGTTTATTTCGTGTTGTGTGTTCTTGCACAGCTGAATTTGAGCTGCCAAGCAAAACGACCCTTCATGTATAATTTGGTATCAGAAATAGGGAGGAAAAAGTGGCATTAAAAAAAAAAGAATGGAACCACACTTTTTGCATCTATTTTACAGCATAAAGGAGACACAAAAGTCTGTCTGTTTCATGGTGATCTTGGGTAACACTCTGTTTGTTTTGTAATATTAATTCAAGTTCATATTAATCATTTGCTATTTTAATCTTCAAAGAATGGGCCCACTCTGTGCTTCTGTAAGAGCAGGTGTGTACAGGTGGGGACTGGCAGAGCAGGGCTGGTGTCTCTGGAGGAGCACTGGGGGCAGCCTCAGCTAGAAGGCAGTACTGAGTGTGGAGTTCTCACCACCCATGCTCAGTCCCTGTGGGGAGGATGAAGGGCTGAGCCATCTGAAACACCTTGTGTTGACCCCTGTATTTAATAGGAAGCCTCTAGCCAGAGAAAGTCACAGTTAAAAGTTTGTTTTATGTCTTCCTATGTTACCTGCTGATTCTTTTTCTAGATGTGCAGTGAGTGTGGCATCAACCTTAACGTTGAATTAGTGGATCTGTCAGTTGTGTCAGCTAACAGGGGACATCACTGTTTTGGTACAGACTTGGCACTTCATGCTACCATAAGCAAGTGCCTAGGATTAATTACTGAATTCTCAGATGATTCCTCTTTAAAGGGTCATCCTGAACTTAAATGTTAAGTCAGCTGTTAAAACAGGGCAACAGAGAAGATGTGTGAGGTTGTAATGGGATGAGAAGGAATCTCGGGTCTGTTAACGTGCTTGTGAAACACGAAAATACTTAATTTTGGTCAGGATGATCTTGTGAATGAGAAGCAGAAGTTACCTGTGGTCTCTCAGTCTGTAGGCAGATTGCTTGCCTCCTCTTCCTTCTGCCCAGATTTCTTCTCTTTTGGGAAAGAAACTTCTGGAATTTGGTCAGTGAGTGTGTGTAGCCTGATTGCCACATGCAGTGTAACAATAATTGTGTCCATGTTGTTGATGCTGCTGGGTAGGATGTAAAGTTACAAGAAGAGACAAAACAGTGATGTCAAAATAGTGAAGATACATTGGGAAAGGAGTAACAGGAACAATCACTATGGAGAAGCTCTGTGGGACCAGAGGAAAGCAAAGTCAATCCATTGGTTGCCATCTGATGCTTCCAAGAACAGGCCTGAGTGAATGCTCATGTTTGGCTGCTTCAGCCATGAGCTTTTTGGGTGATTTTGGTTTTATTCCCTTCTGGCATCTTATAAGAGATAAAAGATCAGATTCGTATCTGAATGTGTTTCATGTTTGTTTCTGTGTATTAACGTTGGTACGAGGTGCATTTACTGTGCCCTAATGTACTGCTTTGTTATTAGTAGTGGAATGTTCAAGTGATCTGGGATCTATTTATTTTTTAATGGAAGGGTGTTAGAAATGGCTCTGTAAGCAGGGATTATTCCTGAAAGAAACCAGTTTCTAAGGTTTTCTGGACCTTCAGCATAGACTGTATTTTCATCATGAGCACAGCAAAAGAGGTGGCAGGGACAATGTGGTTCAGTACTGCAGGGAGAAACTTGAGCTTATGACATTGTGATGCACAATGTGCAAGTGGAAGGAGAGACTAGGAACTTGGTGTAATCAAGGAAGAAAATGAGTTTATACCATTCTTTTTTCAGGGAGGTGAAAAAGCAGGGGGCAGAACAGTTGGTCTTTCCTCTACCAGGTAGTAATCACACACATTAGTTGTGCTCTAGGGGATATAGATCCATGCATTTTCCTCATCCTGACTTGTATGCCTGGTGTTCATGCTGGTTTCAGGAGCATTTTTAAAACTGAATCAATAATTCTTGTAGTATTGCAGGAGAGGTTAGAAGGGAACTGATTCTTTTTCATTAGCTTCTTGATTTGTTTGTTTTGTGTAATGAGCTTGAGTTTTGCAAAGTCACTGAGTTGCTGAAGTTTTTCAGAAACGGATTGTGGGAGATTTGAGGAGTGTGAAGTTACTTTAACTTAAGATTAGCTGGGTTCTAAGTTGATAGTGTCCCTTTTGTTTATTGGCATGCACGAAACGGATCTAGTTTCATTGATTTTAGGAACTGTGTCAGTGCTTAGTTGCTTGTCTGTACCCTGCTGAAATGATATTCATCTTATGCAGGCTCATGCTTTGCCAGGAGACAAGTTGTAAAGGAAGGATGGTGGAGTGAATGCCTCCTTCAGAGTGCCCCTGTCCCTAAAACCCTTGCCACAGTGAAGCAAGAGAAGGCAAGTGTTACTCCCATGTTCAGGAAAGGCTGAAAGGCCAACACAAGCCCTTACAAACATGTCAGCCTCCCCTCTGTCACTGGGGAGATCACTGAGGAGCTGGGGTGAATTTAGTGAAGGGCTGCCAAGGAGGATGCTGAGGGGCTGGGCTACAGACCTGCTGGTGTCCCTTCCACCCTGAGTGACTGATCCTGTAGGCAAGAGAGGACAGGGGTTGTTATTCTGATGACATTCCTGGAGGCAAATACCTTGACTGCCTAAAGGTGAGGCTTGTTTCTGAGTATTGATATATTTGAATTTTGACAAGTCCACTGACTTTGGGAATGAGCAAACCAGACTGTACTCCTTTCTCATCCCAAATGTAAGTAGCTCAAAAGATGGGGCAGAAAGAAATTTAGTTAAATATCCAGTTCTCTTATTATGCAAGCAGTAACTTGTTGGCTTGCTGTTGGATTTCTGATTTCCCCTCATCCCAGTCCACCCAGACATTAGGGTCTCCTTGGCCCAGCCAGGTCCCTCATCCCTGTCTTTCAGACCTGGCTGTTAAACCTTAGGTTCTGGGGCAGCAATGCTGCTGCTCTTCTGAAAGTCAAGTTCAGATCCACCTCAGTTTGCAGTCTCTCTGGGTGGCTCATTAGCTTAAGACACTAATGTAAAGTTTCCGTGCTGGAAATGTTGGGGTTTTTTTCTATGAACGTGTTGTTTAATTGCTGTAGAACATTAAATGCTTTAATTGTCTTTTATGAAACAATAAATTTCAGAACCTTCAAATCTTGAAAGGAGGTTAGAATGGACGTGGTAATTGCTGACTGCACCAAACAGTGTGGCTATTGAGTTGAGTTACCTGACATGGAATTTTAGGGAATGGCTGGAGCTCTGAACTGTTGAGGCTTTGTCTGCTGGGGTCTGGCATGATTGAAAGAAGCCTTACAAAACAAAATTGGGCTCACTGAAATGTAACAGCCATGTTGGCATGAAAGAAAGGCACGGTGAAAATAACTGCTTGTGTGCTGGGACTGTAGTGTGACTTCAGTGTCTGCCGTGGTGATGGGCAGTCAACATTTGGGATGGGAAAGCTCCCGATCACATTTCAAGTGAAGGTAATGCCATTAAAAAATGAAACAGAATTTGATATTTTCCTCCTGCTTGCTTTGTGACACGTTGGAGATAATAAATGACGTCAAGAAATACCATAGAATGTCTGTTGCCTCTCCAGGCTGAGCTAGAGAGAAAAAGAAATGGAGACATTTAATCAAGTCAATTGAATGAATATGTATGTTAAGAAAGAGTCTCCAGATAACAGTTTCAGACAGTCATACAGATGAAAATGCTCTGCCATGAGAACACAACACAGTTTTTTCTTCTGAGAAAGCTTGGAAGGAACATCTTTTTCATTCTGTTTGCTGAAAGTGTTGTCCAGGACGGCAGAGAAGTGTGACATTTAAGCTCACAAAACTGGAATTAGGAGAGAGTATGTCTCAAGTGTGGTTATCTTCTGTGTGTGAAAATAGCTGCTCAAAGAACACGGAATTCTCAAATTGGAAAAGAAGCCCTTTGGAAAGGGTGGGGGTGTTGTAGTTGCTTAGTGCTTTTCCATTCCTTCCAGAGACATTATCTCTGGTTTTTGTCTTGTTCCTGTTAAGAGGCCGTTTGGTTTTGTGTAATGGAGGTAATGAAAGGTGTGAGGTTTGGGATCAGAAGTGCAGTGTTAGTCAACTCTGCTGCTTCTTGAGCAGTGGAATGAGCTGTACGTGGCTTAGGAGTGAAGGGCATTTATCCTCTTTAAACTAAAGACCACTTTGGCTGTTGTGTTGCATGCTAGATAGGCAGCAGGGAGACAGAGCAGGTGCAAAGCTGGGGGGTTGGAGTGGGACTCCTCTGTATAGGTGGTTTTTTGAGCATTGCTTCAGGTAGCTGTAGGTGAAGGCAAAGGCATCTCTTGATTTTTTTACTCTCTTGGTAGCTGCTGTTGACTTTGAGAAATAGTTGAAGCATTGGGAATGGAATCAGTTGTGTTGTTGTGAGGATGAGGGAGCTGTGGTTACTTTTCATTTTGCTACCAGTAGAAATGGGCTGCATTCTTACACTGGGATATTTTTATGTGTGTATAAATATGTTTATTATTTTTATAACTACTGAGACAATCTCTTATCTTTATGAGTGTGTTGCAGACAAGCTCTAGTAGGCTTTTGGTTTCTGTTTTATTTTATAACTGTTGTAAAGTGTGCCTTGTGTTGATGTTTCTAACGTAGACGAGCATGATAAAAATGTAAAACCAGGAAGATTAATCATTGCCTGAACATTTGAATACTCAGTGAATTTTTACACAGCCACTGTGCTAAGCTGTTTACCTGCTTTTTATTTTTGGCTGAGCTGTAAACTTCCCATGTTTAACCTTAATGTATAGGCTTCTTACAGGAGGTTAAGAGTGGTAGATTACTTTAGGTTTTAAGAGTCAGTATTCCCAAATGTTTTCCCTCACTCTTTTTGTAAACTGCAAAAACATTTTCAGTCCTTGGCTCTGGCAGGATAGTTAAGAGTCCAGCCAGCCAGCCAAACAAAAAAAAAAATCAGCACTTACACTCCAGCATTCCATTTTGAAATACAGCTGGAAAAAAACCTGCTGCTCTTTTTTTAATCCACAGCAACATCTTCCTCCTCCACACTTGGACACTTGTCCTCTCCCCCTGGCCCCACGTGTGCATACACACACGTGTAGTTTTTATTCATGAAATATTAACAGTTTGAGTGCAGAAGTTTGGCAAAACACCATCCATGGGATTTGCAGAGGTTGTCTGAACAAGTGCTGTAAACCTTGAACTTCCCAGCGAGCCCGGGTGACGAGAGCAGTTCAACAAAGGGCCAAGCTTCAGCCAGGGACCCTGTGTCACCTCCCGTGGTGACACACAGGCAGGTGCCTCTGCTTGGCCTCCAGGACTCATTTCTGGCTAGCCAGGGCTTGGGCTGAAAACAGGCAGTGGGATTGTCATCAGAGAGGGGGTTAGAGATGGGTGGAAGGTTAAAACCAGTGACAGCTTGGGATAGGGGAAGTAGAACCAAAATATCTAAGAGGAGCCACAAATTGCAGCATAGTGAGTGTCAAGGTATGTGCAAAAGAGGAGGAGAGGTGAAGCTGAAAGGAATGAAGGTACAGCAGGAATTCCTCTAAAAGACAAGCTGAGAGA
This sequence comes from Florisuga fusca, assembly GCA_038090715.1. Lineage (NCBI taxonomy): Eukaryota > Metazoa > Chordata > Aves > Apodiformes > Trochilidae > Florisuga > Florisuga fusca. Next base: position 678,593 of record JAAWXA010000038.1, read on the forward strand.
AGGTGAACTGAACAACTGAGGGGGAAAAGCAGCAAATAACAAAATAAAAGTACCCTAGCTAATGGAAATGTTAGTTTGTCACTTCTCTGCCAGAAAGGGAACAGGAGTTCTGTTCCTGAGCTGGAGTTTGTTTTGCCACAGCCAACATTTAAGTCTGGAAGAATTCTCTATAACTTACTGATTCTATAGGTAATGATAGCAAAATGTGGGCACCTGAAGGACATCCTGCTGGGAGTGCCTCAAAAAGGGCAGAATTTACCATCTTTGTGTGTTTACTGTGACTGTTCACGTAATTCAGTGGTCATTGCAACTCATGACATTTTTTTATTATTTTTTCTTCATCTGGGTTAAATTGAAAATACAAATGCTGGTGAAATTAACTTTATTTAAATATGGTGAGATGTGTTGGTAACACATCCTAGCTCTGTGGTACTGCTTACCTATTGTTTGGATGTTTTTGTTTCTTTTTAATGCAGTTGGTGTGGTCTGGGCTGTAGCTTGTTCTTTGCCACTGTTGCAATCTGTGTCTTGCACCAACTTTTTGTGGTTGAGGAGAGAAACTTGAAAATAATTAAACTTTGGGGATCCTTTTTTTTGGAAGCTTTAGGAACTTTTGTTTGCTCTACTCTGCAAAAAAAAAAAATGGATTTGTATGTTGCTTACTGTGAGGGACTAGGGTTTTGACAGGGCTGGCTTTGGAGGGGCAAAGCAAAGTTTTCACACATTTCTGGTATGTTACAGTAAAAGGTGGTTGGTTTAGATCACCTCCCTGGGCTGGAAAACTTTTCTGATGTGCTGCATGTTTGAACAACGACTGATGAATTGAGGCTAGTCTGCTTCTATGTTTATTAATATTTCTATCTGCACTTGTCCTTATGTCTTCAAATAATTTCAAGTAACCTTTATTTTCCCGTGGAAGTACCCACATGGAGTCAAGTAACTTTGTTTTTACTTGCCTACCAAAATCAGGTTGTTACACAGAAAACATTTGTGATGTGCAATGAAACATTTAGTGAACCTTTTAAAAACAAAACAACCTGCTGCCACTTTTTATCAATCTGAATGTTGGATCCAGGCAGAGTGGTTACTTCGAGTGGCTTAATGATGATTTGATTGATTTATTTTGCTCATCTGGAGGGAGTGTGGATTATGTCTGTCAATATTGGGCATGAGAAATGAGGGCTGAGCACTTAGCAGTCTGAATTGTCTGAGCTGCTCAGGGATTGAGGAGGGACTAGATTCAAGAGGCATCTCAAGGAGAAAATGCTGAGTGCCCTCTGGGATCTTCTGAACTAGCAGATCACCATGCAAATCAGTGACTGGAAAGTGGTATTGAAGGCTTTTACATATGAGACTAGGATCACACTGCCCAGGAAGTAGGTGTTCTCTTTTGGTCAAGCTTCCCAGCCTGGCTGGAAGATGTTCTCTGGCCGTGTGCAAACATAAATTACAAGGTTGAGGTAGGATTGCTGGGTGGAAATGCTGTGGCCTGTGATTACATGGGAGGTCAGAGAAGGTGCTGTAATTGCATTTTTGGGAGAGTAAATAAATCAACAGGAAAAAAAAAATCTCCTTATTTCTGCTGCCTTCTTTTACTCAAACCCAAAAGAAATTTAGGAGTTGGGTGGTGCTACTACAATGCTCTAACCCTGGTTTCTTGAGCTGAGTACACAGTTTGTCACAGGTTTATCAAAAAACTGCTCAGTGGCCAGTGCTCTGCCCTGTATGGTGGTATGTGCACAGTATGTACCAGTGCCCATGGACTCTGGAGGGCTCTGGAGTTCATGCCATGGAGACCCCTGCTTGCTTCCTGGCAATATTGAACCTTGGGTGAAGGTGTACCTCAGTGCATCTCATTGTTTAGGACTAACACAAAGTAGTGTAGATGAGTGCATGTTTTTCTCACCTGTGTTTCTGTTCTAACTTGCAGATTTTGGATCTTTGTTTGACTTGGAAAATGATCTTCCTGATGAGCTGATCCCCAATGGCGAGTTGGGCCTTTTGAACAGCAGTGGGAACCTTGTTCCAGATGCAGCTTCCAAACACAAACAGCTTTCTGAACTCCTGAGGGGAGGCAGTGGCTCTTCCTTAAACCCTGGGATTGGAAATGTGAACTCGAGCAGCCCTGTCCAGCAGGGAGTTGGTGGACAAGTCCAAGGGCAGCCAAACAGTGCTAATATTGGTAATCTGGGTGCTATGGGTAAGAGCCCTTTAAACCAGGGAGACTCTTCTGCTTCTGGCCTGGCAAAGCAAGCAGCCAGCACCTCTGGACCTACCACACCTGCATCACAAACTCTGAACTCTCAAGCACAAAAACAAGTGGGGATGGTGACGAGCAGCCCTGCAACATCACAGACTGGACCTGGGATATGTATGAATACTAATTTCAGCCAGACACACCAGAGCCTTCTCAACAGTAATTCTGGTCACAGTTTAATGAATCAGCCTCAGCAAGGACAAGGGCAGGTAATGAATGGATCTCTTGGGGCAGCTGGAAGAGGAAGGGGAGCAGGAATGCAATATTCTGCCCCTGCCATGCAGGGGAATGCAGGCAGTGTGCTGGCAGAGACTTTAACCCAAGTATCTCCACAGATGGCTGGACACACCGGACTGAACACAGCACAGACAGGAGCAATGACTAAAGTATGTACATTTCATTTTATATATTCTATTTATCCCACTTGTTTTTTTTTCCTCCGTACAGGTGTCTAGAAAATGTAATAGATTATTTTCTGCAACAGAACTGAAGACTGTGCTTTTGTGAGTCTGTAGTTAATCTGTTTCAGTCAGCAGTGATAATAACATGAATAAAGATAACTGAAACAGTATTTCTCACATAGTTAGAAATGAAAGAAAATCCACCCTTGAAGTTAAAAGCTGGGTGGTATGGTAGCAGGGTAAATGAGAAAAGAGTAGCAGAATCTTGCAAAAGGGAAGCAGACGATTGCTTCTATGCAGGATCTCAGTGTAGCTGCCAGACAACAGCATCTTCTAAAGCAATGTGAAAATTCTAGAGAAATATTTGTAGATGGAAGGGAGAGGTGTAGCAGTTGGTTCTCTTGTCAAGGCTCCTGTCAAAAGCTGTGCAGTGAATGTTTTGAAGATACAGAGGGACTGAGCTGAAAACATCAAATTTCATACAGACTGCCAAGCCAAGGCAAACTCTGAGAGGGGAGGGCAGTGTCTAGGCAAGAGGTCTCACTTGGTGGCCATTGCAGATCAGGGAAGTGAACATCCACACCTGGAAGTGTCTGCAGTCATGGAGCACTGCTCTGATCCTGCTTGATATGGTCATTGCTTTTTAGTCATTCTTCTTGCAGTTTAATATCATGTAAGTGTTAAATCATTGATGAAATTTGAGGAACTAATACTGAGGAATCATGGAAAAAAATGTTCCACATAAAAGAAATCATGTTCTTTGAAGAAATGCTGACCTTGTTGTGGAGTACTGTATAGTTAATTTTGATTTTTGGAAATAAAAATGTAAAAAGGTTTCTCTTAGCCCTGAAGAGAGTCTCTTTGCTTAAGGAAGAGATGCTTGTGATGTGAGTGAAGGTCAAAGTGTGTGAAAGTGGCTGTAGATGTCTCCAGGCTTCAAATTGGATAAATTTGCTGTGCTGACCAATCCTCTCCACACAAAATAAATTCAGCTTTCCTTTCATTAGGTTTTCTTTAAAATTTCTTTAAAATTTTCTTTAAAATTTTCTTTAAAATTTTCTTTAAAATTTTCTTTAAAAGAGTGGCAAATCCTAATAACCTGGATTATTTCTATAAACTTAACAGTTTCTTAGGAGGAGATTTTTTCCAGCCACTACACAGTTACATGATGAAACTACTGATATTTGTTTTTCATGTGGACTAACTCAAGTAGAATTACCCCAAAGCAGAGGGGCTTGCCTAAGGTCTTTATCTGGCTGTGTCTGAACCTGGAGTGGGAAATACTCTGTCTTAGTTTCTTCTAAACAAACCCACCCCTGGTGAGGAATAGGCCAGCACTCAGGCAAATTCCATTTTCCAAGGACTTCAGTCTTAGCCTGATGCCAGCTGCAAATGGGATTCACCAGCTTGGGAAGGCAGCCTGGACTTTCTCACTTAGCATATGGTCATAAGTAAAATAAAAATTAGGTTGGGCAAGAAATATGTTGCAAAATGATGGTGGAAGTGCCCCTGTTACACAAACCAGCTGATAGTCCACATATGCAGTGCTGTGCTCAGCACCAGTGATGCTTTTCCAGAAGATCAGAGCAGAAGCAGTGCTTTCAGCAGTCCTTAGGCACAAAGTTCTTTGGGGAAAATGAAAAGGAGTATTTAGTGACAGACCATAGATGAGAAAACACTGCTTCAGTGGAGGTGCTAGCACTTAAAAGCAAACAATTTTTAAAACCTGGCCAACATGACAAAACAGAAAATTTGTTTTCCAGGATTCCATGTCATGTTGAACAAGATGAAGCTTAAAAGCATTGTGATTATTTTTTTAAGAAGTTTTTATTTACATCTAAATTTTCTCTTAGTAAGAGAGCAAGCTGAATTTTCTTATGACAAAGAGAAGCATTCTCTATATTTTTGCAGCTTTCTTGAAAAGGCATTTGAGGGTTGGTACCCTCTTCCAGTCTCCTCCCATCCCCCAGCTGATTGTCATTGTAGGATTATGAAGCATGGCAGTGTTAGGTTTTTCTCTTGTTGATGCTGCAGTTCTGAGGAAAACTTTTAAGAACAGTAAAGAAACATTTGTCAGTTTGTTCTTTTGAAACTGCAATTTCTGCTGAAGGAGAATGTGGGTTAGTTTTGTGGGTTTTTTCACCTCCTGTTCCCTGATGTTTACCAGTTAATGTATACAGCTTAAAAGATACGAAGAGCAGCAATAGAAGTGGTGAGGCAGCTGATTTACATACTAGTGAATGTGCCTAACATAACTAAACAGCTTAAAATGGAACTACCAGCATGCTTGAAGAGCTGTATCAAGGCTGGAAGCAAATTCTCTAGGTGGTGACTGTGGTAATATATCCTAAGGGAAAGAAAGAGGTGTGAAACACAAATGGAGAAGAAAATCTAAAAGAACTTTTAAAACCAAGATTCTCTCATTCTGTTAAAGTGATGCACATTGCTGATTAACCTCATTCAGGTATGGCTCAAAAGCCCTTTTTTCTCAATTCAGCACGTGGCACTGGTGACCCTTTATGAGTTGGGTCCAGTTTTGCTGGGCAAGACTTTGCTTCCTTGATGGTTCCTTTTTTAGTAAATGACTGAAAAGTCCTTTGTTTTTTTCTGGTTTTATTTCTTGTGGTATGTTTTTACAAGCATTCTTTCTAGTAAGAGTAAAAGGAGAGAAAAAAAGGTCCAGAATCTGATCCCCTCACTTGCTCAGAAATAACTGGGATTCATTTTGTCTGGAGTATTATAAGCCAGTATTGTTAACTTGGAGCTGGACTTGCCATTTTAAGGCAGCTCTTGAAAGAATGACAAGTGCACCAAAACCAAGCGTGGTAACTGAAGCTTGTGATGCATGTGCTTGCATAAGTTGAAGGTGGCAGACAGACCTTGCCCCCAACCAGTTGAAAAGGGAGTGAGAAATACCTGGTTGTCCTTGTCAGAGCACCATAAGGAGCTGAAATAAAGAGAAATGGTTTTCCATCAGTAGGGAGAGATTAAATCAAAACACTTCCTTGGTCTATAGAGACGTGAGGAAAGGATTTAATAGATTTCATATGATCCTCCAGAAGAAGCACCCTGTCAATACAAGTTAAACAATAGTCATTAAAGCCATAGCTGTGTTTTCTTGGGAGTATATAGCATGTTCTTGATAGCCCAGAATGTTTTCTGCAGTCAGGGAGTAGTGTAGTCCCTGGGAAGGCCTTGTGAATTTAAAGATACAACAGCTTCCTATATAGCAAGGGTACAAATTCTTCATTGGCCTTGGCTGTGCAATTTGAATACTCAGTTATTGCTCCTGCTGTGGGATTTTTGACTTCTATGAAAGCATCTGGAAACCTTGAGGAGACCTCTCTTCTTCTATGCTACTGTGTGTATATCTGCTTCATTCACATCCAGGCCCCTTTCTGTAACAGTTCTGTTTGTAACTGTGGCATTATGGCCCTATTCTCCTGGATGGCACTGCACGGATAGTTTTCATTTGACTGGGTTGAATTTCTTTAAGAAATCTGCTTTAAAAAGCAGAAGGATTCTTCTTTGAACAATTACCAACTGGCAGAGGTAGAGGAACAGATATCTTACCCCAGTGATTTCCAGTAGCAGACCTTTGTGGTGTACTGTGTTGGGGTTTTATTTTGGTAAAGCCCATTAAGTCCAGAAAATGTGTGCATCTAGAAAGTCTTTTTAAATTAGAGTTTTTTAAGATTCTTGGTTGTCAAGCACTTTAAGCAATAGCAAAGCCAAGCAGATGGTCTATTGCTTCCATGGCAATGAGCACTCCATTGCAAGCATCCTCTGTGCCTCGTACTCTCCTGTTGCTGTGAGAGTTCATCTTTTTCAAATGAGGGAGATGAAGCTCCTTGTGACTGGCAGCTTGAAGCTGTGTTTCTGTAGATTAAGATGTTATGTAGGCTCTTGCTGAGGTGCATTCTCTTTGTCCTAAAACTGCTATCAAAGCTTGTGGAAAATCAGAAGAAAGTTTTGGGAAGTTCCCATTTGTTTGGTACGTCCTGAGATTCCTTTTTGCACTCTGTTCTGAGCAGTGATTCACCTCCATGGTACTCTCACTCTTAAGAAGCAGTGAAGCTCCACTGGGGCGAGCAGGCCTCTGGAGTATTTTCTTTTTCATGTGTTTCCAAGTTGTAATGCCCTCCCTGTACAATCCTGTAAAGAGAATCATCTTTTCCTCAGCAACTTCAGAGATGGATCACTCAAATACCCAGCAGCAGCAGCAACCTAGGAAAAAAATCCAGAGCTGTTGTGTGTAGAAACCATTGCTTTTAACCTGCAGTGGAACTGCAGCTTGCTGGGGGTTCTCTTCAAAGTGTTTTTCTCTATGGGATTAACTATGGGCCTGCAGGCTCTATGGGCCTGCAGGCTCCATGGGCCTGCCTCAAATGAGCTTTCTTTCTGACAGGTAGAGTTTAATCAAACATGTTATTGGGCTCTGTACGCCCAATAAAATGATGTAATTGTTTGGTCAGGTCTTAGTCTGAATCTATAAAGAGATCAGGAGAAAATGGTTGTTTATTTTCATACCTAGTTATAAGGATTACAACATTATTGGCTCTTTGTAAAATGTAGTTTCAAGATTGTAGATCTCAAGTAACTCGTTTTGAAAACTCTAAAGGAAAATATTTGAAAGGAAAATATTTGTATTGATACAAGCTAGAGCCTTCCTGGCAGGGTGAAACTGATAAAAAAGCTGATTTATCTGGCAGGTCTTCAAATGTAGTATTTCAGGAGATGGTTTGGTGGTAATGAGTTTAGATAACAGTGTTCAAAGTGCTGTATGCAAGTGATGAGTTTTCCTTACTTCTGGGTTTGTGTATTTAAGTAGAAGTTGGTACCACTAGTAAGATTTACATAAAAGTCTCGCAGGTTCAAAATATCACTAACTGTGTAAAAATAGATCTGTTATGCTGGAATTCTGCAAATGAGTTCAGAGCAATCTTCTTTCTTAACTGTATTGGCCTAATTAATTTGTACAGTGTATGTTTTCAACTTGGCTTTAGTCAGAGTAGACACATGGAAGTGCCTCTTGCAGTAGGAGAAGTTTTAGATTAAAAAGGAGGAGGAACTTTTAGCAGAAGTGAACTTCAGAAAACAGTAAAACCATTTATTTTTTTTTTTACATCCACTAAGAGAAAAAAGTTATTTGGGTTTTTTTAAAACTTTATTGTTGAGGTAGAAAAGAACTATATTCTCTTGTTGTTTCTAAGCTGAGTGTGTACGCAGTCTGGAGCCTCTGACACATTCAGATTTGCTCCCTGTAGTTGTTCACCAAGTGGTATTTTGGTGTTGGGTATTTATGAAGAGAATTAACTATCTGAACAGCAAGAATTCTGATACCAGGCTTCAGTTGTATACGTAGTTCTGTTGCTTGACTCGGTGCTCTGAGGACTCTGTACTAGGGAAAATCTGTGGTCAGAAAAAAAGCAGCAAACTCTTTATTTAAAGAGATTACCCAGTTGATATTGCTGAGTGCCAGATTCAGATCTGCTGCCTGATTGTGAATTGTCAGCTGAAGATGTTCTCATTCCTCTGCTGCTCTGGGTGTTTTAGCAAACTGCTGGTGCTGTTTGTTTCTCTGGTGACTCTCAATCTGTCTGAATCTGCCTGAATTGTTTTAACATGTCTTGCAGTTAATTTGCTTCTCATCCTCTAAGCTGTCCATATGAGGCTGCCAAGTTGACTGGCTCCTAGCAGACCATGCCTCTGGCAAACACAAGTAGCCAGTCCACATTGTGTTCCGAATAATGCTGCTTCCCAGTTTCAAGGGACTCTTAATAAATGTTACAGACTTGACCATAGTCTCTTGTTTGAATAATTTTATTACCAAAGCAGCCATTTTACTGAGAGGAGGCATATGTGTTTTTATGATAATAGAAACAGAAGAAGGGTATAAAAATACAGAAACACAACTGCAGAACACATGACTCGTAGTAAAACTGAAATATCTACAATGCAGATTTTTTTGGAATGTGTCCTTGCAAAGTGGTACCCCACAGCTGAGCTTGTTCTGACACACCAAAGTGTTCTGGTGACTGCAAGAGGTTCCCACAACTATTGCCTGAATCTCAGTTGTTTCCTATTTCTAATACATGAGTTACATTTCCTTTGCAGTTGTGCAGGGTCACCAAAAATCTCTGAAGTGAGAGTCACTTGGATCCTCTCCTCTGCTTGTGCTTAAGCAGGTACCTGGGTTCAGTTTGGCTCCGGTGGTGCAAGGGGAATGGTGCAAGGAACAGGTCAGCCTCCATGGGGCAGACCACACTTTGGTTTCCCCTCCTTCCTTCTGCTTCCTGCATGGGCAGTTATTGAGCCCATCCCTGTTAACCTGCATTGGCTCACTGTCCAGCTGACAAAAGTCAAACATTTGTGGTGTATTTTTAGGCTAGAATTGTGCCATTATCTTCTGTGGGAGCACAACACAACCATGAAGGATTTTATCACTGTCTCAAAATCACACTAGTTACCATTTTATAATTCTGCCTCTTTTTTTGGTTTTTTTTTGGTTTTTAGAATGGTGTCTGTTTCTAAGTAGAGTTTCTGAAAGAAGGTTTTGGAAGTGAACCTAATGGATCTGCTGGTTCTTTTGGAAGCCACAGATTAAAAACAAGATTTCCAGTGTTGTTGCAGAAGGCTTATTAAGATGACAAAATAAACTTCCAAGTCCTTACTATAACAGATATTATAGCTGTTCATAGTTGTCTTTTAATACACAGGTTAAAAATTACTCAGATGTTGAGAGAAAGACCTGCCAGCTTGCATGTTGGTGCAGACCTTACGAAATGCCTGGTTACTTCAGTCAAAAGGAAGTGTCTGTATTATAGCAATGGTCTTAACAGATTTCAGTCATGCATATAGATACTATTGCACAGGAGCATTTCTGATGGCAAGACCTATTAGGTTTCAAAACTTTACTTAAATTTAATATTTCTAATTGTGATTATATTGGGAATTTTATAATTGGAAGTACATACATAAATGTATCAAAGCAGCTGGTATTATCTTCTCAAAACTAAATGCTGGTGGTCTGTTTCCTTAGGAAAAAGTCTGTGAAGGGAGTAAGAATTACATGTAGTGTGATATCTTGGGTCAGCATACTTAAGAAAGAGATCAGGAGTGGAGAAGCTGTGAGAGGACACCATTCATCTGTGGTTTTTAGAAGTGAAAACATTTTGTTGAAATACAAATGAGACAGCTTCAACCAGCAGACAAAAAATAACTTTACATTTGAAATGTGCTTTGGAATTTTGAAGTCCCCTCTCTTAGCTAGAGGTTTGAAATTTCAAAACACAGAGCGTGCCCAAGTCTACTCCACAGCAAGCAAGCCATTTTCCACCTCTACTCAAACTTTTCACTTTTGAACTAGAGAAGATGTTGCAATACACAATTTCCTCCTGCATCTCAAAAACCAAATAAAAATACTGAATTCTTATTGACTAAATTGCTTGTTTATTTTGTGGTGCTAAGCATAAGTAATAGCAAAATGAATAGAGGAAATTTCAGAAGAAATACCTGTTGGTTTATGTTTGGAGGCCTAAGTCCATCTGTGTGTGGCATGGACACAGTTTGACTGCTGCAGCATGGTCCTCTGGCTGTAAGGGACACGTGCTCCTTTCTCCCTCCCACCTTTCTCCTTCTTGCCACCCATTAGGAGTAAGTATTTGCTCCAGAAATTGCTGAGACTGAGGGGAAAGTGGTGTATTAAGGTTATTATTTATGTTTTAGCTGTATTTAATCCAAGCAATGGCTTTCATTTTAAGGGCAGAAATACCTTCTAGAATTGAGATTTAAATGAATGAGGACTTGAGGTGGCATCTGAACTCCTGATACTACAAGACTGACCTCTAAGTAGCATCAGGAAATGTTATTTCTGCAGACACTCAAGTCCCAAAGGGATAGTTGTATGTTTGAGTACGTGTATGTTCAAATTTGGTTCAGGTTTGGCAAATAAGAAGTGTACCATAGAGGGATTCAGTAGTGCCTTTGTTTTAGAATGAATCATACTGAAAACATGGCACCTTAATTATAAGAACATCTTTGCCAAAAGGACTTTTGTATTTCACAGACTGTTAGATCAGTGAACAGATTATTTAGCAGTCTCTGAGAGATGCTGCTGTTTTGGGGGGTGTTTCAGAGTGACTGTAGTATCATGTGGTCCTGTCTGCATGGTATTTTTTTTTTTAAATAATTTTAAAAAACAAACAAGAAACAAGTGCCCTTTGATACTTCTGGCAAATTGGCTAAATTGACTAACTGCCTTGACAATGGGAGGATCTTTGTACCCTGGAAATGGTGTTGGAACACCATGAGTTGAATTTGGGTTCTCCCTCTCAGAATGAGCTGTTTGCTTCCTTAGACTGATACAGGGCACCTGGTGTTAAAACACATTTCTGGACAGTGCTCTGTGTGGGCTGCTTGCAGTGACAAGTGTCTGTGTGTACAGGCCTAGTTTGTTCCCACAGTTCAGATTTAGCCATGTGTTTAAAGACACAAATTGGATTTTATCCTGTGTGAAAACCTCAAAGTCTCTTGATAGCTTCCCATGAATTGAGGAGAGCTTGTTTCTGCAGCAAGACTGAGAATTCAAGGTAGCTCTTTGTCTTTAAGAGTGCAGTGTTTCCAAATAAACATATTTGGCTCTTAAAGTTATTTTAAAAATTATTTCAACAGTGTGAATTATTTATAGTTATGTTTCTCCTTAGTTACTCTTAATAGCAGGCTCTGGTATTTTTGCTAAGAGGTTGTTTTGAGTAAGCTATATTGATTTTTTTTTTTCCTGCTTCTTTCACTGTATTTAATGTAACCTGTAGTGTAAATTTGTTTTGTGTCTATTAGATTTTCTTTTTTTTCTTTTTATTTCCCCAGTTCTCGATTGAAATAGAATAATCACTCTTTTTAGAAACACAGTCTCTCCCCTGCAGACCAACATGTCTACTTGTCCTTTGGGATGCGTGTCTGCCAAGGAGAGCACATACTGGAAAAAAAAGGAAACAGAATACTGCTTTTCCTTACATTTTTTAAAACGCTTTCCCTGTCGCTGTTACTCTGTAGAGCTACTGCTGCCTTTTCCACACCTCTGGAGACATATTTAGTGTGCCTGATAATGTATCTTTGGCCAGTTTCTGGGAGATAAATGGGAAAGAATCTCTCTTAAATAGTGCTACTGTTTTCCTGAGCAAAACAGTTTATTCTTTATAATAGGGAATTTTTGAAGCATGACGTGCTCTTCTTGGCTGTCTGCAGACAACTATAGGAACTCCAGAACTGCTGAGGTGCCAGCAGACACATCTGTAAATTCTTCTGTGGGCTGCTGGGTACATTTCAGAAGGCTGAAACGGACAAAACGGGAAGTAAGGGAAGAAGCATGGACACCGTGTTGAGATTTGCTGTTGGTTTAGGAACCTGAATTTACCTTAATGATGATGAAGTGTGGGAATTCAGGGAAGAGGAAGACAGGGACATTTGAGCTGAGATCTCCTGTGTTAAAAAATTCTGGTTTGATGTGACTGTAAACGTGTTTTAGTACAAGCTGATGCTTGTTCTGGAAATAAGGTGTTGAGATTTTGGCCTGTGCACGTGCAGTCAGGTATCTGTAGAGATGTTTCTTACCTGAAGTTCAGTCTCCCAAAATCTTTATTCTAAGTGTTGGTGTATGTTTGTGTCCAGTCTGGGCTTTCTGGATGAAACAAACAGCTGTAGTTATTTTGCAGTTCTGGTTAACTTTCTATTCTGATGGAGTTCCTGTTTATCTGAAGAAAGCAATTTTTTCTGCTTAGCACTCATAAAAGCTCTTGAAACTTTTACAATTGGAATGTATTGATCAATAGTGACTAATTACCCATTAGAGCTTTGAAGTTTTCATTTGCAGAGGTTACAGTAAGCCTTCTGAGCTTTATTTTTGATTTGTAAATGCAACAGTGATGGTCAGTGCAGAAATTCCTTTGATTCTTCCTGTAGCATATTATGTTGTGTCAGAACTTGGGCTGGTGTGGAATTTTGGAGACATTTTCTGTCTTTAGGCATGCATACAGTGAAAGCATAAGGTGATTTTCTTTTCTTTCCTGGGAAAGGTTAATTTCTAATTAAATGTAGTAGAAGAGTTTATATTCTACATACCCAGTTACTTGTAAAGAGCATTTTGCCATGTAATTGTCTTTGGTATTTCAGTGATTATGCAGAATCATTTGTACATTATTTTTTAAAGTGGTCTTTTTGCCTTGATATACTTCAATTTGATTTTGACCTCCATTAAATGCTTTGAAGAGAATTGCAGAACTTATTACAAGTGGTAGTAAAACACCTGGCTTTCTTTTAATGGGATTTTTAAAATTTTATTTCTAGCTTTACCCAGTCTTTCATCCTGCAATAAAGGTTGAAGTAAATTATGACTACTTCTGGGCATTTGAGTATTTTTTTCTCTGAGTTAGTTTACTACTGAGGAGCAAGACTCTAGGTGCTTCATGAATCTTGTGGTAGGCTTTTGTGGTGGCAGTTTGCTTAAAGAAGTAGGAGAGTGGAGACTTCCAGCACAAAGTGGGCTTCCTCAGAATGCTGCTAGCCAGATCATGGTTTAATTCACAAAACTGATCCATTAAATCCTTCTTTCTTTCTTGTAAGGCAGTCTTGTTACTCACTGACTTTAAAAGTGAGTATTTTTAAATTAATATTTTTTTCCAAATTGCTGAATCTGCAGATTGCTTTAGGTGAGGAGCTCTTACCTCTGCTGTGGTAATGGGACTGCCACCATTCTTGCACTAAAATTCACTTTTTTTGGTAACACTTCTGGCTTTCTGCCATAAAATGATTAATCTTTTCCTTGCTGCTCCATCTGTCCCTCTGGCATATACATTCCAAGCACTCTGGTGACTTTCTTTGGAACATGTTACTGTCAGATGAAACAGTCATTAGGAGAGGCTTACTGTGTGTGTGTGTGTCAGTAAACAGACACAAGATGCTGCCAGCATAGTAAAGAAAGCCTTGCCTTTCCTGCTTCACAACTGAACGTGATTTGCAATTGATCTCTCTTTTATATTGCTTAATCTGTCAGTTGGACCTTGCTTCGTGTTAAGGATTGGTGTTTGGTACCAGAGGGAGACCAGAGTCCAAAGTGCAGAGTCCTTGGCGGGTGCCTGGCTGGGAGGGTGCAAGCAGGGGGCTGGCTGGAGTCCTGGCAGTGGCTCCCGGGGTCTGAGGAGGGATTAGCTCCAGGTGCTTGGTGCCAGGTCATGGTAGCTCTGGAGCCCCTGCACACTGTGCTCACCTGGAAGCCGTGGGGAAGCGATGCAGTTGGCAAAGCACATCGGGTTACCACGCTGGAAAGTAGAAATAAGCCTTTTGAAAGCAGTTCTGGCCTCTGTCACTGGTGCTTTCTGACAGTATTAAGAGCAGCTGAACTGTCTGTCAGTCTGAGTTTCTCATAGTCATTGCTTAGAGCAGAGCTATTCTTGCATTCAGAGTACTTTATAAACTTCAATTGATAACTTCTGAGCATCAGGCACATGAATGCTTAGTTTTCTTGCCTTTAGATAAAGATAAGAAAAATCAAAAGGAAGAAAGTTAAAATCAGTGAAGCCAAGCAAGGTAACACACTTTTTCATAGCAGTAACATTTCATTGGATGGGAAGAGAAAAAGGGGACAGAATGCCAAGCTTTTCACCCAAGTTTGTGTTGAAAGCCCAGTTTTGAAGTAGGTGTAGTGACTTGACAGAAAGTGATTTGGAGGCTTAGGCCAATATTGGAGTATTCTGCTGTCATTCTGCTTATCCTGAACCCAAAGGGTACTTTTTGGATCAGAGTGAGAGGTGAAAATTTCCATTTCATACCAGTTTGGTGGTTTTAAAACTAGAGTGGTGTCCCATGTGTGTCAGTGATGTGATAGGGGACTTTGGGTAAAGCATGTGAGCTGTTGAGTAGCAGTGTCTCTAGAAGAGATGGATTATTTATGCACATTTGCTTTGAACATCTAAGACTATTGACTATAATAAAACACTAAAGTTACAGCTCAGACCTTGGGGAAACTGAATCGTACTCTATAGGGAACTCCTGAAAGGTGCAAATAGTTGCTGTTTTCCCAGCATTTGGCATGATGTTATTTCACATCAGCTTGTTTCAGTGATAAAACAGGAGGAGGAGGAGGAGTATCCTTCCTTGGAAATACAAGATTTAGATGGGAGCAGTATGAGTGACAGAGAGGTCTTGCTAGAGCAATTTATCCCGTTGAACAGACAGGCTCTCACATATGCAGCTCTTCAACACTCCTGTTGGTTTGTGAAGATTTGGCCTTTTATCAAAACAGATCAAATCTAGGATGCCTCTGTTCTCTATGTCCTTAATTACTACATCCATGTTCTGTTCTGAAATAATTGAAATTATTCATCTGGGGTTTATAGCTCAATTTATTCCAGCTTTTGTATCATAGACTAAGTCCAGAATAATACAAGGGTAGTGGTTGCTCACCAAGAGGCTGCCTTTGTGTCTTCCTCCTGTGACTCTTTTGTCAGAGGTATGGGAACAGTTTGGTGGGAAAAAAGACTCTGACCTGGACTTTTTCTGTTGCCAAAAAGATCTGACAGTAGCATAACCAGCAGGTTGGCTGTTGTCACCCTGCAACTGCAGAGGATGTAGTACTTCACAGCACCCTTCCCCAAGGGTCTTCTCAACCATTTCCTTTCAGCTCTCCCCCATGTCCTCAGAAAATCCCTCTGAGGTGCTGACAGGCCCAAGGTGGCCGTGCTGCTGGGAGCCCTGCAGACACTGCTGCTGAGCAGATCTCTAGTGGCAGAGCTCTCTGTGCTGTTCCTCCAGGGAGATGTTAATCTGTGTGTCATAAGCTATCTGTCCGTGTCTCTGCTCAGCTATCTCAGGAACTTAATTATCTGTGAGACCTTTAACAACAATGGGTCAAATTGACCAGTGATTGCCAAAGTGATGAGAGAAAAATTGATTTGAGGAACCGGGAGGAGATGAGACACTGATAGTCACAGCACTGTCACCGAAGCCCAATGTCCTTAGGATACCCAGCTAACAACATAACTGGTTTTGTGAGCCTGCAGTCAGTCTCAGTCTGAAGAGGCAACTTAATTGCTGCTGGAGTGAGTGAATGAATGAAATTCTGCCTTGCAGTCTCCTCTGTCTCTCAGCTCGTGTCATCCAGAGCTGTTTGGCTCTGCTGAGCCCAGTGTGGTTCTGCAGCACAGAGGAGGATACAACACTTTGATGCAGTTTTTGGCTTCCATTCTGCACCTCTGCTCTTCTGGAGTTTGATACCTATCTCTGTATTTAGTTAATGAGCTTGGCAGCTTGGTCAAGATTTTAGGTCATTTTTGCTTCCTGAGATAGTATCACTGTCATTTTCATATGCTTAATTATTTGTAAAATGGAAGCTAGTGATAGAAAGGGAATTACAAGTTCCCTTCTGCTTGTGTAGGGAGAACTCAGAAAGGTATGAAGAAAAAACTAAGTCAGACATGATGGTTCTGGTTATAGACACTATGGATTTTTTGAGTTAATTCCTGTTGATGAGTAGAAGCACACATTTTTTAAATACAATTAAGTAGAAGCACACATTTTTAAAATACAATTAATATAATCTTAATTTCAGTGGGCTTTGGTCACTTAAATTTTTTTCTAATTTTTGCTTTGAAGCTGTAGAGCTTCAGTTCTTACCTGTTGAAGTGTCTTTGCTAAATAGAAAATATCTGTATTACCAGCTTTCTGTTACTGAAATGGATATTTCAGGATCATTTCAGTCATTGCCTTAATAAGATAAGCAAATTAATAAGCTTACTATTTAAGCTAAATAAATTATGCTGTGAGACTGCAATTAAACTGTTTTGTGGTCCTTTTAGTTCTTGAGATCTGCCTGAATCCTGTCATTTTTACACATTGTTCATGAAAGAACTAATGCAGCATGATCATCATCATTACAGTAGCATTCACGAGCCAAGAAGCACAAGGATGTTGCTTTACACTTACCCAGTCCTCTTGTACTTCTGTTGTCACATTGAGAGCTCACTGTGTTGTTCAGGCACTCTGCACACTCACAGCTTTCAAGGTCCAGCCAATGTAGCTTGCTTCCTTTCTTTCTAGGACTCTTTTCTAGTTAAAAATCTAGGAGGTCCTGAATTTAATATTAACGATAACTATTTTTAGTTTATAGGATTGAATCATAATCAGATTACTCCAGACAGGTTTATTTTCCACTGAACTCATGCTGCTTTAAGTTCTCTGGTTCCTGTGTTAACCTTTCAGTATTTTTTCTGCTGTCAGGCTTGTCCATATCTGGCAGTATCATTTCATTTTTAAATGCAGGGCCAGAATAACCTTCCTGCATGTTTGTGCAGAAGAGTTAATGCTTTAAAACCTAAGGAAGATAAACTTTTCACTGAAGAGATAAGCTTTTCCTGAACTAATCTGTCTGGAGCAACTAATTTTAATAGATGTATAGCATTAACTTGACATAGATAGCAGTGGTGGAAGATAAAGAAACCAGGGTGTTGTCAGAGGTAGGTGCTGCTCCTTGGCATGTTTCAGTGCCTGCAGTGAGATGAGCAGCTCTTCCTCTGTTGCAGGAAAACTGACAGTGAACTCTGTCCTGCCAGACCTCTGATTAAGTTTGGAAGCCCCAGTATGAAAGGTGGGTCAGGGCAGCAGAGGAGAGCAGAGTTTCCCAAAGGAAAAGAGTATCAAGGAGCAGAACTGTGTATGGTTCTGTGGCTTGTGACAGGGTATTGGAGGGGAGGCTGAAAAAGGGTTTGTGAAAGGAAATTACCTGCTTGTAACAGTGAGTGTTGTATGGGTTGCATGTCCTGGGAGCCTCTGAGGATTATGGTCATGAAGTAAAGCAGGACTGAGAGACCTCACTGTAGCAGCAAGAGGTGAAGGGGTTTTTGGTGCAAAGTTGGAGCAGGAAGAAGTGTACAAAGAGGGAGTTGCTGCTTGATGCTGGGGTATGTCCACAGTGATAAAGAATGGAGAAGAGAAAGCTTTAGAAATAAAAGAAATGGCATAGTGTGATGATCCAGTTTCATCTTAAGGAATCTTCTCAATTAGACTGAACTTGTTCCTGTCGTGTCAGCCCTGGAGCTGCAGTGTCAGGTGAGGTACAGAGTTTGGTGATCTGTAATACCCGTGAAACTCCAGGAAGTGGAAGGACTCTTCTGCTCTGAAAATAACTAAAAGGCAAAACAGAGAGGAAGCACCTCCCACACTTGCTGCTCAAAACATGGCAGTGTAAGATGTCTTCGGAAGTCCAAGTCAGCTAAGCAGAGGTTTTAATTTTTTCTTTTTTCAGCTTGGAAGTTTGTCCATTCCTTGGCTTGTGAGAGCAGAGTGAAATACCCTCGTTCCTATCCACACTCAGTAATAGATTCCAGTATCTTAGAGAGTTGCCATAGTGATAAAAAAGAGAACAAAATCTGCTTGTCTTTCTGGATAGCAAAATTATTAAATTAAATGCATCTTTTCCATTAAAGAGAGTAGCATTATCATATTTCTGAGAAGAGCTGCTTTTGAGTAGAAATACTCTGTTTAAGCTGGTGTCCTGCATTCATTGTGACTTCTTCAGGGACTTCAAGCCTTGTGTTTCTGTGTTGGAGTGGTTGATAGCATGCCCCTCACCCTCCCCCTTTGCACTGGGGGGAACAGCTGCATAGGAAACACCTTGCTTGTGAAAAAGTCTGCTTTAATCTGGCAGAATTCATTGCAGTTGTGACCACAAAGCAGCACCAGATTGCAGCACAGAAACACAGGTATGAAGTGTGGGGTGGCAGGAGCCATCTGGGGATGAAGGACCCCAGAGAACATGGCCTGGGAGAATGATGGTTGCTTCAGGTGGAGAAGAAAGGAAATGAACTGGCAGAGAAGAGGGAACATCCTTAAGCTTAGAACCAAGTGGGAGCCAACCTGAGCAAAACCCCCCAGGTTTTTGGGGAGGAGTTTTATGCTTCTGGTGTAAAGGAAGCGGAGTGGCTACCACACTGTTGGGTTGAGTAGCCCTGTGATACACAGCTGTGTCCTTCTGTTGCAAGTGGAAGAAGAAATGGCTCTCATGGGGTTGCTTTTTGCCTTTATTCCTTCCAGGGAAGCAAATTTAACCAACTTTAAGGAAAATAAAAGTCCTTGGTGCTGGCTGAGAGTCCCATGTGAAAATGACCATTCTTACTAGGCTGCTTATTCCCATACTCGTGCAGTTTTATCTTCTTTGATGACATGTCATTGCCTAATAATCTTCTCCTGAACTAGCTAATTCAGGATCTGAGATCTGTTTCAAAGTACAAAAACAAAGGTCTTCTGAGTATCTGCCTTCCCCCACCTGCCCCCTCATTTCACATAGGAAGAAACCTGGGGGCAGAGGCAGGAGCTGTCGAGTTGGAGCCTTCTGACTCGTTTGCTTGGGAGCTGCTGTTTTCAGTTTGCAGAAGGAATAAGCAGTGTAAAGCCTTTACTATGTATGTGCTCAGTCATCTCCATTACATATGCCAGTTGTTTTTTGAGATTGCCATT
The DNA here is from genome assembly GCA_038090715.1 of Florisuga fusca. Lineage (NCBI taxonomy): Eukaryota > Metazoa > Chordata > Aves > Apodiformes > Trochilidae > Florisuga > Florisuga fusca. The sequence continues at coordinate 697,757 of JAAWXA010000038.1, forward strand.
GGCAGTGGTTTAGGTGAAGTTTCACAGGTCGCCTGATCTGGGTGTTCAGATAATGGACCAGGAAATGCCAATTAATGCCTCCTGCCTTCCCACATCTTGTCAGCATTTCATCTGCAGGGGATCTGCCCGAGTCTTCCTTTCCTTTTCCTATTTGTTGCTTCCCCAGCAGTGAGGAGCTGGCAGAGTTTTGCTTTGCTGGAGTCCCTGCCTGCCTGTGTTTGCTGCTGGAATAAATGCCCAGCTTCTCCTGGGGCTGCCAGTAAGGGCTCTGAAAAGCTGTTGATCTTAATGCTGTTTGGCAGCAGGTTGCTTTGCCACTAAAAGTCCTTGTGGATCCTCGCCTGGGTTGAAAACTGTTATAAATAGATGAGAGTTTGTTAGAGCAGCTCCTGCCTCGCGTTGTGCACTTGTAGTCTCTGGAAGTCTCAGTCCTGTTCATAACCTGAACTGCTCTGAGGCAAAATGGAGTTTAGAAAAAATCCTGAACTGCAAACATCTGTGAGCTGTTACAAACTTGAGTGCAGTGCCTTCTGATTTTTGTCCTTGCAGTCACTTCAGGAGTTGCCAGATCAGAAAGAAAGATCTTTTTCTTTTCAGATTTTTTTTTTTTTTTTTTTAAGTCTTAGGCATTTTGTTTCAGTGGCAGCAATTTACAAAAACGGAAGTCTAGGCTAAAGGCCATGTCTTAATGTTTTACAATATCATCAAACTCTCTGGTTTATTTTATTTAAATTGTAGACTGATGTGACTCTACCTTCAGGTTGCTTTCACTTAAATGAAGCACAGCTTTAGCCACTGAAATACAGTGTAGCAGAGAACAAGTATAAATAATCATAAGGTTTCAGAGGGAGGCTACTCTGCTTCCAGTTCGATTTCAAAGAGCAGAGAAGCATTTCTTAACATTGCAGTCAAGTATCTATTACTTAACGACCACCTAGAAAAGGAAAAATTATCCTCATCATAGTAAGCACTCAGACTGGAAGACTTAAAAGGTTGTTTTGCTGTTGTAAAGAGTTGTGAAATGTTTAATAACAAGATCCATTGAAAAGGAAAAACTAAAATAAAAAGAAACAACTGTGTGGCACCTGTTAGGGTTACAGTTCCTTGGTGATTTTGAAATGTTCTAGCAATTTAGAGTTTTAACAAATTTAAGATGAAACTTGGTGTTCTTTTGAGATGAAATGCTTTGTATTTTTTCCCTAAAAACCTATTTCTAAATTTTTTCCTTTAATTAAAAAAAATAAAAAGTTACTCTTTCCTGACAATGAAACGAGTTAAAAACACCTTTTTGTTGCTTTTGGAGCAAGAACTTCAGTTTGGTGTAAAATTTGCTTAGTGTTTCTGCTGCTGAAAGAAAAAAAATAATCTGCTTTTTGAAAATTCATCTGTGTGTAAGACTCTGCCAGAGGCTTATAGCATTACCTTGTGCAAGTCTTGGGCAACTTTGTTGTCTGCACTGAGTCTTTCCCATCTCCTCCCTGTTGGCCTCAGCTGCAAGGGCCAGGAGGGACTTTGGTGTCCCTGTCTCCTGGTGCAGCCTGAGAAGGGCCATGGAAGCAGTGGGAAGAAGTTCTTGTGTGTGCAGCATTTCTCTCCCAGCTCAGGTTTACCACTGCAGGGGCTCATAGGTTGGTTGTCAGAATAGAAAATTGTTGTCAGAATTATGAAATTTTAAAAAACCCTCCACTGAACCTGCAAGCAAGAGCCAAGTCCTTCTGCAGACAAATGGAGTTGGTAGCTGAGGATTTAGATGCAAGAGGAAACTGAGTAACAGCCAAACAGCTTATGAGCAGGAGCCTATTTCTGGCCTCTGAAAGATTTAAGGAGTTGGTTAGAAGCTTCTTTCTCAGAATCTCACTTTTAGTTTCAGAAAGTTTCTTCTCTGTAGCATTAGTGAATAGCTGTGGGTGCAAGATGGTCCTTTCTCAGGCCTAGTCTGAAATAGTGAGTTAAGATGAGTGGGTAAGTTTATTAAATAAGCCACTGTGAATTCTTCAGAGAAAAACTGCCAAAAGCCATGTTGTAATAAATAATTATTTTAAAAGATAATTTCTTCAAACACACAGTCCTACAAAACAAGCACAGAAATAAAACAAACCCTTTTTGTCTGTAAAGATATAATATTTTTTAGAGTGGAAAAAGCCCTGAATCTGTCAACAGTCACTCTGCAGGGTGCTGGTTGAGGGAGTGTTTTCTAACCTAAAGCTACTTGGGGCACTGCTGGGCCAGCTGTCTGGAAGCCCAAGTGTACAAAGTACACTGACAAAAAGGACAAGGCACAGTCAAATTGTGTTTATTGGACTCTGCCCCAGTATAACTTGCTGCTCTTAACCAGGGTTTCATCAGCTGGTTGTTCAGTCTGAGCCCTGTAAGATGGAAAAGCAGCCACTGAACAGTCTCTTCTTAGGAGGCTGTTGCACCCATAAGGTGGGCAGTCCATCTTCCAGGCACTGGAATTCTTCCTGAATCCTTGCTGGTAAGATCAGTGAAAAGACCAGGGCTGTGGAAAACAGTGTGTTGTGTAAGGAAGGGGAAAACAGGGTTTAATATGCAAAGAAACCCTCACTCAGTGGTTGGATTTATTTTTAAGACAGTCTGATAGGTGATAAAATCATCAAGAAATCCTCCCAGGGCAGAGCTGGGGAAAGCACAACCATGATCTGTCACCTTTCATTTCCTCTCTGTTTGGAGGGTGAAGGTGGATCCTTGTCTTAGTCTTCCTCTGTGAAAGTAAATTCCTGCTAAAATGTCTTTTTAGAACCTCTTGTCCAGTATACTAATAATTGGCTCAAGTAATAGAGGATTCACCACTTGGGAGACTCTTCTCCAGGCAGGATGGCTCTCTGCATGGACAGTGTTCTTTTTACTCTTTCAAGGGAATTCCTGTTTCAGCTTGCTACTCTCAGGGAGTTTTTAGGGTGTAATTTGTCAAGGATGTCAGCCTTAGATAAATGTCCTTTTGTTCAGATGCTTTTTCTCAAGTACCAAAACATAAGAGATGCTTCTGTATATCTGTCTCCCTTCCCATCTAGCCCATGGACAAAGTTATGAACAGGAAAATGACAAAGTATTAGAGGCTTTGAAGTTTGGTTTTCAAAAGTTTTTTTCAGTGTTGGAGAAAGTAATTTCTGTCAATGCATATTGGGAAGGATGATCTTGTTTTCATCTTTGCATTTGCACAGTGATTTTGTAAGCTGAATTGCTAGACTTCAGACAGATACAAGTTTGCAAAATATTTTTTAAAATAATTAATTTAAATTTTATTAAAGTTGTGAAGTAGAGAATTGACTGTTGAGCAATTTAAACTGGAATTTGGTCTCTGAATGCAAAGACAGATATTTGACATGTTCTCTCTTTCTTTATTATTCCTTTGGAATCGAGGAAATTACAAGAATTTCATTCATTCTTTTCCAGATGGGAATGACAGGTAACACTAGTCCCTTTGGGCAGCCTTTCAGTCAAACTGGAGGGCAGCAGATGGGAGCTACAGGAGTGAATCCTCAGTTACCAAGCAAGCCAGGCATGGTGAATAGTCTGTCTCCCTTTCCTGCCGACATCAAGAGTACTCCTGTCACCAGTGTGCCAAACATGGTGAGTTGTTCCTGCCTCTTTCCCTTTGTTGTGTCTTGGTAGAGCATCCTAAATTCTGGGGGGATACAGCTTCTGCAGCAGTGCTGAACAGCTTCTCTGTGGTCATTTAACCATCAGAGTGGCCTCAAGGTTCCTCACCAGTGCTCTGCAATGCCTGTAGAGAGTTTGTCTACATTTTTATGCAGTATTTAACTCCTGAGCAATCACAGTGTTTTATTACAAGAATTGCATTACATCAGTTAATTTTGTCTGGTACATTGAGTTCTAAACCAGATGAATATATCTTCTCTGTAAGTGGTCCTGGTAGGTTTAAATTACTAAATCAATTAGAATGTGTTGGATACATCATAAACTTCCCTGAAACTAACTAGTACCTTTCATATCCTGTGACTCTATGTGGTAAACACACCACGTGTCTCTCAGTTTGTTGTGGATGACTGGCAGCTCACAAGTTTATGAGAATAGTTCTTATTAGAATACATTGCCCAAGTTTGTAGTATTCTGTTTAATAGAGTTTTCTTTATAAAGTGAATTTAAATATTCCCATTTGTCTCAGTATGTCTGTGTATTAATCAAACTGCTTGTGTTGTTTCTATGGAAACTCCAGCTTGTTGCAGTTTATATTCTTATACATGATAGCAGTTACTATAGAAACTTGTAAAACCTTCCATAAGATGCAAATTGCTTATTTTTTTAGCTTAACTGAAAACCAACTATTTTTTTGGCACAAGTGATGCTTGTCCTTCCATCAGTGAATTTGCTACCTGCCAGTCACTAAGGATCTGTATGAGAAGAAACAGGAGGCAATAAACTTCCTCTTTTCTCCTGATTTAGAAGACTGCTTCCTAACTTTTCTTTAGTTATGCTGTAAAGTCTTTAATATCATCTGCCATTTCCTGCTTATGGTTGTGGAAATGAGCTGGGGAATAGGAGTAAGACCATGTTCAAAGGATCATTTGCACTCAGGCAGAGTATCTATAAAAGAGAATTTGCTGCATGACTATTTTAATTTTGTTTTTAAAATACATTAAGTTTGGATCAGGTGTAAAGCAGATGACTGATTTCCCTGATTCTGCTGAGAAAGCTGCAAATCTGCCTGAGGTGCTGTGTTCATCTCAGTGTCTGCCTGATCCTGAGGCATCATTCTGTGCTCATGTATATATCAGGTTTTGGGAAGCCTAAATCTTAACATACTCACCTGCTAATATAGGATGTAATGCCTTCATGGCACTTGTCTCTTGGTGGCAAGTCACTAAAAAACAACTTTGTTTTCTTTCTCCCATCTTGTGCCAGAGACAGAGGAAAGGGAAATTTACTTCCCCAGTACTATCAATCACAGTTTCTTTAAAATGTCAAAAATGCAAGTCATCTTCTGAGAGGACAATCAAAGCCATCTTTCTCTGTTTCTCAGTTTGCAAAAGCTTTGGATGTCCAATATATATTGGCTCCTTCAAGCCAACAGGGAGACTAACAGCCATTTCAGCTGAGGGACACCTGTCCTGTTGATCCAAAAGGTCTCAGCCCTGCTTATGGATCATGTGGTGGTCAGAGTTGATTTGTACTTCTGGTGGGGGGTGGTACTTTTGTATTTTAAAATTGAATTTTCCATCTAAGCAATTTTATTGCAAAGTCAGGAATTTAAAAAGAAATATCAGACTTGTTAAACTTTAACCTTTACTTGGCAGCAGTGGGTAGGGCAGTGTAATTATTTGGTAATAGTACATACATGGCCATATGCTATTCCTTCCACAGGGTCTTTGCTTTATTTGGCATGCAGTATGAGCAATGCCCTCTGAAAGAGCCTATAGTCAACATTTTGTTCTATTTTTTGCTGCTCAGTGTGTATCTGTGGGCCTTGTTGACTGCATGTAGTAATATATTTCACTCAAGCAGTCTTTTCTGTGGCAGTCATCACTGGAGCAAGCATATACTTTGTATGAGTTAATTTTCACAGTGCCTCTCTGAGATAAAGGTTTGTCCCTGTTTTAAACGTGAGACAAGAGGCACGAAGAGGGTAAGACTGGAAGAATCTGCTGACTCTGAACTTGAGGTTTGTAGGCTCTGGCTTGCCTGAAGCCTTCTCCATTTCATATGTTAAGACATTATCTAAGGATAAAATAACATTCACATTGGTTAGATGTATGCTCCCACAAGTTGTGGAAATCTGTCTCACATTGGGCAACTTAAAATATGACCCAGACTGCACTTGTGAAAAGTTGTTTGTGACAGAGCAGCTCCCCAGAGCAGAGTTGCAGTGCTTGAAGTGTTACTCCATGCTTCTCTGCTGCAATCCCTTTGCTGTGTCCCATGATGCTGCAGGACCCAGGAGATGGGGGTTTGGTTTAGTGTGTGTGGTCTGCTGGAGACAGGCTGTCCTGTTTTCCTGAAGGAGGCAGGAATGAAGTGGAGAAGGGGATTGTGTTCCCATCCCATCAGAAATGAACCCCTGGAGGATCAGTTCAGATCCCCCCCTCGCTACAGCAAGCAAAAGACCAACTATGTCTTTTAAAAAGAACCTCCAGGGTTTTGTGTGAGGTGGCTGGAAGCTCCTATCTTGCTAAACCAGCCCTCTATACTGTCCTTATCAAAGGACCCTGAAAGTACTACTGCATCTGAGAGACAAACCCATGGGAATGAAAACATTGGCTATATGTGGCATATCTGAGGCAGGAAACCAGATTCCACCATGATATTAAAAACCTCAGTTGCCACTAAGAATATCTAAGTAAAAGAGGAAGTAAAAAGGTGCAGCCATTGTCTTAAGACTCTTTGGTCCTGGGAAGCAAGATGTTTTTAAAATACTCACTCAACCTTTTGCTTTTCTCTGTGACCTTATGCATGTGCTGTGAAAGTAAATTAGAAGCTGAGTCTGTTTCTTGACCCACATTATTCTAAGCATCATTACGTGCAGCTTCCTTGTCCCAGACACTAACCAGGAGCTTTCCCATAGCCAGGCAGAAGCTTCATGCTGGCAGCCAGGATAACCTTTGCTGCAGCAGTGGATTTTTTTTTTTTTAATCCAAATTCATGCTACCACTCTCCTAAGAACAACACACAGACACTCTTCCCCCTGGCTCCCACACCAAGTGCTGCTCAGAAGCATTACTTCAAGTCCATCTTCCAGCCCTTGTTCCAAGTGTGACCTTACACTGGACCCTGAGAAGCACATTTGGTTTAATCTCTTTAATTAGGAAAGAAGTAACAAACCTTATGGTATTAAAATGATTAAAAGGTCAGCATTAAGGTATTAATTTTCAGTGCCAGCCAGATGGATTGATTTCTTGTTTTGTTTTCTTAACTGTGGATTCACACAGCATATTAGCTATTGGTTTGTGGGACTGTTTACAGAATACAATCAGGTTTTTTACAGAATGGGCAGCATGAAATCTAAAATGAATGGCTTGGTTCCAAAGGGAAAATCTTACTTCTGACATTGTTGGAAGTTCTGGTGATCCAGTGTGACTTTAAATTGCTCAGTGCAGGACTGTCAGTGCTTTGCTGCAGTGAGATCATGCAGAATCTCTGGGCTGTGGCAGAGAGCTGTGCTCTGCACTCTGGGACTCAGCACAGTGTGCAGCCTGGATGGAGCTGAGGGCCTCTTGTTTTGGGGTACCCAGACTTGGGGATGTGCTGTCAGCAAGGGGAACCCTGCTAGGCTTTTCCATCAAATATGCTGAAGGTTTGCAATGTCTGCAGTGCTGCATGTTCTGAGGGTGGTGGTGGATGGGTTCTTCATGAACAGACCAGTAACTAGTATTTCTACGTGGGTTAGGAGTAAAATAAGTTTGGCTTCCAGATACCAGCTTGGTTTCACAGTTATCCTTATGACCAGCAGATGGAGTTGAGAGAATATTGCTTTTTGCAAGAGAAAGTGATTGTTTTTCCTCTGTTCTCTTGACTTAGAATTTCACCAGCATGTCTTCTCTTGCTATGTTTTCCCTATCTCTTGTTAAACTACATCTCAGATTTTCTGTTGCAATTTTCCTTGTTTCTTGGGGTTTTTATGTCTTTTGGATTTCTTTATTAACAGATTTTGATCAAAAGAGAGGAAAATAATGACTGGGGGATGAGGATATCTTAGGTGTACCTTCCTGTGGCCTCCCAGAGAAAGGAAGAAAGCTTTTAAACTGGGAGGCCATGCTTAACTGGGAGCTGCTTAAAACCAGGCAGTTCTTATTTTATTCTAGAGACTCAGATGGTTTTTCACACAGATTTTTATTATGTCCTTACAGTGAGGAAGGCTTCTTTTTCTTAATGTTTCAGTGATTTTTTTCCTCTCAGCAGCGAAGTCAGTCTTCATGTTTGCTGTGGCAAAAGGTGTGGCTGTCCCTCAGACCTGGAATGTGCCTGCTTCTTACTGCTCTCATCAGCAGTCTCCTGATCTCTGGTGGGCTTGCTCTTTGCTGTGCTCACCTTCCCTGTGCCTGCCCTGCACTCTTTCCCTGCCTATTATATATAGCCTTATATTTTATAGAGCCTTATATTTTGCAGATATGCAATGTTTGGCTGCTTTTAAAGTCTTAATGGATAGAGTGGATTGCTACTTGATCTTCAAGAAATCCTTTTGGGTCAGACATCTGTGCTGACACAGCTGTAGTCATGTCTGTTGGTAGGGTAGTAAAAACAGGAGAACTTTGACTTGGGAAACAATTTTTTGACTGGGATGAAAACATCACTTCCAACAAGATTTTCTTTGGCATGATCTCTGTATTTTTCTGCAGATTGGCTGAACTAATTGTTTCCTATTTGTGTCACAAGAATTGTTTCAGCAAAACCTGTCTGCTCTTGTGAATTTGTTCTCAAAAGAAGTGGAAGGCTCAATTTTGGCTGCATGCACTGGGAGCACAAGTGGATGCGTTTCCCTCAGCTTCTTTCCTTTTATTTCTCTTTTTCTTGCAAACTTGAGACAAACTGATAAAACCATTCCTCTTTGTTTCATTCAGACTTACTATAATCATGATCAGTGACAGTGTCCCCACCTCCTCCATCAAATACCAGACACTGTGTTTTCTACTTGATCTCCTGTGCTTCATTCTCCAGAAGAGAAAGTAGCTCTTCAAACCTAATGTGGTGCTGCTGGAGTAGTGAGATCTGGTGCCAATCTTTTCACTCACCTAAGGAAATGATTTTTGTTGCTGTTACAGGCTCTGCTTCATAGGCTGTGAAATTTTCTGGTGTGTCCTTGTTGAAGGTCAAAAGTAGAATGGACTCTAAATGGTGCATTTTGTCAGTTAAGGATGATTTTACTTAAATACAGTTAGCAGACTTTGGTCAGCAGCTCTGTAGAGAGCACTGAACTATTTCCTCTTACTTTCCCAGTATAATCCTATTCTTCATATGTTCTATTTATGAGTGGGTTTAATGGCTGATTTTCCTTAGGTAGTGTCACAGTTTAATGCTCAAACCAGGACAGGTAGCTTGGAAGTTGGTGAGCTTTTCTGTGGTAACCTATATTTACAGTGCATAATCAAAGTGATTCTGGGGACAGTTTCACATTTGTCCATGAGATTAATTCAGGCTGTGAATCACAGGGATTTAAGCACTTTTGAAGTCCCAGATCTGTTTGTGCAGGTGGAGTCACAGCACACTGCGGATGTGTTTAATTTTGAAACTTGGGTTTCTACATTTGTTGTCCTTCAAAGGTCCAAGAAAGTGGTAGAAAAGCTTCTAAATCTGCTGAAGAAATGACATGTTAAGGTAGCTATTCCTCTTCTGCAGTGCTACAAGCTATGTTTCAGACTGCAGATCTCTGTGGGTGTGCAGGGTCTGTCAGGCAGGGCTCAGGCATTGGTACAGAAGTGTGTCCATAAGGAATGGATGCTGGAAATAAACCAGTGGATTTTACAAGCTGGTACAACCTTAGTGTCACCTTGTAGTTAACTTCAGTAGACAGAACTCGATCCAGATTTAGGTGGCCCTTTCTGGGAGAAGATGGTGTATGTTCTACCTTGGAAATTTTCTCTCTGAAAGAAGTATCCGCACTTACTTGTGAGAAAAAAAGCTAATTTAGGCTTGGAAAATCAGTTCTGGCTTTTACTGCAATATATAGAGACTGTTGGACAGTCATATAATTTTGTCTTCTCCAATTGGCCTCCTTTTTTCGTTGGGGACAAGAAGCTGGGATTGAAGTGTATGAAACCTCTAATATGAAAAAAAAATAGACTTGAATTCCACCTCCAAGTGTAGTAAGAGCTCATTCCTCTTGAAATTGTTGATCTGCCTAATGAACAGAGGATTTTGAATGGCTTGTTACTATAGCTGCTGTTTGTAAATGTCTTGGCAGAGGAACCTCCCAATACCTCTTTGTTCTCTTGGTGTTGGAGCAGGCGAGGTCAGCCTGGCAGTCAGGCAGAGCGGGCTGCTTGGTGCGTAGCCCGGTGGCACTCCAGTTGTCATTCCCATGCAAGATGAGGATCAGAACCGAGCCTCAAACACAACGCTCAACTCTCTCTGTTCCCTCAGTCCCAGATGCAGACCCAAGTCCAACAAGTGGGGATCGTCCCGACGCAGGCGATGGCGACCGGGCCGACGGCGGACCCGGAGAAGCGGAAGCTGATCCAGCAGCAGTTGGTCCTGCTGCTCCATGCTCACAAATGCCAGAGGCGGGAACAGGCCAACGGAGAGGTGCGGGCCTGCGCGCTCCCCCACTGCAGAACCATGAAAAACGTCCTCAACCACATGACCCACTGCCAGGCTGGGAAGGCCTGTCAAGGTCTAGAGCCAAAATCAGTATTTGCCCTTTGGAAGTAAGATAGTACCACCAGAAACTTGAAAGCAAAATTTTCATCTCCTGTTTATGTAAAGGGGATGTAATATCCACCATGTCTTTGTCTTGGATATTAGTACTAGTATCCTTCATTTATTAGGGCATTATTTCTGGGTCCCAAAAAGGTTTAGTTGCATTGAGTTGTATTTAGTTACCTGTACAGTATTGCTTAAACAATAGAGTTGATCTAAAAAAATGAGGTTATTCTAAACCAGCTAACCAAGGAGTGACCTTAGCTCTGTTGCCTTTCCTTGTTACAGTTGCCCATTGTGCATCTTCGAGACAAATCATTTCCCACTGGAAGAATTGTACTCGGCACGACTGTCCTGTGTGCCTTCCCTTGAAAAACGCCAGTGACAAAAGAAATCAACAACGTAAGTAATTGTTTTACTGCTGTCACAATGGAGCAATACTCTTAAAATAATGTTGATTAGCTGGGTAGTGTAGGAATAAACTTTTGACAGTGTCCAACAAACTTAACAGCTCTTTAATAATCTTCTATAACGATGAATATAGGGGTGAATTCTCCTTTCTGATCATTGAAAGCAATTTGTTACTTAAATTAGAATGGTTTGTGTTGGAAGGGACCTTAAAGCTCGTCTAGTTCCAAGTGCCCTGCATGGGCAGGGACATCTAAATAAACATTAATTCAAAAGGAAGAGTCTGGGATCAAGCACACATCCATTTTTAAGGGATGTTGCAACTTGTAGCTGGTGTTGCATTGTGAGACAGGTTAATAGATACCAGTTATATTGCAGCTTTGGATGTAGGTAGGGTTTTGGGGACCATATAAGCTATTTCATTATTTTTCTTCCTGCTAGAAACAACATGAAATGGCATACTAGTGATTAAGAATAAAAAATGTTTATTAAAAAAGTACCACACAGAAGTTACATTGGAAGGTTTGCTATTCATCAAATCCTTTGAAAAGATGCCAAGGTAGAAGGTTTTACAGCTAAGATGCAGCAGTTCTGGAAGTCTAAGTAATCTTACACCTAAGTATATTTATGTAAGGATTTAAGAAGTGGAAACTATCTGGAGGACTTGCAAAGCTTGTACATGTGAACTGTGTTGGAAGCATTCTGCTAATTTCCACATAGGCTGAGACTGCAGTGAAGAATAATAGTGTAGACCTTGGAGGATACAGAGGAGCTCTTAGATTAAGTGAGATTAAAGCAGAGGGGAGAGTAGCTGGTAAAACTGCCCAAATTAGCTATGGAGGAATATAGTTTTAGGAGGGTGTGTTTTCCCTCCAAAACTGGAAAAAATAGGAATGCAGAGCTACATGGAGGTAAGGCTTTTGGTTTTGTTTTACCAAACCTCTCCTTGGTAAACAAGATATGTCTTGTGTGTTAAAAGCAGTAATTTGTTGCAAGTGATTATTTATGTTTGGCCTTCAAAAAATGTGTTGAAAGCTTTGCTTTTTAATGTGACATGGTCCATTTGTGCATAACATCCTTATTACACAGTTGTTATCAAAGTGGTAACAACATCTAGCACAACAGAATTATTTTTTTTCAATACAAGCTGCTTTAGAAAAGTAGTTTGCAGTATTTTTTAATGTCATTCATACAAATTGTCAAAATAGAAGGCACTTAACAAAAATATTTTTGTTACGGGATCAAATAAGACATTGAGTGCAACAGAATATAATGGGTAAGTGTAGAGTTTATCCTGTTGCAAGTGGAGGAGTTAAATATGAAAACTTCTTTTCAATTAATCAATAACCCAGTGGCATCCTAACCCATCCTAATGCATTTTCCCAAGAGGGCAAATCTAATCAGGTCTGTTCAGGAAGTTTTGGGGCTGGTTAGCTTCTGCTGGTGTAAACTTTCACTCTTAAGATACATAAACACATGAGGCTTTGGAAGAGTGGGACTCACTCAGTTGGCTTGAAAGCAGTTAGCATGTGAAGAGGCCTGTACAGAGCTGTCTTCACACTTGTAGCTCCTCTCATGATCTCATCAAGGTCTAAAGCATCAGTTAGTAAAAAATATTTTTTAAAAGCACAGTAGGCATTGTTTCATGTAGTAGTGGCCTAATGTGATAACTCCTGCTTGTGTCAGTGCTGTATTTATTTTCATTGACTTGGTTTCCTATGGTATCTGCCACAGAAGGGTCTTGGCACTTGATCTAGCTTGTAAAGAAATGTAATACTCTCTTCCTCTATCTTCTTGTTTGGCAGATTGAGATGATGTCATGCATTCACATAAAACCAATGAACAGGCAGACAAAAAAACCCCATCAAAACCAGATTCCTGCTGCTGTGAAAATACTCAATGCAGTGTCTGATTAATTGAGTTACAAAATTCAGACAAGCTGAGACAAAATGAATGACCCACTCCTTTCAGTGCACTCCCATTCTAAGTGTACTGGCAGCTGTAAGAATGTAGTTGTCCCCTACTAATAATAGTTGAGTTTGAAGTGTGAAGCAACATTTGGCTATTTACCAGCTCTAGTGAGCTTTGCCAGCTTGACTAGGTAGATGCACATAGGAATTTCTTGGAGATCATTAGTTTTTTCAAGCTGCAAGTCACAGTAGTGCTCTTCAGATACTATCCCCTATGAGTTACTAGTTTGATGAAGAAACGAGGGTTTTTTCTGTTAAGGATGGATTCACTTTCCATGTTGTCACCTCAAAAGGGATGTTCAGAGAGTCAATTCTGACAAATACCCAAACTGAGGGGTTTTTATAAGTAGTCTTTGGTCTGGGGCAGAAGTGAAAATCTGGGGATCTGATCTTGTCAAAGTAGAATTGCCTGGATTATAGTTCCTAAAGCTGCTCTAACAAAAGGGCTGAACTTGGCCGTCATAGTGACTGATACTGCTGCCAAAACTCAGCCCCAAACCCTGGACAAGGTGTGGTTGACTTCTCCAAGCTTTGCCTTAGCTTCAGTGTGAGCTCCAAGGGAAGCCTGCAGTCCTCAGGAGATGGGTGCCAGCTTTTTTCCCCAGAAGAGCACACGGAATGGTGAAACACTTGGCACTCCTCAGTGGGATGATTAGAAGCCTTTTTCCTGTTCCCAGACTTCACCATCACTTTTCATTCCACCATCTCCAGAGATGTGCCTTTGATTTACAGCCATATCCTGAAAGTGTGTGCTTTGGGGTTTTTTATTGACAGAGAAATATCCTCTGTCTCCAGCAAGCTGGAATTTTTATTAGCTCCTAATCAATCCTTTGCTGTCACAACAGCCTCTGAAACCTTTTGAATTCCAGGGTCCCTCAAGTTTTGTGCTATTCAACCTTTCTAGAGACTTCCTCTTTCTTGGTTTGCACTAGTGTAAAGGTGTCTTTCCCCTAGACTGTGGGGTTCCAGAGTGCAATGTGCAAGTCCAACAAGAAATTCATACTCTTTAATGTGTCTCTTTTCTAAAAAAATGAAACTGGTAGGATCTCAATCAGATTTTAAACTTGCTTTTAAAGCTGCTTGCAAATGATCACTGAGTTTGTTAGGAATGTGTTCACAGTATGTAAGCACATGTGAGCCTAATTGCCATAGTAAATTCAGTGTTAGAAGCACCATGGATTGTCTTTGGGGAAAAAAAAGGATGTTTTCTGGGGGGCTGCTTATTTTGGAAGGGAGAATCTCTGACAATATTTATTTGTAGTTCTTTGGCAAAGGCCATCAAATTGAGTTCTCAGCTGGAGAGGGAAGGGTCTGAACTCAGTAATGTATGTTTTCTCTTGGATGAAAGCTGAAAGCATGTGTCTGAGTGCTGCTCTCAGTTTTCATAGTGGGTAAGGATTTCAGAAAGCCTAAATCATGTTGTTAAATGTGTCAGAAGGCTTCTTTTCCTGATTATTGTTTTTCTAGTCATGTGCCTTTCCTAATATTTCAGTAAAACAGCTGCTTGTTGCCTCTATCAAGAGCTATTGTTCTTGCTATGTTTAGGTCACAGATTTGTAATGCATGTTGCATATTTGATTACTTGAGGGGGGAAATGTGAAGTGTGTATTACTTCTACCAGAGTTATGGTTATCAAAGTGCAATATTTCTTTAGTGAAGGATTTACTCCATGTGTCATTCACAATGGAGCATTTTATTATGTAGAATGACAGATAAAATGAGGATGGAAAAGCAGATTTTTATTAGCTTCTGTGTTTAGGAAAATATTTTCTAGTTTTTTTCCATTTCCTGTCTAGTGTGGGAATTACTCTTCCTTACACCTGTGTGGTGAGAGGTTTTGGTTGGTTGTGGCCATCATATAGGCTAGTAAACACCTAAACATTGTTGTCTAAATTGTTTACCAAAACCTGTGGGAGGCTCAGCCCCTTTCTCACTCTTCAAATTATTTTACATTATGTCAGTACAACCTGAAACCCATCGGGGCTTTTCATATCACTGAATAACTTGGGTTTTAGGGTAATTTTGCCTTCAGAAGATTCATCTAGTGACTGCTTAGAATGAAAATCTCTACCAACAGATCTTCACTATTATCTTTGTGTCCAAGGACACAACATTTCTGCTGAACTCAGGATCTTCATTCTGGAACCAAATATTTTGATTTAATATGGGATTGATGGGAAAGGGGGAAGTAGAGGAATTAATTATTTCCCCCCCCCCTTATTCTACTGTCCCAAGCATGAAAATCTTATTTAGCCTTATAATGGAGCCTGCACTTATATGCCAGTAATTATGGGTTTATCTTACTGAAATTTTCAGCACTTCTCTTTAGACTGCTTGTATTAATTGCTAGGTTTCTTGGCCTGTAGAATTAAAGGCTGTGTTTCTCCACTTGGCATCTCAGATGTTGTTCTGTCCTTTGGCAGAAAAATACGTATACACGCCATACAGTGATGTGCATGTTCTACTGGCTCTTGGCATGATTTGTTTTATTGTTTGTCCTCATTGATTTTCAGTTTCCTCTTATCCTTTTCTCTTTTTTTATAGCCCTTTTAGGATCTCCAGCTGGTGGAATCCAAAATTCCATTGGTTCTGTTGGCACAGGCCAGCAGAATACTCCATCACTAAGTAATCCTAATCCGATTGACCCCAGCTCCATGCAACGAGCCTATGCTGCTCTTGGGCTGCCATATGGCAACCAGCCTCAGACACAGTTGCAGCCCCAGGTACAAGGCCAACAGCCAGCCCAGCCTCAGGCTCACCAGCAGATGAGGACCATTAATGCATTGGGTAGGTGGAAAAAATACCAAGAAACTTCAGTGGTTAAAACAAACATTGAATTTTTCGGAACATTTAGTGTTTCACTTGACACAGAGTAGTGACTTTCTGGTCATGTTGTTTAGTAACTTAAAAGTATACTATTTATAAATGCTACCATTCATTTATTTCTGTGCTAGAAAGCTTTGACACTACTGCTTTCACCACATAGCAGTGGTTTTAGGTTTTTTTCTAAAATACATTCCATAGCTAATGCTGTCTGAGGTGACTGGACAGAACTGCTGAAGGACTTTGGTTTGTTTAACAAACATTCCCACCTGTCCTAGCAGAAAATTCTGATATCAAATGCTATTTTCTTTCTGAAGCATAGTTATTATTGCTTTTTTAACTTACTGAATTAGTCTTAAGAGTTCATGAAATTTACTAGCTTTTGTAAAAAAAAAATGATGTTCAGACTGAAAGCAGGGGTTTTTTATTATTATTATTATTATTCCATAAATAGCTATATACATGCACCACAGCTGATATTATTATAAGTACTTATCTGATGCACTTCTGTTAGTTAATCAGGTGGGTCAGTACAATGTAGTTTTGTTATGTTATTGTCAAAATTGTAAACTGGGTACCAATTATGTTAATTTTTGTCCCAAAGGAGCCAACCAGATGAACCTTCCCGCAGGAGGAATAACAACAGACCAGCAAGCTAGTCTTATTTCTGAAACTGCTCTTCCAACATCCCTCGGGACAAATAAGTAATGCACATATTTTCATTCTTGCTCAATTAAACATTTATTTACATGCTTACCTCTGTAAATAAAGAGCATGCTTTAAAAGCTGATGGTTGTGGCCTGGAAATGATCTATTGCTACGCTCTGCTTTCCCTTTTCAGTACTACAGATATCACTGTGTCCCCTTCCAATGGTCCCAGAATATTTAGCATTATTAAATGACTTTCCAAAGGAAGAATATTTTGTATTTTAAGTTGTAGTTCTATATTGTTGATACTGTGTCTTGCAAACTCCTGTGCTTTGCTGCTTTGGGCATTGCAGTTCGCTGATACTGATGAAAGCAATTGCTCCAATATTATTACTTCAGGCATCAAATACACCACAGAACTCTGCATTCTTGTACTGTAACAGTCCCTTTTTATTTTAGCCCACTAATGAATGATGGCACAAATTCTGGCAATGTTGGAAACCTCAGCTCAATGCCAACAGCTGCACCTCCTTCTAGTACGGGGGTGAGGAAGGCATGGCATGAACACGTCACTCAGGACCTGCGCAACCATTTAGTGCATAAACTGTAAGTATTCACCAGGACTGCCTGCTTTTACTGAGTACTGTTAAAGAATTTCAGTGCAGTGGTTCTACTGTTAAGCTGAAAAGTTGTTGGGAAAAGTTATCAGTTGTGTTTCTCTGGTGCTGGGTCACTGGGGATGAGCTGTTGCTATTAAACCTCCTATTAATTCTTCATGCTCATTAAAAGTGGGCATGAAATTTATGTTGCTAGTGAATTCATTCTGCTGTGGAAAATATATATTTAGACTATCAAACCTCACATTTTTTCATCACTGATTTTGCTTTAGAATCATAGAATTGGCTGGGTTGGAAGGGACCTCAGAGATCATCAAGTCCAACCCTTGACCCACTACCGCTTTGACTATGTGGGGAGTAGGGCAACTGATTTTTTTAAATAATTCTCTTATGCTCTTACATCTCTGTATGAAGGAGTGTCCAGGTTGAATATTACAAAGCTGTATTGCATTATATTTCTTGTCATCTGAACACTTTTTCTTCTATTCTTCTTTCTTGTAGTGTCCAAGCCATCTTCCCCACTCCTGATCCGGCAGCGCTGAAGGATCGCCGCATGGAGAACTTGGTGGCTTATGCCAGGAAAGTGGAAGGAGATATGTATGAGTCTGCCAACAGTAGGGTATGTTGCTTCAGTCCTACTATTCAGTATCTGTTCAAGAAAAGCAGTGTCAAAAATCTTAAAACCAGTGAATCATTTCAGTGCTCTCTTCATGAGGGAAGTAATGCTTTCTGTCTATGACAGTGTTTGTTTAGTCCCAAGCCATCTGATTAGTGTCATTCCAAGCTAATTCACCTCCCTCAGTGCTGTGAGAACCAGACAACGTGGTCTCAGCCCTGTCTTCATTCTTCTTAAAAGTGTGATTGATGTGCATGAGGCCTGGGGCACAGCTTGCAGTTCTTGGTGTTTCCCTTGCTGACTTTCTTGTTTCTGGAAGTCTCTGTAAATGGCATTCTAAAACTTTCTTAGTCTCTCTTCACTGATGCAGATTTTCTCTAGGACTCAGTCCAGTTACACTACTTACCTTTTACCTGCACTCTTGGAATTATTTCTCTTCCACTCAGCAGCACCTGAAAGTTCTTTGGCTGAGACACATAGCTGGTTCACCTTCTCAACCACCCAAGATGTCTGTTTGCCTGTGTTTGTCCTTCTGCACAGGAAACAAGACAGAATTCCTTTTCTAAGTTCATGATTTTTGCCCTATGCTGAGAGGTGTCAGTTCAAATCTCTGCTACTCAGAGGGAGCAGATCCCTGGTGATTGGCAAGCTGGAGATACCATTTCACTATGGCACTGTGGTAATTCTGCTCTTAAAGGAACCACTCCCTGAAAGTTTTCCTCAATTAAAGACAATGTGAATATCATCAGTAATAATAGCTAGTGAGATCTTACCTGGTCAGAATTTAAAGGTCCTTTTTTAAATATGACTATCTAAAGAGAGTGGCTAGTGCCATTTAGGTGATAATTGTTCAGTAAGGTGGTAACATTTAGAGTCTGCCCCTCTCAGATCATCTCCCAGAAGAGCTGAAGAGGGAATGTGAATTTTATTTCCTAGAGGCAGATAGGCAGTGGCTGTACTGATAATGCCACTGCTGTGTCAGTGTTGGTCAGGGACAATATCATATTCTACTTGTGGCTGCCAAGAGGCTGTTTTAAAAAAAAGACTTGTCTTGATCACCCTAGCAGCTTTAGAGAACAGCTTCAGAGAGAAGGGGGATTTCATAGGCTGACATTGGCATCTAAATACCTTCTCCCTAAGGATGAGTGTAGTAGGCTTCTGGTTATAAAGCCTTAGGTGTCTTCTCACCTCTGTGCGAGTGAAATACCCAGAAGTATCTTCTCATCATCCCTTAAAACAGCCATCAGGGTCTCATTGCCAGAAGTCTCTTTTATGGGAATTCATCTAACACTTGGCTCCAAGCAGCAAACTTGGAAGAAGGAATTATTTCAGAATGTGCTTACAGTGCCACATGGAATTGCATCCTTCTTTTTGAGAGTCATCCATTCTGCTTTGACATGGAAAAACAGATTAATATGAGCAGTTTGATGTCATAGTAGCATGTGCTATGTGAACATGTCCTTTTTCAGAAATCTTTGCAGTGTGAAGGTAGTACAATATTAAATTTACAAGTGGGAAGGTACAGGTGAAATGTCCTAAGCAGGAGGAGGGAGGGAACTGTGATGCTTTAAGTTGAACAGCAGAAAGTGTCTGCACTGGTGGATTTTTGAGACATTTGGAGGAGGGAAGTGACCTAAAACTAAAGCTTTATATTGTAACACTGAACTTTTTTAAAAAAGGTGGTGAGGAATACCTAGCTCATTGTTTTTCTGAAACAAACTCAATCCTATAAATTCTACTTTAGATGAAAACTGGATGAAGACAAAATGATTACGGAACAAGCATCACTCAACCTTTGCTCCAGATAACACTGGATTTTAAGAGTATAGGTGGCCTCACAAAAAAATGGTTCCTTCTTTATGTGAAAATTGATCTGTCCTTAACATGTGTTTCCTGAAGTTTATTCAGCATAACTGTGTTTCTGGAGACATGATTTCTTTTGTCTGTGAATTAGTGGAGGTGCTTATTATGAAAATAACACCTAAAAGTTATTAACACTTAGAAAATAAATCACAGGTTCCTGTTACTTTCTGTCCAAGCAACAGAGAACCTATAGTCTTTTTCTTTGTCTAAGAAGACTACCCTGAGAAGGGTAGTCAGGAAGCCAAGTCTCACCTGTTTTCTGGAAGCTTTGTTTCTCCTTTTCTTCATTAAAGCAGCTATGAGATTGTCTCAATGTAACAGAATTCTGCAAAGAAATAGTTTTTGTTTAGGCAGGTGTAACAAAACCAAAACAAACAGTGGCAGCATTCAGGTAGCCTACATGAGTTTTGTTGCTGACTTCTTGACACAGAGTGCTTTTTTTTCTTTCTTTTTTAGGATGAATACTATCATTTATTAGCAGAGAAAATCTATAAGATACAAAAGGAGCTAGAGGAAAAGCGGAGGTCCCGTCTCCACAAACAAGGGATGTTGGGGAATCAGCCAGCCTTACAGACCCCAGGCCCTCAGCCTCCTGGGATCCCCCAGGTGGCTGCTGCCATGGGCCAGGCACAGCCCGTGAGGCCGCCCAGTAAGTACTTCTCTAGGAGGCATTTCTGCATTTCACTTGGAGCTCCTCACACTTTGTGTCCCTGGGCTCTCTTGAGTCTCTGTTTTAGCTTGTCTTTTGCTGACCTTTGTTCTGGTGTGTTGCAGATGGGCCAATGTCCATGCCAACCGTGCCTATAAGTCGTATGCAGGTTTCTCAAGGTATGGATGTTTTCCTTTCTAATTGCAATTTGTGGGTTCAAAATCTGTTAGGGGGAAAAGCTGATCTGTTGGAGTTTTTTGGGGGGAGAACTACTGGGTCACCCTTTTTTTCAGCATCATTCTTTGTTGTAGTTCTGTGACAGGAAGTGCCTGTGTGCAGTCTTGTCTTAAGAACTGACAATATCTGCCAAATATCTCAGCAGCAATTGGGAATTAATTCATCTCTTTCAGAAAGAGGAGATTGCAAACAAGAATACTGTGGATAATCTTACTTAAAACACTGTAATGGGGGGGGTGGGGAGGATGTTGACACGTTCTCATTAGCTAATTAGCCAAAAATACACCTGTAGCTGGAAACTTAGCACATTAATCCTAGAATCTGTACAAGTAATGCTATCCTTTCTTGGGTTTGGATGCAGAGTAGACCTAAAAAACCTTTTAGCTTGTTCGTAGCGCTGATGGCTTAAAATCTCTGATTTAAGCTTCTGTGGACTCACGGGTGGTTTTTTTTTCTGAAAAATTCAAACCTGTGACTCTTAGGTACTTCAGCTTTCTTCAAAGGCATGTATTACCTCCACTTATTTTATTTCATGGTTCAGAGTTGAAATCTCCTTGAGAAGTTAAATTCTTTTAAAATTCATTCCAATAGGAGAAAAAGTTGATAGCAAGTATAGCTCCATAGTTAGTTATTTACACCTTGGAGTATTCCTGTTAGACGAGTTTAGGGGTTTTTTTGGAGCACTTAAATGTTTTGTATAAAAACCTTGGTGCCTGTTTAAGCATATTGCAAGTTCTTGTCCTAATTTGAGGCTGGGAGCTGCCTGCATGTATATATACAATATGTATTTTTATCATATTTACTTCAGGCATTTCAGTGAGGCCTGCATTAAACCTTACTGTTTCAAAGTAAATGCCTGATTCTAAGAAACCACCCTGAAGTATTATTTACAAATAGCACCCTGTCTTTGCAAATCATCCATACTCATCATCTTTTGCATAATTTTTTATTCACCAAATGTTGTATTTCACCCCAATTTGTGTTCTTTTGAATACTTCTTGCATCCTGATTTGTCTTTTAAGCCAAGTCATTTGAGCAAAGTTAAAAAAAAGGGATGAAGAGCTAAGGCAGCGAAATTTTCATCTTAATAAATGTTAATTTTCTAGTAGAGAATACATAAATGCTGATGGCTTGTTCCTAATGACTTGTTTTGGGGGGTGCATTTGCAGGAATGAATCAGTTTAACCCCATGTCCATAGGGAATGTACAGATGCCACAAGCACCCATGGGACCCCGTGCAGCTTCCCCAATGAACCATCCTGTGCAGATGAACAACATGGGCGCTGTGCCTGTGGTTTGTACCTCTTGTTCCCATCTTCTCAATTGCCTGACTACATTTAGCAGACTTAATGCTGCTCTGAAAAGGCCATGTCACAGTGTAGCACGGTAAATTGTAGGATAATTTCATGGAAACATACTGAGTCTCTCAGGCTTTTATTGAGGCATTTGTTTTCAATATTTACGTGGTTAAAAATAAAAAAATAAATAAAACAACTTGAGGGGATAGATGCCAGAGATGTAATAATCTCCAACAGTCTGTGAAAGAGTATAATTCTTTCAGAAAGTGTCTTTGCAGTACATGTAGCTTCTTTATTCCTCCATGAAAACATGTTTTTATTCTTTAGAAAAATACATATTTTCAGCTTCACTGAATTATCTCTAGGAACAGAGTGGAGTTTTCACACTCTCAGTAGTGTTTTGAATATTACCTTCTTTTAAATTACTCCCCATGGATATTGTGGAACAAATGCTAAAGTTACATGCATATGTCTGCGTCCATTTGCTTTACTGAAGCCAGTTTTCCTTTTTTTCCTCCTGTATTTTGATCTGCTACACTGAGGGTATTTTCCTTTGTCTTGCTACATCATACTAAATGGGTATTCTTTAATTTGGGTGTTAATTTTTAGATGGCAATGTCTCCTTCCCGAATGCCTCAGCCTCAGAACATGATGGGAGCTCATTCCAACAACATGATGGGTCAGGCTCCTACCCAGAACCAATTTCTGCCCCAGAATCAGTTTCCAGCATCCAGTGGGGCTATGAATGTGAACAATGTGGGCATGGGTCAAGCAACAGCCCAGGCCGGGGTGGCACAGGTAAGATGTATTCTTTAATATTTGTTTTATTTACTCAATTTTAATTATTTTGTTCTAATTTAATTTATGGGTGCTTGTTTGCCTATATATCCATTGTTCAGTGTATTTACACCAACTTTGGGGGATCCTGGGTTACATCTGCATTTTTCAGAAGCTCTTGTATAACCAATCTATGTAGTTTCTGATTTAAATTCTAAACATACATGCTGATTAGATTTTTAGGGAAGGTTTCAGAAGTTTATGAAACATTTACAAGCATATTGTTTTCTCTTTGGATCTCAGTAGCTAACTTTAAATCAAGAATTACAGTGAATGGTTGCATTATATGTTTTAATTGTTTAACCTCTCTACTTCTGAAAAGTGATTTTTTTTCTTCCAGTAGTAGTCAGTGAAGTAGCAGCTGGGCTTATGATGTCAAAATGTATGCTTTTCCACAGAGAAAGGCTTATTTTTTAACTCAGGAGTCCAAGTAGTTTAGGTTAGTTGGGACCTTCAGAGTTCTGTAGTCCAGCCTCAGCCTCAAATGAGGGAGAACTTAGATCAGGTTATGAATGGCTCTGTCAAGTCAACTGTCAAGTCAAGTTTGGAATGTATTTAGGGTGAAGCATCTTCAGTTTCTTGGGCCCTGCCTCAGTTCTTTGACAATCTTTGTGGTGAATATATTTTTCCAAATGCACTTAGTTCAATAAAACTGTCTACGTATGCAATAAGAAACATGTTTTAAATTTGAAACCTCATCTGCAGGAGACTATTGATTGATGTAGGCTTCTAAGAGTAAATCTGAGGTTCTTTTTTCACTATTTACCTGATGCAGTCTTTAGTAAAATATAGAAAATATAGAGGTTTGTATAAAAGTTTAAAAAGTCTGTGCAGCTAGGATACGTTATTGGTGCTGCTCTGAAAAACAGATCCTTAACTTTCTTAAGCATCTGGAGTAGTCTAATTACAATAAAAATTAAAGAAAAAAACCCACAACAACAACAAACCCTCTTTAAGTTTTGCCCTATGCAATAAGGCAGGCATTAGGTGTGTGGAAGTGTCTCCTGGAAGCAGGGATGCTCTGGAGTCCTGGACTGAAACGTGTATTTGCTTGGAGCTGTGCTGAATGCAAAGGAAGATCTTTGCTCAGCTAATGGCATGAGTTTGAGATTTTTCTGTCTCTGGGTTTCTGTCTTAGTCCGTGATCATGAGGGTTCCCTCTCTGTGTCTGTAGCAGTGACATAAAGAGGCTCGTGGGGCATGTCTAGGTGTAGGAGCAAGGCCTTTGAGAGCTGATGGGGACGATTGGAGAGCTCTGGGCACGGTGGGGTTTTGGTAGCAGCGTTTGTGTCGCTGCCCCCGTGTTCAGAGCTCCAGTGTTGTGGGAAAGAAGGCATCAGTGCTGTGCTTAAAGGATAAGTGTGATTCCCAGAGTTTTGGGAGCCCTTTATCTGTAAGAGAATCTCTCTCCCTAGCAGGGGCAGGTTCCCAGTGCTGCTCTTCCCAACTCCATGAACATGCTGGGACCGCAGAGTGGGCAGTTGCCGTGTCCCCCAGCGACCCAGCCGCCTCTCCATCAGGCCACCCCTCCTGTGTCCACCGCGGCGGGGATGCCACCCATCCAGCACCCAACACCGACTGGCATGACTCCTCCTCAGCCAGCAGCACCCACTCAGCCATCAACACCCGTCTCATCTTCTGGACAAACACCAACACCCACCCCGGGGTCAGTTCCCAACGCGACACAGACACAAAGCACACCGACAGGGCAGACTGCGGCACAGGCCCAGGTCACGCCGCAGCCCCAGACCCCAGTCCAGCCCCAGTCTGTGCCAACCCCACAGCCATCGCAGCAACAGCCAACATCTGTGCAGGCACAGCCACCTGGCACTCCAGTAAGTACCAGCTAAGTGCATTCTTGTGTTGTGGCATTCCACGAGAGATCTCCCTGTGTGTAGCACCATGTCGTGACCGTGTAGAGCCCATAGTTGTCAATAGCAGCTTCTACGTTAGACCAAGGGTTCATTGTAGAGATGTGGAAAAAAAAAAATGTGTGTGTTCAGATCTTCTCAGCATTGTTTGAAGGAGGGGGGTGTATTGAATGACTTCAAACTGCTCCAAGTAAAAGTGGCAGCAGTGTGCAGAAAGATGAGGTGTAACAGGCTTAATACTTCTGTTTGGCCATAATCAGAATTGGTGGTTTTGGATTGTGAAATTTGCGTAATTTTTTTTTCTTTTAAGCTTCAGTCAGGGTGAATGCACGTGTCAAGGAATATACAGTGTTTTACTGGGCAGGTGCTTTCTCTGTAAAGGAAGCCTCTTTGGGGCAGAACTGTTCCTTGGCTTCTCCTCTGTAATGCAGAGTTAAGCAACGTGTATTATCAACACTTGGCTACAGTGAGCTCCTGTATCCATGTTCTGCACTGTTTTAGAATATCATCTCATGTCTTTTTTGTGCTGTTCATTTTTAGCAAAGGAAAATATTTCTATATATGCAGTGTCTTTCTTTTGTACTGTTTTTACAACAGCTATCCCAGGCAGCAGCTAGTATTGATAACAGGGTCCCCACCCCTGCCTCAGTTGCTAGTGCTGATACGAATTCCCAGCAACTAGGACCAGATGCACCAATGCTAGAAAGCAAATCAGAAGTTAAAACTGAAGAAACTGAGCCAGAGACTAGTGAGACACAAGTGGAAGCTAAGACTGAGGTAAATGAGATTCTATACAGCTTAACTGAAAGCAGTGATAGATATAAAAGCACTTAATGATGTGTCTGAATTGGTGAGCTAAGGGGTGAGAGGAGGGTAGTTACTGGAAAGTAACTGTCCTGAGGAAAGCCACGGATGGAGAGTGCTTTGACAATCTCAGACTGATGTTTTGGTGACTCGAGTTTGGGTCGTAGAGGTAATAGTACATTTCATTGCATCCTTTCTCAAGGTGGAGGAGGATTTACAAGGATCTTCACAAACAAAAGAAGAAACAGATGGAACAGAACTGAAACAGGAGCCAATGGAAATAGAAGAAAAGAAGCCTGAAATAAAAGTAGATGCTAAGGAGGAAGAGGAGAGCGGCACTAATGGAACCACTTCCCAATCCACATCTCCATCCCAGCCTCGCAAAAAAAGTATGTGTATGAAAACTGAGCTTTTCTTGTGTGCTTGTACTGGCATTTGTTTTTTATGGGTTCAGCTCCTGCTAGGAGGTCTGTTTTGTATGTGTATTCCAGCCACATGGAGTTCTAGGAGACCCGTACTTCCTGTAATTTGTTTTTGAAAGTAGCATTCCTTTAGCATTCTATGAATCAGAGGTGAGAAAAGCCTGTCATTGTGGTCTTGATCACAGCAGTCTTCTCACAGCTTCCTGTGTATGCCCAGAAGGACCAAGGCAGTGATTGCTGGAGAAATGAAATACCTTTGTGTGTGAGATGTCTCTCCCTTGTACATCTTGGCCAGTCCTCTTTAAGGGAGCTTAGTGTAGACGAGTGCTCTGAGTAACCAAGAATATCCATTGCTTTGCTTTTCCATCAGAGGCTGCACATGCTGCCTTGATACTGAGTTTTAGCTTTCACTTCTCTGTGAATCAGGTGCTTAAACTCCTCTTCTGAATCTGTGTTCCTCCAAGGCTGATCTGCAGCAATAGCCTTCAGCTTTGAAGTCCTATGTTGTTTTCAGTGCAGAGTTCATCTGCAAGCTTTCTCCTTAGCAATAGCTGGGTCAGTAATCTCTTAAATTTATCTAAAGTGTGAGCATAGATAGATGTAGGTGTGACTGTATCTGTATCCTCTATATTTTTCCAAAAGCAAAATTGGTGGCGTTACAGGTCGTGAATGGACTCAGATAAATGGTTACATGCCTTGGATTAGTAAGAAGTAAATAAGTAAGATTCTAAAAACCAAACAACAAGCAAGAAGAAATTACTGTATTTTGTAGTGCAGGCTTTGTGGGAGCCTGCAAGATAAGGTTTTTGGACTCAAAACTCCTTAGCTGTTTAGAGACCTCTCTTTTAGAATCCTGGGGTTTGGGATGACATTTTCTTTGCCTGGTTTATAGGTTTTGACCAAAGGTAAGTTTTCACCGTGCTGCAAGTGTCTCAAAAAGGAAAGTGATGGTCCATTTCGTTACATTTTTCTTCTTCCTTTACAAAAGAAGCTGCATATAGCAACATGAGGAGAACATTATGGGTGTGTGCTTTCCAGAATGTGATGAAGGAATCGTGATATTTTAACGTTTGTTCAGCTTGAATCTTGCTCTTGTATATGCCTTGGGTTGCATTTAATTACTAAACACAATCTTTTGGTAATAAAATGCAATGAAACACATTTTCCTGTAGATGTATTTGCAGTTTGTAGCACAGTGGGCCAGCCAAATGAGAGTGCAGAACTAACTGGCAGAGCCTGTTTTGAACAAAATGTGACATAGGGAGTTGCAAAGCTTATTAGCATTTATAAACCAGTTACATTCCCAGTGGAAAGAATAATTTTTGCTTGCTAGAAGGAATGTGCTTGCAAGTAAATTGAGGTGAGTGGTTGAAAGAGGAAGGTTCCTGCAGAATTAGTCCATGGAAGAGCTGCACTATCCTGCTGATTCAGTGTGGGTTACTTCCTATTTCCAATACCTCATTAGTAACTCAGTTTTATCTTAGAAATGTTGCCACTAAGTAACTGTGTAGTATAGTACATGTGCAACGTGGGCAAGTAAAAATGCACATAAAATTTTGAATGTGACATTTTCTCACCAAGTAGTTTGTTCAACTTCAATAGAGCATTTATATTAAAATGTTCAATGAAACAAGAGGTATTTGAGAGCAAATACTGTGAAGTGTGCTTAAGGATTCTATGATATTTTAAAACTACTTATGAGACTTATCTGGACTTTTTTGTGGGTTATGAAGGTATTGGGAAAACTTCTTCTTTCCTGGGTGGCCAGATTCCTGAGGTGCACCCCCCAGTAACCTGGGATGTAATAGATTGATGATGCCACTGCTGAGGGGAATCACAGAACCCCAGACTGGTTTGGGTTGGAAGGGACCTTAAAGATCATCCAGTCAGTTCCAACCCCCCTGCATAGGCAGGGACACCTCCCAGTAGACCATTCCCTTCATAAATGGGGAACCAGACCCTTCCAAATTCAGCATTTGGATTTGGTTTTGCTTCTTTTTTTTTTTCCCTGTGGATCTAGTGTAAGCAAGAAAGGTTTTTTGATTCCTTGCCTCTTCCCTTGCAGTCTTCTCAAAAGAAATAGTGTAATACACATTTGGTTAGTTCCTGTCTCCTCAGACTGCTGCCTTACTTTGACCTTCAAGATGTTTTACTGGATTCTTCCCTTCTTTGTAAGACATAGTAAAGCAAAACCAGCAAGGGATTGGTTTTGGAGGGGATATTCAGGTGTATTGTCATTATTATTTTGAAGATGGCTTCATCTTCCTTTACAAATTGTCTCCTTAGTAATCGTAAGAAGCTTTTCCTCTGTTTGAAAGAAATACAAATGTAAAAGGTAAGAAAGGCAGCATTAAGCTTTTCTCTGGCAAAATCATAATGATTCTGGTAAAAATCCCATTTTCTTTTTACCACCCACACATCCAAGACAAAGTGGGATACCTGAATGCCTACTCCTTACAAAGATCTTCCAGCTACCAGAGAAGAACCAAGAGCATTAATTGTCAAAGAGGGGAGAGGGGAGAACAGAAACTTTCTTGTAAAATCTCTATCTAGGGAGCTCCTATCATCAAATGTTCTGTTATTAGTCATACTCCATAGAGGCAGAGCACTTTTTAACTGCTAAAGATGAAGAGCTTTTCTTTATGGTTTTGGATGAAAGTCATAAAAATAACTGGATTTTGGTTTTTATTTTTTCAAATTTCAAAACAAAGCAGGTTGTAAACTTAATCAGCAAAGATACTTGGTTTTAAGGAACTTAGCAAGAGTTGTGCTGAATCTCTGTAGTTTGGATTTAAATTAGATTTAATTTATTTTGAAAGATCCTCTGGTTTAGTGGTATGTCTTTGTGGAGGTCAGTACAGGGAAAATGTTAAAAGCAAGTGATGTCAAGCAAGTGATCAGAATAGGTTATTAAAAGGTGCTTCTTGACCTTTATATTTCATTAGATTAAAATAATTTAGATTATCAGGTTATGAACTACCTGAGCCATAATATAATTGAGTTAGTTGTTCATAAAACTTACTGGGTATATGGCAGGTTTCCTTTTGTAGGAAAATGCCTGCATGTATGGTACCAATAAATAGGGAAGAGAATTGCCATTTTATCAGGACTGAGATTATGGCAGCAGCTGAAATGACATCAAGGTGCATTCATTGATGTAAAAATAAGAACTCCTTGGGTCATCTTGTTTTTAATCTGGTGTACCCAGGGTCAGTCGTGGCATGTGATCTTGATGTGTCTGGAAGGCACGAGCCCTTGCAGCACCCTTCTGGCAGCTTGCTTCATCCTTTGCCATGATTTGGGTGCCTTGGGTGGGACCTTGCCTGCTGTGCACACACACGAGCAGCAGTCCTCTCTGCAGTTAGAGGCATTGCACTCAAAAGGTCTTAACATTTTCGTCCTGAGTAATAGTTTCCAAGATCTGTTCCACCTACAAACAGCTAAAAAATAGGGGGAACTTATTGCTTAAAAAAATTGTTTAGTCGTGTCAACTCAATTCTTGGCTTGCTTTTTGGTGAGTGCAGTTAAGATGAAAAGACTTCCTCTCAGAAAAATCACCCAAATGGAAAAGAAGGGGGGGAAAAAAAACTTTAGAAAAAACTGAGATTTTTAACTAGAAGTCACAAAAAGAAATTAATACCTTACCAAAATATCATTTTAGTGACAAAAGTAATGATCAGCCTCAAAGAGGGAGGTCACTGTAGTCCTGTTGATTTAAGTGTGTTCAACATAACTCCTGATTGCTCCATTTTATTTATACTGTTCTTATTTCAACCAGGTAGATAAATATTAGATGCCATTCAGCTTTGCTTACTTTCCTATTTTTCCCCCCCCCTTTTTTTTTTTCAGAATAATAGGCATTCAACCCAATTTAAAGGCTCAGTTCCTAAGAAAATAAATGCAATTACACTGCTGAGATGTTCAGAGAGCTCTCCCAGTTATCATTGTTTTTCAGAAAATGCATTCCCTTTCTTGTCCTTGTCATCCAGTACTGAAAGAAACGTGGATGTTGCCATGCTGCTGTTGCCAAGTGGTTATAATGGTGCATATAAATCTGGAAGTAGTAACACTTTGTAAATAATTAACAGTCTGTCAGACCAGACTATGGCCAGAAAATACCTGTGCCAGCTATCAAGACATCTGGTTACTGTCTGTGGAGCTCCTTCTTCAGCCCTGTCTGCTGCAGTGGCTTTTGCTGAAGAGCTGAGATTGATCCATGCTGAAGCAATTTAGTGAATTTCTTTCTGGATAAGTTCTCTCCATTTGTTTTGGGGGTATTTTTTGTGCTCTAGAATAGAATCACAGACTCTTTTGGGTTGGAAAAGACCCTTGGGACCATTGAGTCCAACCATCATCCCTACTCCATAGTTCTCCCCTAAACCATTTGCCCCAACACCACATCTGAACAACCCATCCAGGGATGGTGACTGAACCACCTCCCTGGGCAGCCTGTTCCAGTGCCTGGCCACTCGTTTGGGTTTGATTTTGGGTGGGAGTTGTTCTGGGAATATCACCAGCTGTCATTTGAGGAAACACAGAGGTTGTTTTGTCACCTCTTGATTGTAAGATTTGCCTCCAATCAGCTGCACAGAGCAGGAAATCCACCTTAAGGTTTTTATGTTAACGTAGTTCTTTATTTCTTTATTTCTTTTTTTTAAGGGCAGTCAAGAGGCTAGGCAACCTGGAAGGAAATTTTCTAACCTTTCTGATTTTCCTCAACAGTTTTCAAACCTGAGGAGCTGCGCCAGGCTCTCATGCCTACCCTTGAAGCTTTGTACAGGCAGGACCCAGAGTCTCTCCCTTTTAGACAGCCTGTGGATCCCCAGCTTCTAGGGATTCCGGTGAGTTGACTGTAAAAAAAAGAAAACAAAACGATTGCATTTTGTCTTTCCCCATACAAACATTTATCTTCTCTCTGCAACATCTTAAAAATATAAATTTTTGTGTGTTTGAAGGACTACTTTGACATTGTGAAGAACCCTATGGATCTTTCGACCATTAAACGGAAATTGGATACTGGGCAGTACCAGGAACCCTGGCAATATGTGGATGATGTTTGGCTCATGTTTAACAATGCCTGGCTTTACAACCGCAAGACTTCCAGGGTCTATAAGTTTTGCACTAAACTGGCAGAGGTGTTTGAACAAGAAATTGATCCTGTTATGCAATCCCTGGGCTACTGTTGTGGGCGCAAGGTATGTATTCCAGGGCCTGGAGTTGTATTCTTCCAGCAGGCTTAGCTTAATTAATCAGATAAAACATTAGCTTTGGACACTCCTTTTAAAAACCTGAAATACTGAATGAAAAGGTTACTAAAAATTTGGCTTTATTAAAAGCATGCCAAGAGCAAGAAAAAGGTTAAGTAGCAGCCTTCTTGCTGCTAGTCTGTTAGTGTTGTATTTTTCTCCTTCAGAGAACACCTTTTTTGATCATAAGCAATATTAAAATGCTTTGCTTGTTTCCCATGTCCATTGCAATGAAGTCAGGAGTTAGAGGGTCAGCTATTTAGTTTATATATTTAATAACTGTAATGAAGTGGAGAGCTGTGCTAATACATTTACAGTAGCTTGGAAATGTGTGATCAACAGAACACAGTTAATGGTATCAGTAAGTGTCAGGTTTGCAGACACTTGATTAACAGATACTTGATTAACATGAGACTCCATTTTAAAACTTTTCTCACCTTTGTTTTGCAGTATGAGTTCTCTCCACAGACCTTGTGCTGCTATGGCAAGCAGCTGTGTACTATCCCTCGTGATGCTGCCTACTACAGTTACCAGAATAGGTAAGTCCCCAGTTGTTTTGGGTTTGTTTTTTTTTTTTTGTATGTTCCTCATTCAAGAATTGACATCCTTTGAGCTCTCTGCACATATGAAGGAGGAGGATTGTTCACTTTTCTTTCCTTTCTCAGCCAAGTCTGGAAAAAGTTATTTGTCTGTCTTTGCATGCTGTCCTTTTGCAGGTGATCCTATAGATTTCTGTACTGTAGCTTGATACACACTGTACTGAAGTGCTTGCTGTTAGCTAGGCTGCCCCACACACTGCTTAAGTGGAGGTGAAGTTGTCAGTGGTTTTGACAAAATGAGTAGGAGGGCTTGCTGGAGGGAGATGGGCAGAACTGCCAAAAGGTGCTGAGAAATAATCTTACCTTATTCTGGGACAACTGTAAAAAATAGGCAAGTTGGTTTTCAAATTCATGGCAGATCTTGCAAAGTAAAGGGTACAGCAATTGGCTGTGAGATTTATGTTCTCTCTTTCTAGCTTAGTACTTAATTCTGTTTAAACCAGCTTTGAATTAGCATGTAAACTACCCACACTCCAAGAGAAGCTTCAGAAACAACAGTTTCTATTATTTTTTAATTACTACTAGGATTTAACATTTGTATGATTATCATTAAACAATTGCTGTATTATTAAGTCAACAGTGCTATAATAACGAAGCAAACTTAGAACTTGGCTTTGGTTTTGCTTTCTTAGATGTTTACCCCTCAAAAAGAAAGAAGAATTGCAAAACAGAAACCAACAAAGACAAACTTTCTTCTCCCCCTTTGCAACAAAGCTATGAGTTGCAGTCTGCAGGCAGATTTGAGATGCTGATGTCTAACTGGAGCTCCAGAACTAGTCTGGACAGTTGGTGCTTGCAGTTGGTGTCCCTTGGGGTGACCCTCCCTCAGCAGCCATGCTGGGGGGTGGCCCATGACTGCTGTGGGAGATGGAAAAGGTGTCAGTGTCATCCTGGGCTGTGTGTTAGGTCCTAGGTGGCCTCTGTGAGGCAGACAGCATTGACCCCGAGGAGTCTGAATTCACCAGCTCTCACAAAAGGGTTTATACAGCTGCTGTGAGTTCTAAAAACAGTCAGTCTGAAGAGAAATACAGCAATTAAAATGCATCTAAGGTGAGAGCACTGCAGTACTGGAGGTGGGGGAATAGGTAACTCTTAAATACCAAATCTGAGAATTTAAAATATTTCTCATATTAAGGCTGGGTTGGCTGGGGCTTGGAGCAACCTGATTTTACTGGGAGGTGTCTGCCCATGGGGGGGGTTGGAACTGGGTCATCTTCAAGGTTTCCTGCCCCAGCCCAAACCAATCTGTGATTCTGTGATTGTGCATCCAGGTTGTACTGTATTTGAAAAGAGCAGTAAATTCAAAATTAATTAAAGGGATAATTTTTATTTGTTATACCTTTCCTGTTCCAGTTAGTATTGAATCCTGTGGACTACTCAGTATAAGGCAATGTCAGTTCCTAACAAGGACTGATAGGGCAGTGGGTGCCTCTGGACTTGGTGAAACAATATTTCAATTTCCTACGTGTTGTAAATGTGGTAGGTTAAACTCAGGGTAAATCTAAGAGGGTAGTAGTAAAGGGAGGTGACTCATGTAAGTGTCAGAAGGAAAGTAGCAGAACAGGAGGAGCTGAAGATTTCTGTCCATGCAGATGTCTTGGGAAAGGGCTGGGGTTTGGGGATTTGGGGTGGGGAGGGACTGTGAGGGTTTATTTTTCAGGCCAACTAAATGGAGTGGTGAATGCTTTTTTGGGTTAGTTTTTTTAACAAAATCCTTCTAAAGATGAATCACTGTAGTTTTCAGTGCATTTGGCCTGTCAGGTGATAGAAAGCCCTTATTCACAACCATATTGTTCTACAACAGTCAAGCAGCTGTTTCCAGTAATAATGATCATCAAATCTTTAAGTTTTTCTTAACAGAATAGCAAATTAGTGAAAATCAAATTCCGGCAGATCTTTAAATGGTCAAATGTTCTTGACTTCCTCCATTTGTAGAACTAACTTAAAGTCCAGTATATCCCATCACTAAATTACAACTAAGAGCATTTAGGCACCACTGAAAAATGAACTCAGGCTCCACAGTTCAGTGAGAAAAAGTTAACTTCTTTGGTACAGAACTGTTTGGCTTCCACAGTAGGGCTGAAGTTTAGGTTAAAGTAAATGTTCAGAAAGTATACTTCCATGCATGAATACCCAGCTGAGAAAACTGATGGGAATTTCATATCACCACTAGCATCCAATTACTAATTTAGAATTTCCTCTGAATGCACTTAATTACAATTGGAAATCCACCTGATAATGCAGAGATTGAGCATTCTCTGGGCTTTGGTATTGAACCATAACATTATTCTTTGATAACCAGTGAACAGTCACCTAACAGTCTGCATTTGAAAAGCTTTTCATTTTTGATGTGTTGTAATAAGTACATTCTTTGGATTTTCTGACTGTTAAAACTATTTTATGCACTCTATGGGTTCTGTAGTGACATGCAAAGCCAGTGAACTACAAGCAGGTCTCTGTTTCTGAGGGTCTACTCTCATAATGAGTTATAGCTGTTGTTGCACCTTGGTGGTTTTATGGACAAATGCTCATGATTTTAGGTGATTCATTTTCACTGTGTTTCAATTTTTATTTCCTCATTTTAATATCACAGATTAAGGCTTCACTCTTGCTAGCATCAGGCTTCAGTTCTGCAGCATGTGAACCCCAGGGGTGGCTGAGCAGTGCTAACCCTGCCAGCCCAAGGGCTCAGCCCTGCCAGAGTGAGGTTGCCACAGCCTGAACAGGGAGTGAAATCTCTCTGCTGGTGGAGCTGGTTAGATCTCTGCAGGGTGACTGAAACCCAATACTGACAGCAGCCTTTTTGGTCAATTTTACAAGTGCTTTGAAAGCCCAAAAATTATTCTGAAAATGGATCAGAATTATTCTTTTTGGGGATTGCTTAAATGTAGCAAAGTATTAACAGGAGCCTAAAACATGGATTTTTCTGGCTGCACACTCCTGTGTTTGGGTAATCTGGTGTTTCAGTCCTTCCCAATCTGATTCTTAAAATGAGCAACCTCACTAGGAAGGAAAATAGTTAATGGGGTTTTTTAATTGAAGAAAATTGAAAGAAGAATTCTATAAAAAAAGAAAAGGATATCAACAATTAGTAAAAGTATATAGAATTTTGAACCTGATATTAGTGTTTCTTTTTTAAAAGAATTACTTGACTGTACTGTATCATTTCAGGGGTGTGGGGTGAAGGGCAAGTGAAGTCAGTGTAAATGAGAGATGGAGTGTCAGCATCCACTTCTAAACCCCTTTGTAATACTGCTCTGTAATAAGGGAAATATATTTATCATCCTCAATGATTATAAATTAATGGATTATTTTTTTTCCTCCTGGCTTTGTTCTGCTGTGTTACCAGCTTGAAAAGCATTGGTTTTCCTTGGAAGGGTCAGGTGTTTAATCCTAGTTGAGCTGAGCCTGGAGAAAAGTCCCTTAGAGTTGAACCTGGC
Organism: Florisuga fusca; assembly: GCA_038090715.1. Taxonomy (NCBI): domain Eukaryota; kingdom Metazoa; phylum Chordata; class Aves; order Apodiformes; family Trochilidae; genus Florisuga; species Florisuga fusca. The sequence continues at coordinate 732,434 of JAAWXA010000038.1, forward strand.
AAGCATCCCTCTGGGCCAGCAGCTTGGCCTTGAGCTCATGTGGTTGCTCTCAAAGTTGCAGCTGCCCTGCTGCTGGGGTGATTACGTGGCTGTGTCAGTTTGGGCTAAATTAACTAAAATAAAATAGAGCTTTTTCCTCACGGTGGCAGTCCCATAGTAGAGAGGAGTGTTCAGTGTGCTGCTGCATTGGAGTGGTTCTTGGCTAGCAGAGTCAGATCTTGGAGCTGGAGCCAGCTGGCAGAGTTTGCAGAAGTTTTGGGGCTCCTGTAAATGAAGCTGCAGTAACCCAGAGCTGGCTCCAGGCTCCAGGCTGGGGAGGAGGTGGCTTGGTCTGCAGGAACCTCTGCAGACATTGAGCATCAAGTGCTGCTGAGGGACCCCCTCCTACTGTGTTTCACAAGGCTTTAGACAACCTCTCATGGGACGTGATGGGCAGTGTGTGATGCAGGAGGAAATTCTGATCCACCCATCTCAAGAAATGCCTGCAAAGGGCTTTTGTTGTCTCCAGGAAAGCACAGCCTGGGAGATCTGTCACGTGGATTACAGTAGTTGAAGTGTTTGAACATGTGTTTGAAGGGGCAAGCTGCCATATTTATCAATCTCCATCCCTTAAGTTGTTGGTTCATTGTGACATTGAGTCTTGTTTGATGCCCTTTTATACTTAACCATTCTTACAGTTCTAGTGTTTGAGTACTAAAACTGCTTTTTACTGTGCTGCCATTGCTGCTTATACTCTCTCGCTCTTGATCCTCCATAAAGCTCCTTTATTTTGATGATCCTTTGTGGCCTTCCTGCATTTTACAGCTGTGGCCTCTCTTTGTTGCCTTTGTTCATGTGTGAATTCATATCTTTTCCAAACATTTAGCCTCCCTTTTTTTTATTTACTTATTTATTTTTACTTTAATGACCCTGACAACTTTGGTTCCAGTTCATCTGAAACAAACAAAAAAAAAACGCATGAAAAAGCCCCACCAAAATCCATGGAACTTGAATTGTATCTTTTTTTTTTCCTTTTTTTTTTTTTTTTTCAAATGCAGATTGTATTTCTATAGAGTTGTGTTCCAATTTACTCAGCTTGGTTTTTTAAACTGCAATATTGGTTTTGCTGAGTATAACTTGGATTGGCTCTTGGTCCGGTGACCAAAAATTGTACCTAGCCTCATGTTCAATTTGTAAAGCTGAATTTCACATATTTAATGTACCTGATAAATATATTGTATGTATGTACAATATTTAATGTTGTTCACATATATACATATATTGTATTTATATAGATAAATGGCTGGAAACTCTGACCCATAATTGCATTTCTGTTAAATGTTTGTCTAGAGTATGGATTTGGTTTCATTTATATGAAATAATACTAGCTGAGCAATTGGTCACATTTAATATTATAGTCAAATAACTTCTCCATTTAATATTTTAAAAGATTTTTTTCAATATCAAGTGTTTCTGCTTTTGCAGTTTTTCTGAGTATCAGTAAATGCTCTCAGCTTACTTTCTCATTACTTAAATCTGTAATGAATGTGTTCTTGCAGCTTTTTGACAGGCTGCTTTTTACACCAAAGGAAACTCCATTGGTTGCAAGCCTGGAATCAAAGAGCATTTATTTTTTTCCTTAAGTGTAATGCAAATCAAATCCAAATTCTTAAATTTGAAGTCTATACAAAGGTAGCACTTGGTAGCTACTTCATTAATCCTCCCCAAATTTTGAATTTGACCCCGCTGACTTGTTAGCAATGTATAAAATGAGACCGAATGCTAATCTGTGCTTTGCCTTGGCTTTCTGCTCTGTGTTGTCTTGGTGTTTGCGTCTTACCTCTTACGTCTGTGCTGTTTGTTCCCTCCCCTGTTCTCTAATCCTGCCCTCCCCTCCCTCCCTGTTCCTCCTCATTGTCCACACTGACCCATCAATCAACCAACAACAATCCCCCCTTCGTCGTGGTGATCTGCCCTGCTCTGGTTGGTGGCTCCGTGCTTGGGTGGCTGTGTGTTGTGCTGGACCAGTTCACCCAAATATGGCCTTCTTGCTGACAGGTATCACTTCTGTGAGAAGTGTTTCACTGAAATCCAGGGGGAGAATGTCACCCTGGGTGATGACCCTTCCCAGCCTCAAACGTAAGTCGCTTCCTTTCTTCTGCCTTTTTTAAAGGATGGGATGTGTAGTCCTGGTTTGATGTTAAAAAGCACCCTGGTCACAGGGGGGGCAGACTCGAGGCAGTGTGGTTGGAGGGGTGGAATGGAAGCTGTGTCAATAAATGTCACTAATCCGTTATCTTTTCAAGTGAAAGACATTGGCTAATGCTGATGTCTCACATTTTGAAGCACAGGTTTTGTTTATGAAGCCAATGGCCTGTCTTTAACCTGGCCAGAAAACCAGATGCTCTGAGACTTGAGGAACACAAGCTGTTTTGGAAGGTGGCTGCTTTACAGATGATAGCTCCCCTTGTTCTACCTGTTTGAAATTTATCCATATATTTGGGTATCTCTTACTTTGCTTTCAATTTACACAGAAAGTGAAAGGGGAAAAATACTTCCTGCATCTTAAAATAAAATGAACAGAATTGGTTTCTCCGAGTAGAAAATACAAATACTCTTTCTTCAGACTTGAGGTTTCCTGCAGTTCAGAAAAGCATGATGCTATCTCAGCCTCTGATACAAATGTACTACTGAGTTTTCATATTAACTCTTTGTCTCTAGAACCATCTCTAAGGATCAGTTTGAAAAGAAGAAAAACGATACACTAGATCCAGAGCCGTAAGTACCAAGCTGTTGGTTTTGTTAAGATCATCTCGTTGTTTTCACTCATCCTTTAGCCAGCTCTTCAGAAATTAGGCAGAGAATAAAGTATAGTCTTCCTTTTTTCCCCAACTCTGCCCAAACAGGCTGCAGAGTCTCTCTAGAGTTCGTAGCACAACACAGAAACTTGATGTCTACCACTGATACCCGAGAGGAAAATGTGAGCCTGTTTTAATGGCAGTTTCTCTAGTTCTATTTGGGTAATTCCTAAGGTGTGTTCTGCAAGGCACTTCACAATGGGCAGAAAATTGCCCTCCCTGAGTGCCTGTAGGGGTGCACATGGGTGTTCTGTTATTTTCCCAAACACAGTTTTCTGCTCACCTGAGGTTTTCTGCTCACCTGAGTGCTCAGCCCCCTGAAGGAGGCATCCTCTCTCCTGTGTCTGTTACCCTCGGGAAGTTCAGTAAAATCCAAGCTGAACATTTCTTCAGCAGCACTGCTCTACTTTTCCTTAAGTAGCTGAAACAAGACTGTTGCTTTGTTCCTTGGCTATTTGCATTTGAATTTCTTTTCTCATCTTTGCAAATGCTAAATGGAGCTCCTCCCCCAGACTTCTAAAGGTAGACTGCTGAGATGGACCCAAATGCATTTGGCTTCATAACCAACATTGCAGTCTTGACTGGGAAAACCTCTGATGGTTTTCCCATCCAAAAAAAGAATTTGACATGTTGTTTTGACCAAAAAAAAAAAAGACTACAGCAGACCCATGGAGGTGAAGACAAGCTAATACGTGTTTTCTTGGCACAGCGACTCCCGAATGACAAGTTTTTACATTTACAGTAAGTTGAGCAACCATTTAGTCAGCTTGTGGTTGTTGCAACAATTGAAAATTAAATCTGTGGAGGTATTGTTGAGCAGAGTTCTGTGAAGCTGGGAAAACTCAGAACTCTGTTTAGAAGAGCATAGAAAGGTTCCAGGAAAAGTTGTGCTTGAAAGCCCATTTTGCATTTTGAAACTAGTTCATTTTACAGTTTTTTTTAATATGTGTATGAGTACATATTATTGCACATGAGATTAATAGATGTATATCTGAAGCTGTTCTAATGAGGTGGGGTTTTTAAGCTGACACATAAATTGGGCCTGATAAAGTTGAATTAGCTCTTAGCAGAGGAATGTAAAAATCTCTCCTTCTTACAAGTAATTTTCCAGAGTTCAGCCTAACAACAAAAGTGATTGTCTGCTATTTTTTCTTCCCAGGTTTGTTGACTGCAAAGAGTGTGGTCGGAAGATGCACCAGATTTGTGTATTACATTATGATATTATTTGGCCTTCAGGGTAAGATGTTTGTTAGTTTTTTACACCTTGTACAAGAAAAATAGTGTGGTTTAGGTAATTAAGACTTCCTGCCTTTGCTCTTCAATGTGCAGCTGCTGCCATTTTGAACTGTGTACAAAAGGACAACCTTTCTAAACAAAATACAGGTTTTTTGGTGTTTGGGTTGTATTTCAGTATATTCAGATGAAAATGGGCATGAAATCAATTTGTTCATATACCCAGATTTCTGTGATTTGTTTCTAAACACTGAACAATGGATGCTGGTTGGAGGTAAGTTTGTACACTACAGAACACAACTGCAGGTGTAATGGCTTGGCTGGAATTTAACCAGCTCAAAAAGGCTTTAAGTGCCTCGAATACTGAGAGATACAGGCTGCTTAGATCCTAAGAAAAATATATTTCACTCTGCTATTTAAATAAAGGCTTTCAAACATTAGACTTAAATTAACCAATAATGGGTTTAAGCTTAGCTTTTGGCTTTTTTATTTTCTCTGTAGGTTTGTTTGTGATAATTGTCTGAAGAAAACTGGTAGAACGCGCAAAGAAAACAAATTCAGTGCAAAAAGTGAGTTTGATATTTCTGGTTTTGTTTTCATCTTTTTCCCTACCACCCCCAATAGCTTTTTGACCAAGACTTTCTGTTGTCATGATTAACAGTTCAGAAATACTTGTAAAATGCTTTAGTAGCTGTCAGAATTTTAATCAACATTTTAAAGACTTCTTTGTGTTCAGTCTTAGATGTCAATGCCTCAAGCAGCATTGTGTCCTTATTTTTCTTAGACCAGAAAAAATAAAACAACAAAAGGGGTGGGGGAGCAGGACAGGAGAAACACAGAGCTGCATGCATTTTAATAGTTACATTTAGACATGTTTCCATGTAGCACTGAAACTGCAGTTAATTACTGTCACCTCCGTGCCACTCAACATGTAGTAAGAAGTTGCCCTGTGTGGTAGTGCCAAGTACTAATGTCTTTGAAGAGCTTTCCTTGCTTCCAGAGCAAACTCTGGTATCAGAACTGTCCTCTGGAATGAGTAACCAATTGTGCTGCATGTCTAGATGTTCTTGGATGTAATCATCTTGTTGAAATGTGCACAAAAAAAGAATGCCAAAAGCTGCTAGGTCAAGTTGTCTCAGTCTCTTTAATAATTCTTACACAAGCATTTGTTGCATGCATTTGATGTCAGAGAACAAAATTTGAGAACTTTTAGTCATACACATTTAGGGGGGTGAAGGGTAAGGGCTAACATTGGAAATCCAGTGTCAGAGGCATAATGTAGAAGAAAAAAAAAAAGTGAATGTAGAAGCCAAGAGGGTGATTATGACACTTGAATAACTAGAACTTGCAGGTACACTTGATTTCCCCCTTATTCTTCTCTAGTCCTGGGAAGTTCTGGGAATTACCTCCTGATACTGTGACTTTGCAAGCTTGAGTCTTGCAAATTGTAATAAAGGGGTGGCTACACATTAAATGTAACTTCTTGATAATTTTGTGTGTGGTTGATTGCATAATAACAGGCTTGGAAGGGCCTGATTTGGAGATGATAATGCTGGATGAGAGGTATTAGGTTACAGTAATCACAAGGGTCTCTGGAGGAACCTGACACATACAAGATAGTATTGTTAAAAAGGTGAAAATTGGTCTCATTAAAGGCAGATTAAGACTGTAAGAGAACATTAATAAAATGATGACATAAAAATGGAGTTTTAGATGACTATTTTAAATAGGTGACTCTTCCATTATATGCTGACTTTACACCATCTGTTAATGTTAATTAGCTTTAAAAAGTGTGCTGTTCCTTCAGTGTCTGCAGTTGTTCTCTGACATAGAATAAAGTTTGAGAAACCAGCCATTTAGTTTTAGGTAACCACTCTATTCTCTGGGGATCTGGACAGGGAAGTAGTCATGCTTTTTGCCTTTCCATTGATTTATTTTTCTTTTCCTGCTGTTTGGCTATTTTGCTTTCTTTTTTCCATGATGTTTTGAGTCCTGGTGGGCTCAGCTCTTGATACCAGTTTTCTTGAACAGTGCTCTAGTGGCACAGAAACAGGGAAGGAAAGCCTGCCCTTGTTGTCAAAACCTTGATCTTACTACTTTACCTAAAAGCAAACATAAGCAAAGAAGGTTTGAAACCCCAACATGTTTCCTCTCCCCCTCCTCCCCATAAAAATTTTGACTTACTGAACTGCCACCAGCATTTCTGTGCTCCCTCAAGCACACTGGCACAACTGCTAACAATGGAGAGATCATGTCCTTCAGCTGCTGTTTTTCCGCTTTTATGGTAATATTTGTATTTTTTATATATATTAAGTTAAATTGGTTAGCTTAACCATATTGCAAGCAAGTTGCATAAAGCTGACAGCATGCCAAATATAATCTATAAACTAGTGTACAGCTGGATTAGGCTGTGCAATTCCTAACTTTTGAAGTATTTTTCTCACAAAGAAAACCTACAAAAAAAAACAGTAGCTAATTCAAAGCTGTTCAAAGACCAAAGATATCCTGACAAATAAGTCACAGAAGGTAGTTTCCTGACAAAAAGTCACAGTAAGCCAGAAGTCTGACTTCCTATCTGCCTGATTACTCATCCAGTAACAAACATCTGGCCATTGCTGCTGCAACACAACAGCAGACTGGAAGCATTCAGTGATAGGTGCCTTTTTCCAAGTTTGCACTGCAGCTTTCCTGAACTTTAATTGGAAGTACACAAGTTAGAGATGCCCAAAAACCAAAATCTGGTTGCTTTCTAAAAGAACTTGTACATTCTAATGTATCAAGATATGTGGCTTTTACATCCTTTGCTTACACTGCATGTAATCTTAATGCTGCCCATTTCTTTTATCTTCTTCTTTGGTGTTTTTTTGTTTTGTTTTTCAAGTTTTAATGCATTGTAGTACAAGGAAGGGAGCAGATACTCTTTGGTTGCTTAGCATTGGAAAGATGATAAAATGAAAACACAAGACAGTAGAGTTAACCAAAATGGCTTTCTAAAAATGTGCCAATTCCTGAGCTGAAATGGAGCCTTTTCTTTTTTTCTGTTTGTCTTCAGGGAAAACAATTTGTTTTGAGGAATTACTTGTGAATTACCTTGAAAATTCTTTTAATTCCTTTAAAATCAACCCCCTTCTATTACATATAGGAAGCCGAATGGAGTGTGTTACAGGCTGGGAAACACTGGGAAAGGCCAGAATATTGGATTTGGTGATGGGCATAGTGTAGTTTTACTTTAACCTGCCTTTAAATTTTAATTACTGTCTCCCAATTAAGTGATAGTTAGACTGTGGTGTGCTGGGTATAGCCACAGAATCTCACTGGACAAGGGAAGAGATTAAAAGATGTAAAACAAGATTGCTGCATTGAGCAATTTCTGTAAACTGATTGTAAAGTTTTAATTACTAATCCCTTGGGAAGTGAGCCCTTCCTTTGAGTATATGTTGCTTTTGTCATCAGTATTGGAGCCTAAAACTAATTTTTAGTGTAGAAATTTCAGTGCAGTCTTTTCTATGCAAGATACAGCAAGTCAGAAAGAAGAACCCCCAGCCTTGTGTTGGTAGCCAAATAACAACTGAAACAATGGAGAGCTGAAAATAAAATGCATGTTAGTAAAACAGACATCTATAGATTGCACCATCACTTTGGAAAAGATAGCAGAATGACCATGAAAATGAAGTAGGAATACTGGTTGGTAAAATGAGTACAGCAGGGGAAGAGAAATAGACATAAATCTTTAAGTCAAACCAGTGTGCTACTTCCCTTTTCTTAATTTAAACTATAGTCTTCATTTTCATTTCTGTGATTTGTTGTGGGTGTACTTGAAAACCATCACATCCTGTAACACTTCAGCAGTGACTGTCCCCACAAAAGCTAATTGTAAATGTCAAGACCAGAAGAGGGGATCTGGACAATAGGTGGACTTGAACTTTGAAAGACCTCTATCACTGTGGAAGAACTATTTAACGTTTATGTGCAGATTATTGTAACTGTTCAATCTATAAGCTCTCTTGAAAAGAAAAAGCAATGAAATCTCCATTGAAGTCAAAAGGCTTTTCATTTCTGTTGATTTGCTTTGCTGTGCTTGAAAAGGTGTGGCATTGAGCCAGATCTATAAAGTGATGTAATCTCTGTCGAAAAGCCAGAGAGTGGTTTTGTTAGGAGAAAACATTTGCAGTGTTCATAAAATAAGCCTGCAAATCTAAAAATGGTGTTCAAAACCTTCTTTGTTAGGTCACTTACTAAGTAATTTTCCCACTATAGTGGTTTTAGCTTCCACATTAGGGTATGAACACTTAAGGCTTGGGTAAAAACATGGGTGGTTTTGCCTTTTAATTTTGGTTGCATAAATAAAACCATCAGATTTTCATATGGAGGTAAAATTAAAGGGGGGGAAAAGCCTACATCTATACCAGGGGGCAAGCTGAGAGACACAGCAAGTGTGGTAACACCCGGAACTTAACAGTGATTTCTCCTGTATTAACATGTTCATTGTCATGTTCTCCCCCTCCATTTCTAGGGCTACAGACCACACGTTTAGGAAACCATTTGGAAGACAGAGTAAACAAGTTTTTACGGCGACAGAATCATCCTGAAGCTGGAGAGGTCTTTGTCAGAGTAGTAGCAAGTTCAGATAAGACAGTAGAAGTTAAGCCGGGAATGAAATCCAGGTTAGTCCTATTAATTACAATAAATGTGATTTTTTAATTTTTTTTTTTTAATATTATTATTACTTTAGTTATTTTGAAGTCTTCCTCCATAAGTATTTGCAAACTCTACCAATTTTCAGCCTCATCAGTTTGCACCTTTTTAAAGCACAGGCATGAGTAAGATTACAAAAGGTAAAAAAAGCAGAATGCTGTAAATGTACTCAGAGAAGGTGACAACTGTATTTGAGCTGTCAAGGGTGGATAGTGGGGACATGCTGGTTTGGGTTATAAAACTATGACTTTGTATTAATAGATCTTGAGAGAGCCTGACCACATTTTAGCTAACATTACAGAATTGATAGTTTAGTTTGGAATAGCTGCTGTTCCTTACTGTTCCTTCATTTTGTTGTGTTTTTAGAAATGCTTTAGCTTTCAGAAGTTACTTTTAATTTCCTTCATTGTAAATGAAAATCTTAAAAAGGTTTATTGAATGAAGTATTTTGGCTTTAATGCATAAAGACAGTGTTTTTGTGACATCACTTGGTCGTAATGCATCAGGATTTCTACTCTGTAGAAATGTATTTAATAGCTTGTGGTTTCTGAGTATGCTCTTGCACTCAATGATTGCCTGCTGGGTCATTTATTAACTACATGGAAACTATCTTTCCATGATTTTTATAGCAACAAGAATCCCTGTTTTAATGCTGCTCTGACCTGACCCTGTTTAACTGTAGCAAAAATGTTTCGAGTGAGTTAAAAATAAGGTTGAAAAGAATTTCTTTGTTCTGGTAGGACAGTGGTTAAATAATTGGCTTTTTGTGTTGTTGTTTTTTTTTCTATTCCCTCCAATGACCCTTTCCTTCAGATTTGTGGATTCTGGTGAGATGTCAGAGTCTTTCCCTTACCGTACCAAAGCTCTGTTTGCCTTTGAGGAGATCGATGGAGTGGATGTGTGCTTCTTTGGCATGCACGTCCAGGAGTATGGCTCGGATTGCCCCCCTCCAAATACAAGGTACTCTTTCACTTCTGTACCAATGGTCCATGCTTAGAGAACATCTTGCTACATTCACTGGACAGTTTGTCTCAGTTACAGAAGCTTGGGAGATTGGTTTCAAATCTGTGGCACAAATAAGTCCTGCTGTATGACGCAGTGACTTTGAAGGGGAAAACAGATGTTACAACAAAAATATTACAGTTTTTGTTACTGTGTAGTTACTTTTGCCTCTTCAAGTATATTCTTGCTGTCTTAACAAAAATATACTCCCATCTTTTGCTTTTGAGAACTGCTTATACCATTAAAAAGTACTTAAATTATTAACAGCATTAAAGTAACACCGTAATTAATTTTTCTTTGTTCAGTGTGGCTGTATGTGTATCTACTATAAAAGTCAGGTCTCAGCAGACAAAACAGATGTTCAGCCATACATGATCTCCTGCCATTCTTCTCTCATCCCTGCAGGCGTGTGTACATCTCCTACCTAGACAGTATCCATTTCTTCCGCCCCCGTTGTCTCCGAACTGCAGTTTATCATGAAATCCTCATTGGATATTTGGAGTATGTGAAGAAACTTGGGTAAGTGACATCTGTAAAGAAAGAAAAATTCATTCTTAGCATTCTTTTTTAATCCTGGATTCCGGATAGCTTCTCACCTGGCATAGTCTCTCTTTTCTTCTCCCCTCTCCAAGATACGTGGAACTCATGCAGTGCAGAGAGAAATTTGGATTTTATCATTAGGTGTTCTTGCTGCTTAAACTGATAGCAAATTATCTTTTTATCAGAGGTTCACATGATGCTTAAGCGTCATAATTATATGCTGTACCTTTTATTTGAGGTTATTTTATTAAATGGAGGTTATTGCCTCAGTACCTTTGTCACAAAAAAGAAAAGGAAGGGAAAAAACAGAAAGCCAGAGGTCTGAATTTGTATCTCAGTATCTGAGTTAATTTTAAGATGGTAGTCAAAATGGTTAAAGTGGTTTTTTTCCTGTGGGTGAAATGCAGGTATGTGACAGGACACATCTGGGCCTGTCCCCCAAGTGAAGGAGATGACTATATTTTCCACTGCCATCCACCTGATCAGAAAATACCCAAACCCAAACGTTTGCAGGAATGGTATAAGAAGATGCTGGACAAGGCATTTGCTGAGAGAATCATCCATGACTACAAGGTTTGTTACTGTTTACTTCCTCCTAAGTCAAATTTGTGGGCTTTTCATTTGAAGGTAGCAACTTTAGTTTCCTAAGACATGGGACTATGGTAGTGTTGTACACAGGCTTGTATTCTCAGCTAGTGTCTTCATTTCCTTAGATTTTTCTGAAGGTGATTCAGCCTTTCGGACTGAATCTTCCTTAAATTTTGCTTCTGCATTAAGAGAATCATGCAAGAGCCTGCCTTCACATGCTTGTCTTTCACTATGATGTACTAGGCAAGAAGGGTTGTAGTTTTTTCAGGTTTTTGTAGGATTTGTTTTCTTCTGGTCATTCTGGAGGATTGGGTGGAATACTGGACCCCCACTAGTGTTTAATCAAGAAAACTGTTTATAAAACAGCTGCTTCTCCTAAATAGAAAAGGGTGAGGTGATTTTCATAATTGGAGGATATCACACGTACCCAAGGAAATAAATTACAGATGGCAAAGGTAGCATTTGCCACTCCTTACATGTTAAAATTTACAAGAATTTCTTAATGGTAGTAACAGTGTGGAGAAAAAAATGATGTTTTGATTGTGAGTGACAGTTACTGAACGTGTGGAATAGAACAGCATAGAGCAAGCCTTGTCATCTGATCCAGTGTAGCAAAGAGAGAGAAAAATCTGTCTCTCTCCTAATAAGGTGGGCTTGAAATTATTCCAAATAAGAAAATTGGCTAGTCTTGTATGTGCTTGTTAAACACAGTGCACTTAAACCACATAAAACACCTGTTCCTTTTCAGAATGCTTGTTTTTCTCACTCTTTGTGGCTGGCTGGTCCCCAAGAGCTTCACCCAGTGGTCAGTGAAGGACACAGGCTGCCCACAGTTCCTCTCCCACCACCAGACTTTAATATTCCTGTGTAGTAGCTGGCTGGTGCATGCAGGAATCTTCTGCAGTTATCAGGTTTATTGCACACACACTGTACAGCCCACACGTGGGGCTTTGCACTTCCAGTTTTGTAAGAGAAAGGGCTGGGTGAGAGACGTGTGGTGTCACTAGTGCAGTTCCTGCTCTTGTTCCAGCAGCAGTGCAGGGAAAGCTTCAGGTTCAGGCTTCACTTTTAATTGGTGTAGTTACCAGGAAGGGGATTGTTAGGTTTTCCAGGGATATCTTAGTCCCTCCCATCATTTCAGGAGCATGAACCAATTGTGTGATGGAGGTTTGGGACAGCCTCAGCAACTGTCTTTCTAAGGTGAAACAGGGAGTGGGCTGCTATCAGTATTGCCAGGCCAGTTTTTGAGCTGCACCCAGAAATAGAGACCTGCCAGGAGTGGGCCATGGCCATAAGTGAGGCATAGATGTTCAGAGTAGCACCTGGATCCTGATTCTGGTTCTCCTCTCTGTCCTAAGTGGTCTTCAGTTATTTATTATTTGTGATACACTTAACAGGACATCTTCAAACAAGCAACTGAGGACAGGCTGACAAGTGCCAAGGAGCTGCCTTACTTTGAAGGTGATTTCTGGCCCAATGTGCTGGAAGAAAGCATTAAGGAGTTGGAGCAAGAGGAGGAGGAAAGAAAAAAGGAAGAAAGCACTGCAGCTAGTGAAACAACAGAGGTGAGTTAACATCATGTGCTGTATTTGCTCCTGACTCACAAAGCTGACAATGTTTTAATAAACTGGAGAGTTCACATCCAATTAACTAGAAAAGAAGGTCAGTCAGATCAGATGTTAAATCAGGGCTTCCTCTAACTACATATCTGGATTTCTTCTTGGATAACAAACATACTGATGGCTTGTTGGGTTTTTTTGTAGCAGAATCAGAAGTCAGTTATGTCAGTTCATCTCTGCTCTCAGAGAAACGTGTTAAGCTACTTTGGGATTGCATCATGCCTGCTACATTTGCTTGCAGTCATTTGGCTGAGCTTCTGCTTCACACCTTTGCAAATCACCTTCAGTATTTGCATTTTGAAAGATCCTGTATTTTTTAAAGCTGAATTAAATTTTGCTGTTATTTAAGCAAAGGTACTCATAGTCATTTGCAACTGGAATGGCCTGAAATTTAGAAGTATTTATTGCAAGCTTTGCATTGGTGTGAAACATTGATCCTGATTCCTAACCAGGAGTCTCTCATAATATATTTTTTAAGAAGTGTCTTTCCCAGGGTTCTGGCCAGAATTTCATTACTCATTTTTCTATCTGTCTCAATTATATCTGTATCCAAATGACTCTGGCACTTACATACTGTCCTTTTCACTTGTGGTTTGCAGCAAGGTGTTTTGAAAACAAATATAGTAAGAAAATCTGAAGTCTTAACAGATGGAGGTAGAACCAAAAGCTTCTAACTGAGGAGGGACTGCATTCAGCATAGATACTGTGACAATTTGTATATAGCCTGTGTTAAGTGTGATTGTGGGGTGATGGACTTAATCCATCCATTTCATTATGTCAGAAAGCTCCTTCTGTTAAGCCTGAGCAGCTCCTTCAAAGCTAATATGGTTAGTTGCTGTGTTTGTTATGGAACCATAAAGTTAATAATTTTCACCTTGTTCCTTCTGAGTGTACCTTTTAATACTGAAATATTTCAACAAACACAGCAGTTTGAGAGCAACTGCAAGCAGCTTGGATTTTCAGTTGCAGTCCTCTACTGTTAACAGTGTAATTTCAATGTATCATAGCATGCCCTTCTAATGAAAACACCAGTGTAAACCTCTACATCTAAGAGGAGAAAAGATGTATTTTAATAAGCCCAGCACAGCTGACTGTGAAACCCAGACAGGTTCTATCTGCCTGAAGTAAGAAAATCCAACCCTGGCTGTTAACATCCCTATGGTCCCACCCACTGCCACTGGTGTTGCTTGGGGTAGGAGGGGAAAAAAATCTGCATCCAGGTTGCTGAACATGTCATCCAAAAAGCAACAAAAGAATCTGACAGTGTGGTCTTTGCCACTTAGCTGAGAAAAAGGAGTGAAGTTCAAAGCGTGGGAACCTCTCCAGTACAGTCACCTGAACTTGTGTCACTTTGTGGAGGAAGCTCTACCCAGCAATGGGCATCTTCATGAGTAAAACACTTGATGAATCTTCACCATTTGCCATGTATTGAGATGGTACAGAACGTGTCTTTTTTTAAAATTATTAGTTGTCAACTTTATGTGGGGAGAGAGCTTCCAAAAAGTCAACATGTACTCTAAGTATTATTTAGAAGAAATGAAGTATATAAATATTCAGAAGTTCTTAGAAAAGGTGCTGAAGGGACAAGACTCACTGAGTAACAGGATCTGTGGCAAACCTGTCTGGATTTGTTAGATGCTATCAAAACAAGTAGTACAAAACCAATCTTACAGCTTCTTAAAACATTTTGGAATAGCTTTGTACAATTGATTGGATATAAACTTGTTAAAGGTGGAATAGAAAGTCTAGAGTTAAACTCAGTTTTAAGTTTGTCTCTTCCTTTTGGTGTTCCAAGTTCTAAAATCTGTGTTGATGCTCTAGAATGGTTGGGCAAAGGAGGATGTGCCCTAGTTCCATCAAGGGGCTAGAAAATTTGGAGTAAAGAAATCAAGATGGAAACACACAATAGCTCATTTCTGAATACCTTCCAACCACTTAGAGCTCTGTCTGATTTCCCTTAAAATAGTATAATTTTAATTTCCAAACAGGTTTGATCAAGAAGTCAATAAAATTAGTTACAGAAAAAAAAGATTTGACAGAGAAATTCTGTCTATGCCTAATTATTGGAAGAGAAAGATGGCAACAGCCTATATATAGAATTGCTTTCTGCAGTTGAAATATTTTTGTTTTCTTTGAAAAAAATACGCTTGTACATAGTGTTCATGAAACTGCCTTGCATGTGCATATATAAATACATATATCTCAGATTATTTCAGTAGCTTATTTATAATATTATGATAACAAGATTCTAGCAGTTAGGGGATTTTTGCTGAGTGGTGAGCTCCCTGCTGAGGGCTTGGTTTTTATTTCTCAAAAACACGAGAAGTCTTAGCAGTTATTTCTGTTTTCACAGGTCATCTGAATACCATCATCTGCTATTTTTTATTCTCTTTACATCTAGGATTCAGTATATGGTCACTGTGGTCTGCTTTGGTGTAACTTAGGCACAAATGAAGGTCTTGGGGATTTTTTTTTTTGAGCTGCATTTTGCAGCAATAAGTATTCAGGGTGGAGAATGTATTTTGTTAGTTTCAAATTCTGTATGCTCTTATTTGTGCATTAGCCCTAAATTTGTTCAATAAAACCAAAAAAGGTAGATCAAAGCTCTGGCAAGCGTGTGAAACCCCAAATGCACAACAAAGCAAAAGACTGCACTTCTGGAAGTTATTTAAATAAGTTTTATTTGTGGCTCATCATAAAATATCTGTAAGATCTTGTATAGCAAGCAGTGGAAGCTGAAGCACAGTGTTTGAGAAGGAAGGCATCAGGATAAGATAGGAATTATTTAATGTATATGCATACTTTAAAAGTGTATTCTTAAACAGAGTTTTAATTTGTTTGCCTGCCGTCTTGGCTTTTGATTTTTCATGGAAGATGGGGTATATTTAACATAGTTATGGCTGATTTGCAGGCATTGGAACAAGGTTCTGTTATTGAGAGCCAAAGTGTTTGCCTTCAAGCTACAGTGAATGGGAGAGCTCTTCTCTGAAGTGTAACATCTCCCCTGTACGTCTCTTGCAGGGGAGCCAGGGCGACAGCAAAAACGCCAAGAAGAAGAACAACAAAAAAACCAACAAGAATAAGAGTAGCATCAGCAGAGCTAACAAGAAGAAACCCAGCATGCCAAATGTCTCCAATGATCTGTCTCAGAAGCTGTATGCCACCATGGAGAAGCATAAAGAGGTATTGTCAAAAGATGCTGCGTAAAGGGAGGATTTTATTCCTATAAATCCAGGCGTGGTGACAGTCAGAACTGAAAAACTGGGAGGAGTAAAGCTTGTGATTGCACTAGAACTTCTTCTGTTGTGTAACCACATATTGGAGGAGATTAGCCTAAACGAAGTTAATTAGATAACATTTGTAGCACACCATTACTGCAGCAGAACAGCAGCTTCTCCCTGCTAAGATGATCTAACCTCATCGATTTTCTTATTTTTCCCTCCAATTTATCTGCAGGTCTTTTTTGTGATTCATTTACATGCTGGGCCTGTAATTAACACTCTGCATCCTATTGTGGACCCTGATCCATTACTTAGCTGTGATCTGATGGATGGGCGAGATGCCTTCCTCACCCTAGCCAGAGATAAGCACTGGGAGTTCTCCTCACTGCGCCGCTCCAAGTGGTCCACGCTCTGCATGCTGGTGGAGCTGCACACTCAAGGGCAGGATCGCTTTGTCTACACATGCAATGAGTGCAAACATCATGTGGAAACAAGGTGGCATTGCACTGTCTGTGAGGTAGGTGTACATCACCAGAAGCTTCTGCTCTCTCTTGCCCTACAGCCAAGCTTGGCTTTGGTTTGGGTTTTTTTTGTAGCGATTGCCCAAAGTTTCTCCAAATTAAACTTATTCTGATAAAAGGGCTGATGAGCCTTATGGGAAGGTGACTACCACAGTGGGGTACCTCTTCTTCTGGAATAAGTGCCCTTAGTTTCTTGACATGGAAGAGGCCAGTACTCTGGAATGGTTCCTGCTGCCTCATGTATTCCATTAATGCTCCTCTGCATAGACAAGTTTTTAGTTTTATTTTTTTAAGAACTTTATGACTGGGTGGTAGGGTGTGAGTGCATCAGACTAGTCTGGATCTGCAGGGCAGTAGCTCATCCACGTCAAACGGATGTCCACAAGAGACCTGCAGCCCTCCCTGCAGGTGGCTGGCCCTCTGCTTTGTATGTGGGACTTGGAGTTGCTGGGAGCTGTGTGAGGAGGCTGCCCCACTCCTCAGCCCAGCATTAGTGGTTACCTGCCCTTCAGACCAGCTCAGATAATTGCTTCCTAACCTGGCTTGGTGCTTTCAACGCCGAGTCCTTTGAAGCACAGATCACTTCCACTGAACTGTGTTAGAGAGCAATTAGGTGTGGAGTTATACGGGTGGACTTGAGGAGAGGGTCACCTCCAGAGGGCTTGTGATGACCTTTTTTGTGTAGCTGAACAAAAAAAAAATAATTTTTGAATAAGAGCGGTGTAGGGTTTTTTACCATGTTATTGCCTTGTTTGTGGTAGAAGAGTTTAATTAATCCCTCTGAGGAAAGCATTGAACGGGGCTTCTTGAGGCAGGACTGCAGGAAGCAGATCATACACACCAGGGTAATTAAGTGGTGGAAGGGGAGGTGTGGCCTTCAGGTTTCTTGTGGATAAGGGAGTACCCTTCCTCCAGCAGAAGGGGACAGTACAGTGAAAACTGGGGGGTGAGCAGGTTTTCAGATCAGTGTCTGTCTTGGTGTGAAATTTGCACTTAATTTGAAGGCTGCTTTAGAGATTTATAAATAAATAAATAAATAAATGTTTGAGGGTGGTCAATATTAGTCAGTAATTACACCAAGACGACCTAACCAGGGAGCCAGACCCTGGTTTCCAGGCAGTAGGTTTCTCTTTACTAGTGGGAGGGTTTGGCCCTCCTTACCTGGGTATCCCAGAAAACATCACAGAACAGTGGATCAGGTGCACGTGGAAAGTGGCAGCTGTTGACAGCACCTGGCTGTTATCCTGCTTCTGTCCTGTGTGTTTGTACCCACTGACACCCATAGCAGGCTTCCCCAGCAGGCTGGTGTTGCTCCCCTAGCACAGCTCTTGCTCTCCTGCTGGTTCATTTACTGCTCTGTAGACAACTGAGCTCTGGGTTTTCTTTGCTTTCAGGACTACGACCTCTGCATTAACTGCTACAACACTAAGAGCCATGACCACAAGATGGTTAAGTGGGGCCTGGGTCTGGATGATGAGAGCAACAGCCAAGGAGAGCAGCAGTCCAAGAGCCCCCAGGAGTCACGGCGACTGAGCATCCAGCGCTGCATTCAGTCCCTCGTCCACGCCTGTCAGTGCCGCAACGCCAACTGCTCCTTGCCATCCTGCCAGAAGATGAAACGGGTTGTCCAGCACACCAAGGGCTGCAAGCGCAAGACCAACGGTGGCTGTCCGGTCTGCAAACAGCTCATCGCCCTTTGCTGCTACCATGCCAAACACTGCCAAGAGAACAAATGCCCCGTGCCATTCTGTCTCAATATCAAACACAAGCTTCGACAGCAGCAGATCCAGCACCGCCTGCAGCAGGCTCAGCTCATGCGCAGAAGGATGGCTACCATGAACACCCGCAACGTGCCTCAGCAAAGTTTGCCTTCTCCTACCTCAGCAACTCCTGGTACCCCCACGCAGCAGCCGAGTACACCGCAAACGCCGCAGCCTCCTCCCCAGCCCCAGCCTTCCCCTGTAAGTATGTCACCGGCTGGCTTCCCCAGCGTGTCGAGAACTCAGCCCCCTACTACTGTTTCGACAGGAAAACCTGCAAACCCGGTGTCTGCACCCCCACCTCCGGCTCAGCCGCCGCCGGCCGCAGTGGAAGCGGCTCGGCAGATTGAGAGAGAAGCTGCCCAGCAGCAGCAGCAGCTCTACAGGGTCAACAGCATGAACAATGGTTTGCCTCCTGGTCGCCCAGGACTAGTAAACCCGACGGTGGGTTCAGGGAACCAGATGCAGCAAGTCAGCATGAATGTACCCCGGGCCAACCCTGTGAGTGGCCCCGTGATGCCCAACATGCAGCCCGGGCAGTGGCAGTCGCCTCCCATGCCGCAGCAGCAGCCGATGCAGCCCGGGATGGCCAGACCGGTGATGCCGATGGCGACGCCGCAAGCGGTGGCCGGGCCGAGGATGCCGGGCGTGCAGCAGCCGCCCCGGAGCATCCCCCCCAACGCACTTCAGGACTTACTGAGGACCTTGAAATCGCCCAGTTCTCCACAGCAGCAACAGCAGGTTCTTAACATCCTTAAATCCAATCCTCAACTTATGGCAGCTTTTATAAAGCAAAGAACAGCCAAATACGTGGCCAACCAGCCCGGGATGCAGCCGCAAGCAGGCATCCAGCCCCAGCCCGGGATGCAGCAGCCACAGACCGGCATGCAGCAGCCAGGCATGCACGCCCAAGCAGGATTGCAGAACATGAACGCGATGCAAGCGGGAGTGCAGAGAGCCAGCGTTCCTCCCCAGCAGCAAGGGATGGGAGCTATGAACCCCCAGGGACAAGCGATCAACATTATGAACCCCGGCCACAACCCCAGCATGGCAAACATGACCCCGCAGTACCGAGAAATACTGAGGCGGCAACTACTGCAGCAGCAACAGCAGCAGCAGCAGCAGCAGCAGCAGCAGCAACAAGGAGGGGCCGGCATGGCAGGAGGGATGGCAGGACACAACCAGTTCCAGCAGCCTCAAGGACCTGGAGGTTACCCTCAAGCCATGCAGCAGCAGCGGATGCAGCAGCATATCTCGATACAGGGGGGGTCCATGGGACAGATGGCTCAGATGGGACAGCTGAACCAGATGGGCCAGCCCGGCCTGGGGGCCGAGGGGGCTCCCAACATCCAGCAAGCCCTGCAGCAGCGCATCCTGCAGCAGCAGCAGATGAAGCAGCAGATAGGGTCCCCCGGGCAGCCCAACCCCATGAGCCCACAGCAGCACATGCTCTCAGGACAACCGCAGGCGTCTCATCTCCCTGGCCAGCAGATCGCCACCTCCCTCAGCAACCAGGTGCGGTCCCCAGCACCCGTGCAGTCTCCCCGTCCCCAGTCCCAGCCGCCACATTCCAGCCCGTCGCCCAGGATACAGCCCCAACCCTCACCTCACCACGTCTCTCCCCAGACTGGTTCCCCCCACCCAGGACTCGCAGTCACTATGGCTAGCTCCATGGATCAGGGACACTTGGGCAACCCAGAACAGAGTGCAATGCTTCCACAACTAAACACCCCCAACAGGAGTGCGTTGTCTAACGAATTGTCTCTGGTCGGTGACACCACCGGGGACACATTAGAAAAATTTGTGGAGGGTTTGTAGCATTATGGGAGCATCACTTCTGGTTGTTTGGTTTTTTTTTTTTTCTTCTTATGTTTTTCTTTTGTTTTTTCGTTGGGGTTGTTTTGTTTTTTTTTTCCTTTAGTGTTCTTGGACATTTTGTACTGAAAACTCAGACATCTGGGTTGTTTTGAATCCTAGATGGAACTGCTGCTTCCTACACATGGAAGAACGAATTGCTGTTTAAAAAATTTAAAAAAAAAAAAATAAATAAAAAAAAACAATACAAAGAATATATTTTTTTGTTAAAGCCAGGCGGTTAAGATATCTGGTCTCTTTTGTGGGGTTTTTTTTTTTGGTTTTTATTTTTTTGTTGCTGTTGACTCATACCTTTTTTTTAACGGGGGAAAACAAGTTCATTATATTCATATTTTTTATTTGTATTTTCAAGACTTTAAACATTTGCGTTTAAAAGAAGAAAAAAAATAATATTCAGAAACTGTTTCCTGAAATAATGCAACATTATAATGTATCCCAGTAACTTTGACACGTTGTGGGAAGATTTTTTTTTTTTTTTCTATAGTGAACTCTGCAGGAGTTTTGAAGTATTACCCCTGGAAAGATAGGAATTGACTCTTGCACACAAAACCACACATTGGCCAATGCCAAAATCCTTGTCTTGCAGATGTAGAAATTGTTGCTTTGTTTCTCTGATAAAACTGGTTTTAGATGAAAATAGGGATGATCACTCTTAGACCGTGCTGATTTGAATAGAGAAGAAGCATTCTTTTCTTTCTTTCTTCTGTGTGAAACTTGAAATGAGGAAAAGCAATTCTAGTGTAAATCATGCAAGCGCTATAATTACTATAAATAAGAAAATCCAAGAAGATTCAATCACTGTATAGAATGGTAAAAAGAAAAACAAACTCATTTCTTACTTATAATATCATATTGTTAAATAAACTGTGTGCAACAGACAAAAAGGGTGGTCCTTCTTGAATTCATGTACATGGTATTAACACTTAGTGTTTGGGTTTTTTGTTATGAAAATGCTGTTTTCAACATTGTATTTGGACTATGCATGTCTTTTTTCCATTGTATATAAAGTATTGCTTAAAATTGATATAAATTACTGAAGTTTTTAACATGTATTCTGTTCTTTAAAAATCCATGTAAGAATGTTTAAGGTTTTTATTTATTTATATATTTTTTTGATCATGTTCTTTGTAAGACATGGCTATGAATATTCACTCATTACACAGAGCAGGCAGAGGCAGCGCCAGGAGTGGCACGATCCATGGAGCATTGTACATGTCTGGTTTACAGCACCCTTTAGTGATTGTTTCCTTCTCGGGGAGGGAGAGAGAGAGAGAGGAGACGGGGGAGTGGTTCCCATCCACGGAGTATTTGCAGGTGTTCATCCCTAAGGGTTAACTGGAATAAATTATTACAGCCGTTGCTTTTTACAAACTGCGTTAATTTAGAGAAGGATCACCAGTGAGAGGAGAAGAGAGGGTACTGAGTTAATTCTAGGCTAATTTATTTAGTCTACAGTAAAATATGAACCTATTGACTTTAACACTATTTTTCTGCTGTTAACTCTGAGTCTAGATTTGAGGGTTTTCTGTGGAATAAAAAATAACAAATCATGTCCATGTTCCCTTTAATATCCTGTCACCATGCCCTCATCTTCCCGGGATACCTGTCCCTCCTCCCCCTCAGTGAAAGTCTTCTTGGAGTTTAAAAGCCATGGGGAACTGTCCCAGCGTAGGTGTGAGCTAAAACCAGGACTGCCCTAAAACGCTGTCACCCAGACCTTGAGGCTTCTCCGTGAGGTGCGACCGGCACGGGATTGGCAGCAAACCCAGCGAGCAAAATCCCAGGATCCCTCCTGCAGCTGCTGCTCCCCCAGGGAGCACCGGGCACACTTGGCTTCTCACGTTAAGTCAGCGCTTCCTCCAGCCTTAACGTTTTTACTGGAACAGCGTTGGGGGAGAATGGGGGGAGAAGAGCAGATGATGTGTCTCCCATTTTTATCCCCTTGCTGTGAAAGCAGTAGCGTGCTGCAGCACTGCTTTGTTCTTTTTAACTGTAGAGGGTCTCTGCTTAAACTTTTCTTGCAAACTTTTAACTGTTGTACCTTTTTCACCACCATTGGATTCATCTGCCCACACAAATTTTCTTCAGCAATTCAAGATGTCAAAATTTGGGGCTGGGGTGAGGTCGGTGAACACTAACCCAAAGCTTGTCCAAAAGAAATTGCTGTAAAAACAAAACAAAGATGGAAAAGCCCTGATGCTGTGTCTCATGCTGTGTACTTTTTTTTTTTTTTTTTTTTTTTTAAGAGGAAAAAAAATACTATATTTGTGATCAAAAAGAGGAAACTTGAAATGTGCTGGTGTTTCTAATAAAAGCTGGTAAAACTGCTTGGATGGTTCCCCTTGGCTGGTGCCCGCTCGGATCAGCGAAACCTGACACCCAGGGTTCAGATCTCCGCTCGGGCTCGGCTGGTTCCTTTGAGTCGCGTCCATTTTACAAACACCGGCACCGCTTCCGGACCTGGATAACCCGGGTCCTGCCTGGAGCACAGAGGCGGTGTGGCTCTGGGGCTGCGGCTCACCTGGGCTCTCGCTTCTGGGGAAGAGCTGGGGGGGGGAAAAAAAACAACAAAAAACCGACCACCCAACTCGATGGGAAGCAAATACTGGAATATTTTAAATTACAGCCTGAGGTACGCCACGAGCACAGAGCTAAGGGATGGAGCTGGTGGTTGCTGGAGAGATTGTTTGGGATGAGGGCAGGTGTTTAACCAGGGAGAGAAGGGAAGTGGAAAGCCGAAGTTAAGCAGGAGGAAGGGCTGGGCTTGGTGTGCAGCCCCTGCAGTCAGGAGGCTTCACTCCGGTCCCCTCTGTCGACAGGAAATTCCTCGTATCCGAAGACTGGATGGGATTGGGTTTTTCGGCCCCCTGCCTGTGCTTCTTGGATGGGGAGGTACTGGTGGTGAGGAGCAGCGCCCTAGAAACGTGAGAATTTGTAAGGCAATGCCCTGGAGAGTGGTGCGGGACCTTCATCATCGGAGGAGGTGGCTGAGATCCTGGAGGGGAAGAAAGGTGCTTAAGTCTGAACAACCTGACTCTGCTCTTTGCTCCGGCCATCTGCCACACTCTGCTCTCTGTCCCCGTCCATCCTGCCTCCCACCACCGCTCCAGCCTGTCAGCTTGTTTCCTCCTGCTGCAGGCACCAGCTAAGGGTCACCACCTCGGCTGCTCATCCCTGTCCCACAGGGCTGGAGATCTGCCCACCCTGCTCCTGTCACTGCTCTCTGCTCTGCCCCGGGGAGGGATGAAGGTGACAGCCGCAGCGGGTGGAGGAAGAGGAGCCCTGCTGGGGATGCCAACCCCACCGAGTCGCTGTCCCTGGGGACAGGAGTGGAACGTGTCCACAGCTGCAGCGGCATCGAGTCCCCTCGAGTGGGTGGCAGGGCAGTGAAAGCAGCTCCTGGCTTGCAGGGGGAGCGGGGTGTGCTCAGCCCACACCAGCCGTCAGGATCAAGCAGCCCCTGGAGCTGGGGGAGCACGGCAGAGCACACGGGTGGCTGTGCGGGGGACGTCTGTCCTTCCCTGCAATCCTTCTCCACAGCTGGGATGCTAAAAGGGGGACCAGAGATCACCCCATCATGCTGCTCTGCACCCCATCGTGGTGCTGTTGGGGCCGTGGTTAGAGGCACGGTCAGTGCCAAGCACCAGACAGCCACAGCCTGGGCTGAGGCACCACAGCCTCTCCCTGCCAGGAACACTCTCTGTGGCTGTGGTCAAAGTGCAGCCAAGGAGGAGGGTGACACAGTGTGAGGGGAGGTAGGAGGAGGCTCTGGGTGTTTCACAGGAGCTCTGTTAGGGTGTCATGTCACAGCAACACCCAGGGGTGCCCTGGGGTCAGCTGGAGACAGCAGTGGCAGTGGCAGCAGGAGGGACGAGCTGGAAACAGGCACAGGAATCGGTTTGGTTTTGGTCACAGCACAAGGAACCTCCGGGAGAGTCTGAGGCTGGTTCCAGGTGGAAAGGCAGCCCAGGAGGATGCCAGAGCCACGCAAAGGCTGGTGCTGGGTGTCTCGCAGCTGATCCCTGACACCCTGCAGCATGGCTTGGATCAGACCCCCAGGACAGTGTGCAGGGCTGCAGAGCCCCAGAGATGAGTCATGGGCACAGGGGAACTGCATTCGGAGCCTGGGAATGACAAAGCTGGCTCTGTTTGGTGCTGGCTCTTCCCTCCTAAAGGCCCTCGGCTCCTCTGTCTGGACCTGGTTGGTGCTCACCGAGCTGAGACCTGCTCCAGATTTTCTTTTCAGCTGTGGTGTTCTCCCAGGCCGAGCTCTGCTCTCCAGCACCTTCCAAACGCTCAGCTGAGCGCTTCATTTCCTCTCTCACCCCTGCCCCAGCCAAAACCTTTCTCCAGAGACCCTCACAGCAGCCCCAGGAGATGAGGAATTTCAGCTAAGTGGGAAAATGAGATATTAAGCAACTTGCCCAAAGTCAGTCAGGGGAGCCTGGCAGCACACGGAGCCTTCCTAAGGGCTGCTCCTGGCTCCGTGCAGCCCTGGGGAGGCTGGGGGAGACGGGGGGTCCCCACTGCTGTGGCTGTCTCTTATACNTGGCGCCCCCGGGCCCGTCTCTCGGTCCTACAGGGGCTGCGGCGTGTCCGGCGCCTCCGTGGTGTGTCCGTGTCAGGTTGTTCCCTGGGGGTTATGGGGTGCACAGGCCCGTCGCTGGGGCCCGGTGGGGGGTTCCTGCCCCGGGCTGTGCTCAGCGGTTCCTCGGCTGCAGTCGCTGTGGTTTGTGGTTTCCCTTGTGGGTTACGAAGAGAAAATGTGACGGGGGAAATGGGGTGACAAATAGGGCCGCTGTCAGGGCCAGACCGTGAGATTTATTGTCCCGCTTTGGTGTTTGGGGGCAATTCAGTTCTTCCACCACGGAGATCCCCGGTGGCTCGTTATAACGCTGCCCGAGGAGGCGGCTCTGTGCCTCGGGGGGGGAGACTCCGGCAGAGCCAGAGCTTTGTGCTTTGTTCCCTAATCCCCCTCCCCTGCTGCAGGGGAAAGGGAAAGGGAAAGGAGCAGCAGGTGGGGTGGAGGTGCCGGGGGAGGAGCGGGAGGTGCTGCCCGGGGACCCTGTCCCCTCCCTCCGGCAGCGGTTTCTCCCTGCGCTCAGGGGGCTGAAGCTGCTGCAGCTTTTTGGGAGATTTGGTGATGCCCGTGGAGCACCTGGGGACTCTCCGGGTGTTGACAGCACCTGGTGCCCAGCTCCAGAGCTCTCTCCTCTAATGAGATCCGATCTGGAAGCATCTTGGAAGTGTCTTTGCAAAGCAGGTCCCCAGGCTGGGGCTGCCCAGCAATCGGGCTCTTATGGTAATTTCTGCTGACCTAAATTCTCCTCTTTGTTTCCAGCCACGTACTGCTTGCTTTCTGCTCGATTTCCCACCCTAAATTTCCAGCTGCCTTTCAGCTGAGCTAACTGCTCCCTGCAGCCCTTCTCCCTGAGGCTGAGTGTTTCCTGGGGGAGGGTTGGCTGCCTTTGGGAAGCATCCTGGGGGGAAGGGAGCCCCTGAGGCTGAGGGTCCTTCTCTTTCCTGTGGTGTGCTCCTCCTGTGGTGCACACACAGAATCGCTGAGGATTCAGAGACCTGGCAGCTGGAGGTTACTGTGGTATCTGCATCTTTTACCTGCAGGCAGGGGGGTGCATGGGCTGTGGGAAAGCTCAGCATTTGGTTACCTCCATATAAACAGCCCTGATTTGCCCCAGCAGGTCACAGCACTCTTCTTTATCTCTTGGGAATCTCTTAGGAATTTGTTTCTTGTCTCCTTCTGGGTGTCACTTTACCTGGTTAACTCAGCAGATACTTTTCCAATAGCTTTTGTGTGCCAGTAATTGTGGTTTTATATCCAGAACTGCCTGGAGCCTTTCCCCTGCTTGGCCAGGCAAGGGCTCTGCAAGAGACAAATGCTCTGGAGATGCTGCAGCTTGCACTTAATGAGCCTTGTCTCTACCTGGCAGAGGGTGGGCTGTTAATTAAGGATGGTAAGACCAAACACTACACAGATCCAAAAATAACTTCTGAACTGATCAGGGGTGATTTATTATTCTGCAGACAAGAAAAAAACCCCAAAAGGAATAAGTCAAGAATCCCTCCAAGGCCAGGCTGGATGGGGCTTGGGCATCCCTGCAGGGGGGTTGGAACTGGATGAGCTTTTGAGGTCCCTTCCAGCCCAAACCAGTGTGGAATTCCATGATCAGAAGTCACAAATGGTTGTAGTTTCTGGTGTCTGTGTGCTGGGGGTGAGCTGTGTGCTGACTCCAGGGCCTTGGATTGAACTTGTCTTCAGGTTAGCTCTGAGCTGCTGCTGTTCTGCCTCTCTGGGGGCTGGGAGGGAGCAGCATCCCCTCTTCCCTGCTGGTTGGGAAGTGTGTGTGTGCACAGACATACAAGTGCAGGTTTTTCAGAGCACCCTGCACCCACCATTTAGCATAAAATATGAAAACCCCACCTAAATAAAACCTGTGAGGCCTGGGCTGTGCCTCTCTGGAGCTTGCCAGGCTGGGTGAGTTCTGTGGCCCTTCCTGCTCCCCTCTCCCAGGCTCTTCTCCTCAGAGGAGCCCCACAAAGGCAGAGAAGGTGTCCTGTGATCATGCAGCAGAGCTGTTGGTGATGCAGAGAGCTCCCTGGGATGTGTGTAGGAGGTGTTCAGATGCATTAAGAACTATTTGTGGGCTCTTTTCTTGAAGGGCAGAATGGCTGGGGAGTAATTCAAGCTTCTGGCTGGAGAAGTGCATCTTGATTAAAAGCTTTTTGTGAAGAGGAGAAGGAAGAATGAGGACTGGCAGCCTCCTGGAGCAGCTCTTGGGGCTGAGGTGCAGGACCAGAAGCACTGTTAAGGTTCAGGGGTTTGCATTCACCTGCTCTGGAGTGAGTGGGAGCCCAGCCTGTGGTCTTGGTGACCATAGTGGCTGTGGTACCTTCCAAGAGGTGCAGGAGGTTTGCAGAGCACTTGCAGAGGGAGCCTGGGGCTTCCCAGGAGGAGCTGGAGGCCAGTGAGGGAGTTGGTGAAAGGGCTGGTGGGGTGCTGGGCTCACCCCAGAGCTGTGGTGAGGTGGAGGGGGGCCCAGGGGGGAGCTGGGGATGGTCAAGAAGATGCTTCCAGGGAGGCCAGGGGTGCACTGCAGGGACTCTCACATGGCAGTGGTTCTCACTTCAGTGTTTTGGTGGTTTTGTACCCGTTTGTCTAAAGAAAGGACTCCTGGAAAATGTGGCTCCTGCAGGCCTGGGGTGTAGAGTTTGTCTCCTTTGCTTGATAAAACAGCCTGCAGGGAGGGAGCTACAGGAAGAGCCTGGGCTTGTCACTGCTTCCTGCCACTTCTGGTGCTTCTCCAGATCCTCCCTGCTCTGCCCAGGCCCTCCTGGTCCCTCCTCTCCTCCCTGTCCCCTGGTGTCAATGGAAGGCCATGTCACCTCCTGCCCCCAGCTCAGCTGCATGACCCCATCAGGGAGTCACAGAATCATTCAGCCTGGAGAAGACCTTTCAGATCCTTGAGTCCAGTGGTATCCACATCCTCTGGGCCCTTCCTCTGGCACAGCCATTCTCCTGTCTCCCTGCAGTCCAGGAATCACACCAAGGAACTGCCTTTGGGCTGCAGACTTTCTTTCTGTGGCCAGGTTTGAGTTTGTTGGAAGGTGCAGTCCCTGTGCTTGGACACTCATACAAGTCATGCAGGTCAGGAGCCAATTCTTTATTGCCATAAATAAATAAATGGAGCCATTTAATGTAACTGTTCAGGTGGCTGACAGGGGCCAGTCCAGGCTGGCTGGAGATGTTCTTGGAGATGGGAGTGGTGAGCTTGTTGTAAAGGAGCTGGTGGCTGTCTGTGGGGTGAAGGCAAGCAGGAGGAAGGAGGTGTTGGTCCCCGAGGCCTGGCTGCTGGTGAGCATTGGTGCAGCACCCAGAGCAGCTCTGTCTGTGTCTGCTGGAGGTGCAGCCTGCCTGCCTTCTCCTCTGGAGACCTTACAGCTGCTCCCAGTCCATGAAGGAAAGCTGGGGTGGGGCTTTTCATCCCAGAGGATAGTGACAGGACAAGGGGTAATGGTTTTAAACTGAAAGGGGGGAGATTTAGGTTAAATATTAAGAAAAAAATTCTTCACCATGAGGGTAATAAGGCACTGGGGTAGGTTGCCTGGGGAGGTTGTGGGTGCCCCATTCCTGGCAGTGTTCAAGGCCAGGCTGGATGCAGCCTGATGCAGTGGGAGGTGTCCCTGCCTGGGCAGGGGGTTGGGTGTTGGTGATCCTCAGGGTCTCTTCCAGCCCAAACCATTCTGTGATCCTTTGCAGCAGGGTTTTACATTTTCAGGGGTGACAGTGTGGGAGCTGGAGTGGCCCTGCTCTCTGCAGCTTGGGCAGGTAACAGCCAGGCAGGCTGCAGACTGCCTCTTCCTCAGCAGTTAATTTGTTGTGAAAGCTACTAATTGGCATCTTCTGGCTAGAATTTTCTTTGAGACAGTCTGAAGTGGTAACTTCCTCTTCTCCCAGAGGGAAGGCAGTGCTGGAGGGAAATGGTGGGAGTTTGGTTGTGAGGGACCTTCAGTCCTGCTTGGGCTGTGTCACTCCCCACAGGATTGCTTAGGTGGGACCTTTAAAGAGTGTTCCTCTTCCTGCTGATACTTCTGAACTGAAATACACTGAATTTTGTCTTCTAGCCAGAGGAGCAGCATGTCTGCAGAGACAGACCCTCCCCTGCTGGAGCCCCCGGTACAACGTGCCCCCCACCAGCAGTTCTGCTCTCCAGCCCTACAGCACCCAGACAGCAGAGAGCAAGGAAGAGGAGCCCCTCCACACCATCATCAGCAGCACAGAGAATGTCCAAGGTGGGCAGGGACATCAGTGTCTCAGGCAGACACAGGACAATGTCTGGGTGCAGCTGTACCCCCCCCAGTAGTGTTTCTGCCTCTGGAGGAGGTGCAGTTCCTTATCAGCAAACCACAGCCTGAATCTGTGTGGCACCAGCACCTCCCCCAGACCAGCACCTGTGAATCAGAAAGGCCTTTTCTGAGAAGGGAGGCAGAAGTTGCATCTGTGGGCTGAGCCCAGGCAATTGGTGGCCATGCCTATGGGTGGAGGCCCCACAGGCACTGGACTTTGCCTGAAAAGAGTCCTTTTGTCCCAGAAGCAAGCTGTGCCTGCAAAGGTCAGTGCTGTGGATCATGGAGGTCTAATGAGTGGTGTCAACCTTTTAGTTAGAGTGAATCCCTTGATCCCAGGAAGAATTGAAGGTTGGATGGGGCTTGGAGCAACCTGGTCTGGTGGGAGGTGTCCCTGCCCGTGCAGGGGGGTTGGAACTGGATGAGCTTTTAGGGTCCTCTCCAACCCAAACCATTCTGTGGTTCTATAATTGCTTTGCACATCTCCAGACAAAGCCACGTGATTTATTCAAGCACAAAAATAGCATCTTAACTCCCTGCTCCTGTGGCTTTTCTGTGCAAACCCCAGTGGGGTTGATGCTCTGCTCCTGCTGCTCTCCACACCCTGGTTTCACCCCTGTCACTGGGGACTGGATGTCCTCACCAGCAGAGGTGGTGTGGGACCTGTGGATTTTCCTCTGTTGCTTCAGGGTTCTCTAATCTAGTGGCTCTGGCAGGAGAAATGATATTTTTAAAGGGCCAAGGGTGGTCTTTCAGCTGCAGTGTTACTGTTTCTGAGGAAAACTCCCTTTCTGGGCAGAGCTGCCCACCTGCACGGGTGGCTGTACACAGGCACTCCCCTGTCTGCTCCACAGAGACCTTTGGGGATCTGGGGTTTGGGTTTTTTTTTTTACTGCTTAAGGCTCCAAGTATTGTTTGTCCATGAGAAATGCTTCCTGGCCATAAAAGCTCTTGGAGCAGGACATGTGCAGCTGGTTCCCTTGAAAACTGAATGAAAGAAGTGTGTGGAAAACAGGCTACAAAGCAGGAGAGGCATCAGGAGCAAGGGGAGGCACCTTTTTCTCCTCACTTAGTGAGTGCTCTGCAGCCCAGACATGGTGACCAGGTCCTGAGGTTTGTGTGCCAGGAGTTGGGGTGCAGAAGCCACGTGCCTGCTCGGCAGTGTGCTGCCCCAGAGGGGGTGAGAACACCCAGTCAGGTGCCTCAAGGGGGTGTTTGTGACTTTATTATTCTAGGTGCAGCCTCTAAGCACGAGTTTCAGGCTGAAACAAAGAAGCTGCTGGACATTGTTGCCCGTTCCTTGTACTCTGAGAAGGAGGTAAGGCACCACTCCTTGCTGGAGATTCTCTGTTGGCAAAGCCCAGTCCTTGTCAGGGGCTACATCCAAAACAGATGAGCTGGGAGGAGAGCTGCTCAGGTTCCCAACAAATCCTGTGCTGTTCACATGCCATCTTCTCTTGAACAAAGTTGAAAATGTGATTTTCAAAACACTCTGAGTCTGACCAGGTGAGTGTGTGAGCCCTGGAGCCTCTGCACTTCTGTGCTGAGCTCAGACTCTGGGCAGGTAATGAGGAAACCCAGGTCTTTTCTAGCAAGCTGGGGATTAGTTTGTGAGTAGGCAGTGAATTCCCAGGCCTCTGGAGTCCCGTGCAGGGGACAAGGCCAGGCTGCAGTGTCAGGTCCTGTCTCCTCCCCAGGTGTTCATCCGGGAGCTGATCTCCAACGGCAGCGACGCGCTGGAGAAGCTGCGCCATCGGCTGACAGCAGAGGGGAAGGCCCTGCCAGAGATGGAGATCCACCTGCAGACTGACAGTGGAAAGGGAACCATCACCATCCAGGTACCTCCCTTTGGTGGCAGGAGGGCATTATTCCCTCTCCCCACTAGCCTCTGTCCTGTGAAGGATCAGGAGAAGCTGAGAGGCAGCTCAGCTCCCACACATTCCCAAGCCTGCCTGGAAAAGTGTTCTGTCCTCAGCTGGGCTCTGGTTCATGAGGCTGTAGCCTCAGGATTTGATGAGAAACCACCAATTTATCTGCTCCCCACAGGAAAATTTGCTGCTCCTTCCTTCCCTTGTAGGAGCTTCCGGAAGCTTTTCTCCCAGTACCTTGTCTGGTGCACTTCCCTGGTTGTGTGTTGATTTCTCACCAGTGGAAAGTTGGGAGTCTGGTTTCTTCCTGACCTTTGGGGAGGATGTGGGCCTCAGCAAGGTGGGGGAAGGTGGAGCTGGTTCTTCTTTCTGGATTTTGCTTGCTCTTCTCATGCCTGTTTTCCAAGGTGGAAGGCTGAGGCTCAGTTTTGGTGTTTTCTTGGCAAAGGTGGCAAACAAGAAACTTCCCTGGTGGACCAGTGTGTGAGCAAGGTCCTGACTGTGGCAGGTCCAGAGGAGAGGTGGCATGGCCAAAGCACACAGTCTGACATGTTTTACATGGGACAAAAGCACTGGCTTGTTAGAGGCTGCTCTGTTATTTTATATTTCTGTTTCTCTGCAGAACAAGCAGCTGTGGTTGCCATGGTGAAGTTAGTGAGCGTCGGTGGGCAATGAACCAGCAGCTCAGAGGTTCTCAAACTGTGCTGCAGAGACTTTGCTATTCCTGTTGCACCTGACTGTGGCATTTTTCTGGCTGCTGTGTAACACCACTCCTCCCATGAGCTCTGGCTCAGCCCCAGGCTGGGTGTCATTCCTGCCTTGCTCTCCTCTTGCCCTTTTTGAGACCATAGTGGACACGAAGCCTCTGACTCCATCAAGGCCTTTTCACAACTCTGGCAGCTGTTCCCTTCTTTGGCAGTTCAGCTGAGGGACCTCTTTGCCATCATGCAGACAGGGTGCATTTGTTGTCATGCTCAATTAGATGTGTTAGGGATTGGTCTTTTTATAACCCCCTTATGGCTGCCTGGGCGTCTCTAATGCCACTGAGTCTTAGCAAGGAAGCTTTTAACTGCAGCAGTCCTGCACGGGGAGGAGGGAGAGAGAACAGCACTGCTCCAATCTCTTCTAATAGGTTTGACTTCTCAGTAGTGCCTAAAGCTCCTTAACTCCAGTGGAGGGTTTATTTATAACCTCTTGAAGAAACATGCTGCATGTAACCAGTACTTGGAACCAGCCTCCTTCAGAACAGTTCCCTGCCTTCCAGGAATGCAGAGTTGCAAGAAAACTTGTCTGCAGTGATTGAGACAGAGCTGGACCTGCTCCTTAGTCAGTTTTTTATGTTCTGTACCCACTAGGAGCCACAGAAACAGAAGCAGCAGGTCCCTTGTATGTGGTCTGTAGC
Source organism: Florisuga fusca (assembly GCA_038090715.1). Taxonomy (NCBI): domain Eukaryota; kingdom Metazoa; phylum Chordata; class Aves; order Apodiformes; family Trochilidae; genus Florisuga; species Florisuga fusca. The sequence goes on from JAAWXA010000038.1 coordinate 764,457, forward strand.
AGTGGTCACCCTGGTTTTTTTCTAGGAAGATGCCATTGTCTCACCCTCACCCCTAGGTCCTTCTCAAGGTCTTCATGCTGCTCTAGGCCCCTGGCTCTGCTGGATCTCGTCCCTGCAAGCCCTGTAGCATCTCTTTGTGCCTGACCAGTGGATAGGAGGCAGATCTGGGATGTGGGATGGTCTCTGCAGCCATGTTCCTGGGGAGGAATGTCTGGCTGTAGTCAAGGACTGTGTTCAGCTCTGCTAAGTGACTGCAGTTCTGCTTTCTGCTCTGCCAGGGCTGAATCTCAGACATGAGCACAGCAAGACTCAGGACTGTAACATGATGTCCTCGTTCAGGGGTGTCCTACCTGAGCAGTGCCACGTGCTGGGTCTGCTCAAAGGGAAACGTTCCCAGCCCAGCCCACTGGGATACACCACCTCAGTTCCTTCACCCACGTCCTGTTGTTTTAGCAAATTGCAATGTTTCCTCCACCCTTTTGAAGACCACCTGATTCTGTTTCTAGGACAGCTCCATCTGGTAGCAGGCACAGCCTGCAAGGTCATTATCTCCTAAGAAAATCCACTTGAAAACATTAGGGGGGTGTTTTCAGGGAGGACAGAGCTCTGCAGAGCTCTGCAGTTCTCTGTGCATTCTAAGGCTTCACAGACAGGTCTCTGGTCCCTTTGAGGTGGGAATACAGACCCCACACCACAGAGCTCTCCAACACCCACCCTCTGCCCACTGGTGATGGGTGCTTGGCAGTGGTGCAGCTGCTGCTACCCCTCACTGCTGAGCCTGGTGGTAAACCTGTGTCTGTGTGAGCTGGAGCTGTGCACGTTGCTGGTGCTTAAATTAGGGCTAGGACAGTGGTAGCAGTTTAGAGGAGACTGTTTGAAATGTTTTCAGAGCTAAAAGCTGCTGCTGCTGCTGGGGAGGGAGCGTGACTGCTGTTTTAACACGGGTAAGCAGCATAATTGCTGCCAGAGCTTCTGCTGCTCAGTTCTCTTTGCTTGGCTTTCTTCTCACCCTTGCAGTCATCAGTCATCCAAAATCAGTGTTGTGAAGCCACGAAATAAGTTTGCTGTGTTCAGGAGGAGTTAAAATGACTGCAAACACTGCTCCTCCCCCCAGCAGCTCCCTGGCCTGAGCAGATCTCTCCTGGCTTACAAGTTACAGTCTGCAGCGAGGTCTGGGCTGTCCTGAGGCTTTAACTGAGATGTTTGGGGTTTGGCAGTTCAGTGCAGGTGCACCCACAAGCCCAGCAGAGGATGGTGCAGCTGGGCAGCCTGGTTTGTGTCCTGGCAGCCACCTTGTGCAGCAGAGAGTGACATCCTTAGCTGCACTGCAGCATCCAGCTGCCACTTGGGCTTGAGGGAGCTGGGAAGCAGGAGAGGGACAGAAGTGCAAGGAGGGGTGAACTGCCTGTGCTTGGAGAAGCCTTGGGTGAAACAGCTTGCAGAAATGTGCCCACTGATTGCTGGGGTGGGTTAGAGCTTCCAGGTGTAGCATCATCTTTAACAAGCCAAGGAACCAGAAATATAAACCTGTCTCAGCCTTCAGCCAGGGGAAGGAAGTGCAGAGTCTTTTCTCCCTCTATATGCTCAAGAAGAGCATTTCACATTTAAAAATGGGAAATTTGGAGGGGATCAAAGGAAGTAGTGTTCTGAACAGCAGGCATTTAGACCTGGATGGGTGGATGCTGGGCCTGTAGCAGTGCTCAGCATTGCTGAAAATAGTGTTAGCACAGGGGCTGGAGAGGAAGGGTCAGGCTCTCTGCTCTGGAGAGGTTCTTTGTGCAAGGCCATGGTTACCTGGTATGTGCAGGCAGCAGTTCTCTTGTGCCTTGGACTCTGTTGCTGCTGCCACAGATGCTGTGTTGGTTCTAAATCAGAGCAGTGCTCCAGTGTGGCTGCTGCCCTGGTCTTGTGAATTCAAAATCTGTTTAAGCAAAGTGTTTGAATAACAGGAGGCACACTTGCTAATTGGACATTTTGGGATTTTATTATCTTACCTGCTGGTGGAAGCAGGATGTCCTTATTTTATAATCCAGTCAAGTGTTCTCCTGATGCCCCACTGAGAGTTTGCACTGAAATAAGTGTTTCAAGTGTTTGTTTTGCAACAAAGCAGAATGGGAGGTGCAGTAGCTGAGACCTGCACCTCCAACTGCCAGCACTCTTTGAGATGCAGCCAGGGCAGAGGCAGCAGTTAATGGAGAGTTAACAGAATGTTTGGTGTAAGGAAGCTCTGCAGTACCTGAGGTTGGACCCAGGTAATGAGCAGCAGTTGTGCTGCCTGATCATGGGTAGAAAGTGCTTGCAGAGGGCTGGGAGGTGACAGGATGGTTCCTGGCAGAGGTGCCTGGAGGCTGAGCAGCAGCCTGGGCAGCAGGGAGGGAAGGGCAGTGGAGGCTCCTGCCTTGGATTTCCTGCAGCTGGTGGAGCCCAGCCCCAGGTGGGCTGTTGGTGGGCAGGTTCCTCTGCTTCCCATCACCCATCTCTCCAGAACTGCTTTATTCCTGGCTGCTGGGAGCAGCTCCAGCTGGTGAAGGGAGCTGCAAAGGGCAGCCCCAGGAACACACTGCCAGAGCCCTTTGGATCTTGATGCTGTTCTCATCATAACCTGCCCGGGTGTTTTCCTGCAGGAGGAATCATCTGCCCGGCCAGGAGCTCTGGCCACCCACCTCCAAGGACACTTCCCAGTTTCCCAGTTCTGCCCAGTGCTGCTGGGGCAGCAGACAGCTTTGAGCTGTGCTCCCTTTGTTCATTGCAATTTGCCCTCATCAAACGAGGCTCCAGGAATTGTCAGTAAGCATTTTGCACTAAGTTTGGCAGGGGGTTTGGAATTCAATAGCCAAACAAATTCACGGGATAGAGATATGTTGGGGTTTTTTTTAACATACTGGAATATGGGAATGACATGCTGTGCTATAAATAGGAGGGGATCAGAGGAATTAAGAGTTCTTTTCAGGCTCTGGCATGAACAAAACCTGAACCAGATGCTGAAAACTTTTCTTTCTGCTTTTTTCTTCCCTGGGGAAAGGGACCATGTCGGATTCCTGAGATGTTGCCATACCCCATTTGTTTTTCCTGGCTTTTCATCTCCCATTGTTGATATCTTACTGGGCATCATCCCTCTTCTCAGCCAAGAGGGAAGATATTTAATCAAGGGGAAGGTGTTGCTGTGCCATGACTTGTGGGAATGCAGGAAAAGATCTTACCCATGTGGCACCTCACTCAGTAACCTCACAGGTTGACTGCAGTTTGATCCTTCAGTGGAGTTAAACACTAAAGATCAAAAAATCCCTATTGGCATCCATTTCCTAGCAAATAAGCCCAGTAAATGCCCTGGATGGGCAGCAGAGGTGTGCTGTGCCACAGGTTCCCTTCTGGTTCATTTTGCTGACTCCCCCCTCTGGATGTCAGCCCCTCTCTGGATGTGTCCTGCTGTCAGCCAGGAGAACTCTGCTCACAGGTACTCGAGTAGGTCTGTGTTGTGGCAAAAATTAAGTTACAGCATAACCTGAAGCTTGGTGCATCCTTTTCTGCTGCCTGAGAGGCAGGTGCCAGCAGCAGGGAGTTGTTCACCTGCAGGCAGGAGTGCAAATCTGGATTAAACTGGGGCAGCCATGTGGGTTCCAGACCTGGACAGAGCACCATGAGGTGTGGCTGGTGTGCTGTGCTTCCAGCTGGGGATAGCCTGTTCCCATGGGCACTGCCATTCCTACCTCTCAGGCTCAGGGAGATGAACTTTGACAGCTTCCTGCTCAAGTCTGGTGGAGCAGAGTGTGAGGGGGAGAGGAGGAAGGAACAGGCAGACAGTAGCTGCAGATCAGTGTGGTGCTGCAGACAAGGGCCTGTGTTACCTGGGAGTTAAGAGATCCACTGGGCTGCTGTGCATTCCTGGGGTGAAGGCAGCATTTCCCTCTCTGTGGATTGGGAACAAGCTGCTTCTTGCTGCTCCTCAGCTCCCCTTTGAGCTGCTGAGGAGGGGAAGGTGTCTGTGTGCACAGCACCCAGCAGAGTGAGGCTGTGGCTGGGCTAAGAGCTCCTCCCAGCACTGTTACCCTCTGCCTTTCTGGAGGCAGTGCAGAAACACCAGCCTGTTGGCATGGCTTTGTTTCCTCTCAGTAAAAGACTTTGTGAAGTCTCTGAGCTTCCTGGTGGTTTGCAGGCACGAGGCTCCCCTTGGAGCTGTGTGCCCTTTGAGCCCCCTGGCCTGGATGTTTGCTCTTGTGTTTACTGTTCAGCAGGGAGAGAGGGAGAGTCAGAGGTGCTGGGGTGCTGGTTCCTAAAGCTTCTCTGCTGATGTTTCACCTCAAACTGCTGTTCCCTTCCAGGACACAGGTATTGGGATGACCCGGGAGGAGCTGGTTTCTAACCTTGGTACCATTGCCAGATCAGGCTCAAAGGTAAGCTGGGATGAGGTGCCCCTTCTCTCCCCCTTAGAAAAGTCTTCTCCAGTTACAGTCACTTCTGTTCTCCCAGTAATTCCTCATTCTGTTGGGTCCCTTGGCCTCCAGCCCAGCAGTGAAATTACACCCCTCTTGGAAGGTGATCCCTACCTGTGGAGTCTTCTGGTACTTAATGTTCTCTGCTGTGTGCTGTGGGAAGTCCCTGGTGCCCCAGCAGCTCTGATGGGCCCTGTGTGTGACACTTCTGCACCTGCCTGCCCTCACTCCCAGAAGCAAATGCCTTCCTCCCCAAGCCAGCATTATGGGGGGCACATGCTCACCCTGCATTCACCCAGTGGCCAGGAGGGCAGCAGCTCTGTCCTCGTGCTGGCAAATTCATACATATATATATATATATCTGTATATTTTTCATCTCCAGAGTCACCATTTTAAGGTTTTGAGCTCCTGATTGACTGAGCCCTTGCATGATTTCCTTTGTGGCAGTGAGTGTTGCCCTAAGCAATGCTCCCCTCTTCCAGAGGTGCAATCCCAGTGGGAGAACCCCTTTTCCTTGGCCTCATTTCTCAAAGTGCTGACCCAGAGCTATGGGATGGCCATGGTGTAGGGCTGGATCAGTGCTTGGACAAGCCCAGGTGGAGGATGCATGTCAGCCCCCCAGTGATACCTGCAGTCCCTGTGCAGTGCTTTATATCTCCTTTCCTTCTCCAGGCTTTTCTAGATGCTCTGCAGAGCCAAGCTGAAGCCAGTAGTAAAATCATTGGCCAGTTTGGAGTGGGTTTCTACTCAGCCTTCATGGTGGCTGATAAAGTGGAGGTGTTCTCCCAGTCTGCAGAGCCAGGGAGCCCAGGCTACCACTGGTCATCAGATGGGTAAGGCTGCAGAAGGGGATGGAAACCTGGGGGGCTGTTTCTGAGCCACGTGGGGACTGAAAGCTGTGCAAAGCAAGACAGGGTTTGTGTAAGGTTTCATGTCTGGGTTTACTGTTTTAGATCCTGCTCAGATTATATGTGGAAATAAAATGTGGCCAAATGTGGTAGGATGAAAACCCCAGGGACAAATTTGCTTTGTCAGAACAGGTGTGTTGTGGACAAAGAGAGTACCTGCCTCTCCTGTTCCTCCCCTGCTGGCAGGCAGTCACCTTAGCAGTGTCCCAGGCTGGAGAGAAAGATTTATTCTCTTTGGTCTGGTCATTCCCTGGGGTTTTTCCCCTTGGCACTGACAGCAGGCAGGGCTCCTGCAGTGCTGTGGTTCTGTAGGCACCTCTCTTCTGTAGGGCAGATGTGGACTTAACCTTTATTTTCTTGAAGCTGCAAACATCCAAAGCTGTGGACTGCTGGATCATGTTGAAATTGGGATGAAAAGCTCTGCATCCCCATAAAATTTCTAAGGAATAAAGCATTTGCTAGGTTGTTTAATTTCTTGGGGAAAAAAAACCCAAAACCAGCTTGTCAAATGTTTTTGTGTCCCACCATGGATGTATCTGGGGCACAAGCTGACCACTGGCTCTGTTTCTGATCCTAGTTCAGGAATGTTTGAGGTTGCAGAAGCATCTGGTGTCAGAACTGGGACTAAGATCATTGTACATCTCAAAGAAGACTGCAAGGAGTTTGCAAATGAAGACAGAGTCAAGGGTAAGTGGAGGGGGGAGATGCTGCTGCCTGGGGAGGGGGGGTGTGGAGTCTGTTCCTGATTTACAGTGGTTTTCCTGTCCTGCAACACCTTTCACCTCCTGTTACTGAAGAAATTCTTACTGTGTTGTGTTCCCAAAGGTGACTCCTCTGTGTCTTATTTCCCTTCCAGAGGTGGTGACAAAATACAGCAACTTCATCAGCTTCCCACTGTATCTCAATGGGAGAAGAATTAACACCTTGCAGGTGAGCAGGAGGGCTGCAGCTAGGTGACTCATGGAGAAGTCAGTCTTCCCTGGATGCAGGAAAGAGAATAAAGCCACTGCTGTCCCTAGAAATGAAGGGAGGGTATGAGAGACCCTCTGGTGATCAGTTAATTAGAACTAAAGCAGAAAATCCAGCAGAGGTGTTCCTGGAACTGCTTGTTTGCATTTGTTGGAGGGAATTCTTGCAGATCAGCAAAGCAGGGGTTCTTTAATAGATATCATCTGGGTTTTCTCTCAATCAGAATTATTATCTCAGTGAATCATAATACTTGTTTTAATTGTTTAAGCCAGGTGACATGTTAGCAATGGCAGGATTGCTCTCATCACTGGTCTCCTGACACCTCTTGCTGTAGGTCTTTGTCCTGCAGCACGAGGTAGCCAGTGCCAGTGAATCCTCAGTTTTCATATTGCCTCAGTTCACAGCCAGGTTTTCTTCACAGCTTTTAGCTGAGCACTGCTTGATGCTGATGTTTTCTGACCACTAAAAATTGTATAGCAGCCATATCCATTTTCATCAGTTCTTGGCCCTATTGCAGGAATCACCTGCAAAGAAGTGAAATTAGTTATCTTTAAAACGAAAGTTTGTTAATAATTTTTCCTCCAACATCTCCTTTTCTGGTTGTTTAAAGCTTCTGCAGGTAGAGAGTGTGTGTGTATGTATTTTGCTTCCTGAAGTGTGGCACTGCATGCACAGACTTTCCAGACTCCAGTATTTTATCAGGTTGATTTATCCAGGTTTCTGTAATTGGTGTTGTTAGTGACTGATACTTGTTTGGATTCCTGCATAATAGTGTTTCTATTCCAAAGGCTTTCTAGCTGTTTCCTTTAAATTACCAAACTAGGAATAGATTTAGATGTCTGTTTGCTCTTTCTACCTGACAGTCAATAGAAGAGACTCCCTGGAGAAGCACAGTACTAGAGCACGGGGTGAAATGCCCTAAATAGAGTCGTGTACTTTTCTTATCAGAAAGTCTGTTTTCCCTTGGGATACAGCAACAGCTTTATTCTCACTCTGTTCCCATTTCAGGCCTTTTATTTACCCAGGATCTCAGCTCTGTGTTTTTCCACACCTCAACATCAGCTCACTGTAAACAGAGCCATAGTTAGATCCCTGGTGTGGATTTTCCTGGATAAGCTCTTGAGTGCTTGCTGTGGAGCTGAGACTGTGGAGTTAGAGGCTTTTCCAGCCTAACTGTGCTAACAGTAGCTACAAGTGTACAAGCCTCTGGAAAAGCAGCACCTTACCTAACAGGAACCCAGCTGAGTCTGTAGTCCTACCTGTGATCCTGCAAGCTCTCCAGAGCACTTGTGTGTGCTGGAGATGTTTGGAAGCCACTTGCAGAGCAAGGTTTTGAGGCAGGAGAAGCTTTAAGGTGTATGGCAGCATGGCAGAACTGCCAGGGCCCTGAATCCCTTAGGCAGGTAGGTGGAGGGTGGGCTGGGTGTTTGTATTGCCCCCAGTGATCCCTTCTGTCACTCATTAGGGCTTGAGTAGAACAGAGTGGAAAACCTGGGAACAGGAGATTCTTAGTGGAGAATGGGCAGAGCTTCCCCCATCTTTGCTAGATTCTGGTCTTTTGCTGAGGCACTTAAAACCTGAGTGTGGTGTGAGGGTGGGCTGAATGCTGCAGAAAGTGCTGGGGGGCTCAGAGCAGGAGGGGGTGGGAAGCGTGGCCCTGGGGAAGTTAACTCACGTGTGGCTGTGTGAAACAGTTCTGCTGAAACACTTCCTGACCCTGCAGCAGAGATGAGCAAGTGGTAATGAAGTATCTTCTGAACCTTTCCAAAACATCCCAGCAGAAACCAGGGAGTCATTCAGGAGCTGCATCACAAGGACTCAGCCAACCTTGTGGTGGGACAGTGACCTCTGTCAGGAAGCAGATTGTTTGCAACAGACCCTTGAATTTTCATTCCCTTTTGCTTGCTGCTCAGGCCTTGACGAGTGCTGCCTGTCAGCTGAGCTGTGGCCACTCTCCAGGATGCTCTGGGCCAGCTGCAGGTGTGAGACAATAGATGTTACCCAAATCCCTTTTGTTTTAGGCTTGACAAAGCTGCCTTAACACATGTTGCAGGGCAGGAGTACCTCTGTGAGAGGTGACCTGAGGATCTCTTAGTCTGTGTTATAACAGTGCCTGCACCCTGTGCCCTGGGGCTCTGCAGAGCTCTCCCTCAGTTGGAAAGATCCCCATTTCCCTGCTCCAGCATCCTGGAGGGAAAGTGTGACTGACAGGAGAGCCCTGTGCTGCGAGGCCGCAGGTCGTGAGAGCTGATGGGAACTCATCTCCCTGCTCCTTTCCTTCCAGGCACTTTGGATGATGGACCCCAAGGACATCAGTGAGTGGCAGCACGAGGAGTTTTACCGTTTCATAGCTCAGGCCTACGACAAGCCCCGCTACCTCCTGCACTACAAGACTGATGCTCCCCTCAACATCCGCAGCATCTTCTACGTGCCTGAGCAGGTACCTGTCCTGCTGGGCAGGGAGGAGTGGGACATCTGCTCTGAAGAGGAGACAGGAGGAGAGATGGTTAGGGGAAGGAGGCAGCTAAGGTTGGAGAGTTGCAAGATGGAATATTCCCATCCCTGGAAGTTTTTAAGGCCAGCCTGGACAGGGCTCTGGGCAACCTGATTTAGCATGAGGTGTCCCTACCCATGTCAGGGGGGGTGGAACTGTGTGAACTTAAAGGTCCCTTCCAACCCTGAAAAGTCTATGTTTCTGATATCCAGGGTGGCACCTCTGGATGTGGATAGTTGAGGAGAGTGCTGAGCCATGACAGGAGTGGAGAGATGGATCAGGCAGGTCCCTAGGGAAGACAGTCAAAATTTCAGCTCTCGTTGGGTTCAGGATTGTTAGAGAAGACCACAGTGTGCTCTTGTCAGCTGGTGCAGTTATCCTTCTGTCTCTTGTTCCTGCAGAAACCATCCATGTTTGACATCAGCAGGGAGCTGGGCTCCAGCGTTGCCCTCTACAGCCGCAAGATTCTCATCCAGACCAAAGCTGCAGACATCCTGCCCAAGTGGCTGCGTTTTCTGAGAGGTGTGTGCACCATGGCTTCCACGGGGGCTGAGGCCTTCCTGAGCCTGGCACTCGTGTTTGCCACAGGGTGAAAGTGTTGCTCTGTGTTCCAGGCGTGGTGGACAGTGAGGACATCCCCCTGAACCTCAGCAGGGAGCTGCTGCAGGAGAGTGCCCTGATCCGGTAAGCAGGAGGCAGATCCTGTGGACTGCTGAGGCTCTTCCAGCTTCTTGCTGGTTATGGATGGGATGTTGTGGGATAGTTTGAGGGGCTTGGAGGAACTTGTAAGCTGCAGCCTTTTCATCCTTGAGGATTTCTGTAGTCTATAAAGTGGGTTCTCAGCCATCCTTCAAGATGTGGGAGCAGGGTCCTGGGTCGTGCTGCCTCCTGCTTGGGCTGTGTGCCCCTCGTGCCCTAGGCTGCCTTTCTGTAACTCTGGTCTACAGCAGTAACAGGGGATTTGCTATTTGAAGAGTCTGGTTGGCACCACCAAGTGGCTTGGAAAAAAAAAAAAAAAGCAGCTCACACACAGAGTGAGTGCCAGGCAGCAGGGCTTTCCTTTGGTGCTGAGGCCCAGCAAAGCTGCCTGCCTGCAGGCCAGTCTTCTGGCCTTTGCTTTGTCCTTCCTTCTTGTCCTTCACATTCCCTCTCAAACACCTATCACTGTTGGAACCTATAGGAAGTATAAGAGTAATCTCTTACTGCTTTTCACTGGTGCTGTCACTTCGTTGGGTTTAGTGGCTAACTGTGTATTCTTGGGCTGGTGAAATGCCTCTCCACCTTCTCTATGGTCACCAAATTAACCCTGTCATTTCACAGTGGATTTTCAGGCCTTCAGAACGAGCTTCCTCCAATCATAACCCTTTTACAGCCACTTCCTTCCCATGTTTAAGAGTAGCAGATGCCTTGTGCACAGTTTGTTGTGTGCTGCAGCATCACTGAGTCACAAGTTACTGCAGAGTTGAGCTCCAGCAGGTTGTGCCACAGCCCTAGCTGTCTTGCCAGCTTCTGAGCTGCTCTTGACAGGGACAAAAAGAACAGATGTAGAGCCATGGGGGAAAGGATACAGTGGACCTAGAGTGTCTTCTCTGTCCTGGTGTTTGCAAATGCATCACTAAAACACTACACAGATAGAGAGATGTTCACCTAAAATCTCTTTTCTTAGCATCTGAGTTTAAAGAGACTTTGTTCTGCTGCAGGAAGCTCCGAGATGTCTTGCAGAAGAGGTTGATCAAGTTCTTCATTGACCAGAGCAAGAAAGACCCTGAGAAATATGCCAAATTCTTTGAGGAGTATGGGGTATTCATGCGAGAGGGGATTGTCACGATAGCAGAGCAGGATATCAAGGTACCCTGAGAGCTGAAGCACTGCAGCTGGTGGGAGAGAGTATTGCCTCCTACTGTGAGCTGGGATGAGGGGGGCTGCTACTTCTCTGTGGATCTTGCAAGTCTGTGATTTGTGTTCCTGGTCTCACAAGACCTGTATGTTCTCCAGTGCCCTAACTTCCACTCTTTCTGACTGGGTGCTGCTTTCCACTTGATCTGAGCCACTGCAGAGTCTCTGTCCTCACCCTATGTTGCCAGCCCTCCCTGAAGCAGTGTAACTGCCACAGGCAATAAAGCAGGGCTTTCCCCCACTGGGTTCCCATCTCCTACATCCTGCCAAGGTCTCTTTTCTGCCTCCTTTATTGGCTGAAGGAGGAAAAGAGGGACTCGGAATCCCCCAAGCCTTTGTGCAGGGCTGCAGCTCACAGGAGCACATTTCTTGCAGGAGGACATAGCAAAGTTGCTACGTTTTGAGTCCTCTGCCCTGGCTGCAGGCCAGCTGACCAGCCTGACTGACTACACGTCCCGCATGAAGCCAGGGAGCAGAAACATCTACTACCTGTGTGCACCCACCCGCCACCTGGCCGAGCACTCCCCGTACTTTGAGGCCATGAAGAAAAAGGACATGGAGGTGGGTGAGCTGTGTGCCACAGCCAGGGGAGCACCCTGAGCTGCTGCAGCAGTGCTCAGGGCACAGCTGGATCTGTGGGGTGATGCCTCCACCTCTCTCTGTGGTGGGGACTCTGCTGGGTCTGTGCCTGGGCTCTGTCTCCACTCTGTGGGGTGAGGCCAGGAGGGACCTGTCACAGGCTTTATGCAGGCTGGTTAGTGCTTGTGCAGACACCTGGGGTGACAGCTGTTTAATACCTTTGCTGAGCCCCAGAGCAGGAGCCTGGGGGCTGCTGTGCAGAGCTGGTAACCACGCTGCAGGTGTAGCATGGCAGGTGACCCATGCAGGGCTGGAGTCAGGGCTGGTTCTCAATTTCCAAGGGGCAGCTGGACTGGTTCAGCTGCAGACTTGCCTCCCGTGGTACAAAGTCCTCCAAGGGAGGCTCATTTGGAGCCCTGAGTGACAGTCATCATGAGGTTGAACCTCTAGTTTCCTTTGTGATGTTCCTGCTGTTTGGTGCAGTTGCCTTGAGAAAGAGGAAGTGCTGTTACATCCCAAACCATGTGTTACCATCCTTTTTTTTGGCACAGGTCCTGTTCTGCTATGAGCAATTTGATGAGTTGACACTCTTGCACCTTCGTGAGTTTGACAAGAAGAAGCTGATCTCAGTGGAGACTGATATTGTTGTTGATCACTATAAGGAAGAGAAGTTCGAGGAGAGCCGCCCAGGTATCACCAGCTTCCCCTGGTGCTCCAAGGCAGCTTGCAGCTCTTGCAGGTCCCTTTCATCCCACAAAGTTTAAATATTTAGCTAAAGAGGGAGTGTCAGAGATGGAGTTTCTAGGATTTCACAGCATCCATGTACCTGGTGCCCACACAGAGCCAAGCAGGCATTAGCAGGATGTGCACCAGGTTGTGTACAGAACCACCTGGGATGAGGGGATGAGCTGTGTGCTGAGTGGAGCTTCCTTCCCACTTCCACAAGAGAACAGATAAATGGAAGTTTGAAGTGGACTGAGCTCAGGAGCAGAGCTCACTGTTGGCAGGCTGTAGCTGCACACTCAGATGTGCCCCTCTTTCCCCTGCCAGCTGCAGAACGTCTGACAGAGAAGGAGGCTGAGGATCTGCTGGCCTGGATGAGAAATGCCTTAGGCTCTCGAGTCACTGGTGTTAAGGTGGGTACTGTGTGCCTGGGTAGCTGAGCACAGGAAATCTATGGAGGCAATCATCTAGGATTAAAAAAAGAAAAGAAAATAAAAAAAAAGGTGGTTGATTTGGGATCTGCTGCCACAGATTTTTCTTTAGAGCCTGAGAGAAAACATTCTTCTCCATGCCTCCTCTCTGTACATGGGTAGAATGCTGGCATTTTTTTAGTTGGATGGTCAGCATGGCCGTGGAAGATCTTCCTGTGTAAAGAGGGAAGCCCATATGACAAGTTCATACTCAGATTACCAGCAGAACCAGCTGGTGACTGCCTTGCCTCTGGACCAGCTTTCCTGAGAGCTCAGGCACCTCCTGTGGGCTCAGGATGAATCAAACTGGGGCTTGGTGTTGAGAAGATGTGTGCTGAGGAAAAAGCCCCAAGTCCTTCAGCTCTAACCCCCGTGCATTTTCCACCTGGAGCCTGATGGGTGTGTTTGCCCCAGGTGACCACACGTTTGGACACCCACCCTGCCATGATCACCGTGCTGGAGATGGGCGCTGCCCGGCACTTCCTCCGCATGCAGCAGTTGGCCAAGACCCAGGAGGAGCGTGCTCAGCTCCTGCAGCCCACCTTGGAGGTCAACACAGGGTAAGGGGCAGCACTGCCAGTGCTGAGCCTGCTGGGGTGGAGTGGAGTCAGGGAAGAGGCAGTGTAAGGCTCCCAGTTAGCAGAGCCCCAGCCCTTGGTCTGTGAGGCTGCACAGTTGAGAGGAGCCACCCACACACCCTGTGTCCAGCCCTCTGAGGACCGTGGGGCTGGAGGGAGAGGGTGGGAGAGAAGCCTCCAGAATAAGAGCAAGGAACTTGGAGCTATTTTGGTCTTTCAGTAGAAGCTTTTCTGTCCCACCTTGGCTTAACTACTCATTCTGCAAATAAATTTCTCCTAGTGTCCAAAAATACCAAGTCTGAGTGTTGATCTCTCACTCTCACAGGCACACTCTAATTAAGAAGCTTAACGAGCTGAAGGACAGCCAACCTGATCTGGCCCAGCTGTTGCTTGACCAGGTGAGACCCAGGCCTTCTCCAGCAGTGGCACCATCCTCTCCAGAAGCAGCTCACAGCCCACGTGTGACAGGGAGTGGGGTGATGCCTTGTGGCAGGCAGGAATCTCACCCTTCTGTGGTCCCCATGCTGGCTGGTGCTGGTACTTGTGGTTCGTGTGTTTTCCCACTGAACGGCCTAGAAAATGTGCTTGGTCTCAGCCTGCACATCCCAGAGAGTGACAGTTCCTTCCCAGCTCTCAGCCAGCTCACACTTGCTGCTTATTTAACACTTTCTCTTTTTCAGATTTATGAAAATGCCATGATAGCAGCAGGACTGAATGAAGACCCCAGACCAATGGTGAGCCGGCTGAACGAGCTCCTCACCAGAATCCTGGAGAAGAACTGAGCCCCAGAAGACTGAAGGATGAACTTTGTGCTGATACCTCCTTCCTCAAGTGCAGTCACTCAGCTATCCCAGCCTCTGCTTCAGGCACTGTGCAGCCAGGGCTTTGTGTGATAGAGGGTCAGGGAGAGTGCTGGGGACTTGCAGCCCTTACACCCAGGGAGGATCCAGTTGTAATGATCTGATCATGTGTCATCAGCCTGCCCAGAGTGTGGGGTTCTTGGTGGGAGCAAAATCCAGAGATTGCTGCTAAAATAATATGCCCAAATTTCAGACACAAACCTAGAGAGCCTTGTTTTGTACTCTTTCTAAAAAGGGCCATTCCCAAAACAGATGTTGGCAGCAAGATTCCCTGTTAGGTCTGTGTGTCTCCTCCAATCCACAATCCCTTTGTACCACTGTCCTCTGAACAAGCACTGACAGAATTAATGAAGAAACCTCCACCTCTGGCCAGGCAGGGGGAGTTTGCTGGCATGGAGATAGGTAACTGCTGTTGGCAGACACAGGTACTGTTGGGGGAACTTGTCAGTACAGTCCCGTGGCAGAGAAGATCACTGAGCTGCTGGATAATCAAGTTCATCCTTGTCTTGCTGTGGAGAAAAGGAAGTAACTGGGAAACAGCTTCCCATCATGTGGCTTTCTGGAAAGTCTTTGGGGTTTTTGCTTCTTCTGTGGGATAAACTGCATGTCTAGCTGATCTGTATTTATGATGAATAAACTCTTCTTCTTTTCCAGACCTCCCCACTCTTCTTTCTCCCCTTTGTTGGTCTTACTGTTTCCCAGATAGTGATTTCTTGGTTCTTTTCAGATGCTGCTTGGTTCTTCAGGGCATCAGGTGGGAAGAGTAGAGAGTGTAGAAGGAAAGCAGGAGAGTCTGCAGCTATGAACCCTGTTGGCCTTGTCTTTGAAAACAGCTTTTATTCCCTTGAATCCTTTTTGAGGAGCAGTGGCTCCTGGTGTAGGCAGATTTTACACGTGGCTAATAGAACAGATCCTAGTGGGAAAGGGAGATGTATGGGGTTGGGACAACAAACACAAACAAGTTCTGATGGGGATGCAGGGAAGGCACTCAAAAGTGGGTCTGCAGGTGACTGTGTCTGGAAGGGCCCCCACATGGAGTGCCCCAGAGGCTCTTTTGCAAAGAGCAGTGTCAGGGCAGCCTTGTTTCACATCTGGGGCTCAAAGGGGAGGCACAGGAAGGGAGCAGGCCTGGGTTTTCACTTTCTGCACAACCTCAAAACACCCTGTGCAAGCAGAGAAGGTTTTTATGGATCTCCCATCAGAACTTGGTGCTGCTTGGAGTGGGGAAGCTGCTGTAGTGCTCTTCCAGCTCCCATCCTCTCCACTCAGGTGCTGAATTACCCTCCTCAGACACCTTGAATCACTAACCCCTTCCCATCCGGTTCATCTTCCTGCAGGGAGAGCACTGCTCCCTGATTTTTCCAGCATATTGAGGTAAATCAAGAGTTCCTGGAGTGTGCATCATGTGGTAACGGGGCTGTGAAGCACCCAGCATGGGCTACTTGTGCTCTTCTTCATTTACTCCACCAGATTTCCTCATGGGATGGGATTGGGGATCTCCAATCTGGAAGGATCTCATGGAGATTTGGTTTTCTGGCAATGCTGAGCCCTGTTTTTGGCAAAGAATTGATCCATCAGGTCTGATTTTTACTGAGACCTTGTTAACTGCTGCCTGTCACTTCTTCTTGGATTTGGGTTGGGGTTTTGGGTTTTTTTTGTTCATTTTTGTACAAGTTAAACTTTGTGTGCTGACAGACTGCTGGGGACAAACAATGTGACAGTGTGGCCTTCTCTCCTGCTCTGGCCAGGAGCATCAGTTTGGGGAGTCAAACCTCTATCCTCCAGGGCAGAGGATGGAAAATATTTATAGGCAGTGAAATCCAGTTTGAAAGGACATTCCTGAGACCTCGTGCTTGTGAACTTGGCCAGAAGCCCTCTCACGTCTGGCTCAGGACCTTGAAACTGGACCTGCCCATGGAGTAGTTTGCTGGGCCAGATTGAGAACAGAGTTTTCTCTCGTCCAGACTTCCTGCTGAGACTATCCAGAGTGTCTTGGGTAGGCTCCAGGACTATGATTTATGGGCAAACCACAGGCCAGGAATCTGCAATCTTAGCTCCTTAAGCAGCAACTGTTTAAAACATTATGGTAAGAAATGGCCACTGTTTCCAAAAGAAGAAAACTTGGGAGCCATTAATAATGTTTAGCACTTCTGTGGTGCCTCCCAATTGTTAATTAATCCTCCCACTCTCCTTGTGAAGTCAGTCAGAATTATTCTTGCTGTACAAATAAGGTCTGTGTGGCACTTAACTCAGTTTCTTAGGGAAATTCATTTAATCAGCTTTAGGGACACAGCCCAAGACTGAAGAATCTCAGCACAAAGCAAAACAAACCTCCTCCAAGATCCAGAGGCATCCAGACAAGTACCTGCTAGGTTTGGATGAGGCAATCAGCACAATGTAACAGCAGCTTCAGGAGCATCTCTTCCCAGTACTCTGTTCATTTGGAAATTCTTCCCAGGCCCAAACCTTGTGCAGTGACATCATGTGCTTTCCTAATAACCCCCAGACTCAAAAATTTCTGGGATTTCTGGAGACCCGGAAGCTTGGCTGCTTACTGAAATGATCTGTACAAAGTCCTTTTCCTCTGGTTATCTCCTCTGTTGTTTGGGAAGAAGAGGATGGCATGCTGAAATATATCTTGCTGTGTTTCTTAACCCAGAGCAACTCACTTTCTGATCCTCCTGGAGTGGGGTGAATGTAGATTTTAATTTTCTTTCATCATCAGGAAGCTTTTCTTCCTGAATAATAATTTTAAAATAATTTTTAAAAGTTCATTTGTTCTCCTCCTGCAATCAGAATCATCTTTGGTTTCTACTTTACCTCCCCCTTTGCACTTCCCTTTCCAGGCCAGGAGGGGATATTGCCATTTTCCCATTACTCACCCATGACAGGAGGGTGCTGTCTCCCACTGTCAGACCTGGAGCCCCTCCTAGCAAGAATTTAACTTGGAACCCCCATTCCCATTGCACTCCTCCTGGAAACAGTCTGCAGGGTGACCAGGTGGAAGTGGGTAGAAAAGTCTGCTGCTAGTCCTGGTCAAAAGGGAACAGTTGGCAGGAGAGCAAGGCCCAGAGGTTCCTCAGAGGACTAATTTGTAAGGACTCCTGGGTGTCTCAGTGTTGTTAATCTATTGACAAAAGCAGGAAGGATGAAAAATGGGTGAAAGAGACAGTTTCCTTCTCTTTTTTGAATCTGTATGGCAAAAGGTATTGCAATTCATTGTCCATTGAAGGTTTCTGTTCAGCTTTATTCCAAATGTCAAGGTAGGATCTGCTGGGGTTTGTGGTCATTTAACAGCAGTTAATGAAGCAGCATTCTGTGGAGCCAAGCAAAGCTGGCTCCTCCTTTTGCAGCCCAACTAAATGAGGGGTAATTGGGGTTAAGACCTGATCTAGAAGTAAATCACTAAATCCTTAATGGAACTGTCCCAGATTAAACTCGGAGAAAATCAGGAAGTCAGAGGGAGGGAGATTTGACTTGAGTTTTGTTCCTCTGATGTATCTCAGCCTCTGGACTTGTTCTGTCTCAAGTGGTGTAGCAGATATTTGAAAAGACAAGTGTTCTAAGTTACCTTGCAATGTGTTGCAAGAAATCAAAGGATTTGGATTTTTTTTTTTTTTTTTTTTTTTTCCAGTCAGGCACTGTAATTTTGATGTGTTAGAGATTGTTAGCATGTGTTGAATGCCCCGTGCCTGACAGAAGGATGGTAATCCTTCTTGGGAATTATATTGGATTTCACCTCCCAGGAGAATGAGACACCTTGTGGTTTATAACAAGTTAATTGGACATGCACACTCTTAACTCCTGCTGTGTGACTTACTGAATGGAAACATGCATCTTTTCCTGGCAGGCTCACAAGAGGAGATGGATATGGTGACATGCACCATGCCAAAATTCATACTCCAGAGAAAAAAAACAAACAACCAAGGCAAACCTGCTCTTGAGGAAATTACTGCATTGCTGCTTGTTTTGCCCTTTCAAGAAACTCAGTGCACTGAGTAGTGTGCCAGGCTGTGTCACCAGCATGGCCAGAGTCCGTGAGGGGCAGTTTAATACAATAAATTCATGCAAAACCTCAGCTTTACTCATTGGGATTGGTCCCCATGGCTGCTTCTCTGATCGCTGATCACCTGGATTGAATCAAGGCAGGATAATAGAAAAAAAAACTCACAGAAAGAGTGGTTAAACATTGGAACAGGCTGCCCAGAGGCACCATCCCTGGAGGTGTTCAAAAGACAGGCAGGTGAGGATGGGCTGCAGGGAGGATGGTTGGACTTGATGATCTTAGAGATCTTCTCCAACCTTGGTGGTTCTGTGAGCCTAATTTGTCTTGAAAGCTTTAAAAAGTTCATCTGGAGCTGCCAGAGTTCTGTCTTCACACAGATCATCTGGGCAGTGGCACACAGACTGAGAAATGCTGACTGCAGCATCCTGGGGACTGTTGTGTGTATATGCTGTGTAGTGTGTGCCTGCAGATGTATAAGCAGATTTGCATCTTTGTGAGCATCAGTACAGGCACACAGCAACAAGCAGATTCACAGGTTTACTGTCAGTACCCTCACACAGCCAATCTGAGCCCAGTTATTTCTGAAATATTTTTGTGCTGGCAGCAGTGTCCACAGGTTCCATCACTGCTGTTTTCTGCAGAGACAGATCCAGCCCAAAGTGTGATAGCAAACATCCTCCTGTCTTTTTTGCAAGGTGCATCCAAAGTGTTGCTGTTCCAGCAGCTGTAATTCACAGGAGTACCACCAGCTCAGCTCAGCCAAGATCTCCATGCTGGAGTCTGAAGCACTGGGTTCTAGGCCAGCTCTGATCCACACCAGTTCCCTGGGGGGCAGAGATAGTGAATCACTTCAGAACTGCTCACAGACAATGCCTGTCTCTGCCCAGCTGCCTGTGTGGGTGTACACCCTCTGCACAGCAGCTGGTGAGTAGAGCAGGACTCAGCAACCACCTCCTGTGCCTACAGGAATGTTCAGAGGCCTTCAAGTGTCCTGTGAAATAGATACTTGTACCTATCATTACCTGTTGGTGCTTCTGGACCTCTCTGTGTTGGCAGTAGCACGATTCCTTTGGCTCTTTCCAGTGCAGACTCCTCAAGGGCTGCACTTTCCCCCATCAGCAGGCTCGGGGGGGTTGTGCTCCTCACATCAAGCACAGTGAGCTTTAAAGGATGCAAGTGGTGAAAAAGCAAATGCTTGGGTGTGTTCATGGGCTTCACATTTCCCTGGGGCTCTTTTTTGGGTGCCTTGGAGCTTTTGGAATAGGAAATTGCTCTTGAGAACCTGAAATGCAGTGGAAGAGCTGGAGGCAGAGGCTGAGGTGGTGCTGGCTGCCTGGGTTCCGTGTCCCTTCCAGCACTGAGGAGCAGCTCCCCGAGTGCAGGTGTCTGGAGGGGTTTCCAGGCTGTCCTGCACCTCGTGGAGATTCCCCTTCAAGGCCTCCTGGACTAAATATTTATTTTAAATATTTGGTGCTCTTGAATTCACTTTCTATTGAGGGTACTGTGCAACAGAACGTGACCATGCCTTGGCTCTGCTGTCCTTGTGGAACCAAACAGGATGTCCTGGTCCCCCATAACCCGGGCATTTTTCAGCAATGTCAGCTTGCAGCTTTTTTGCAGGATTACCCTCAGAGTGCTTCTAATTCCCCTGAGTGCAGCAACTCGAGAAAGAACTCGAATAAACGAGCAGAAATGTTGAAAGACACAAACCAAAGGATTTCTTCATACCAGTTTTGGGTTCACTCGTACTGCCATGGCCTCATTGCATCTCCTGGGGAGATTCACTGCAGAAAATGCACCCATCAGTCCTGCCAAGAGAACCAAGGGCACCAATTTTTTTTGCTTAAAATTCAAGGGTTTCCAGCTAAAATCATTTTGGTTTAGCATGGATTAAAAGCAAAATAGCTTTGTTGGAAGTGAAAAAGCACAGTGCCTGAGGAGCTGGTTTCATCCTAAAAGTTGTCATTAGCTTATTTTTTCTACAATGGGAGTATCAGTTTCATTTGGTGATGTCAAATTACAGAGCAAGATACAATTATGGAAAAATGAATGTTATGTGTGAAGGAGCTATCACACTGCTTACACTTGGAGGCAGGGCTTTGTCTTTGTTAAGGGCAGATGGTGGTGGGTTTGGAGCTGGGAATGTCAGCAGCAGCATCCTGTATGTGCTGCCCAACCTCTTCCCTCTGTCTCATGGCCTGGCAAAAAGTCTTACCCAGGAGTTAGTTTGGTTCTTGCTTCATCTTTACCAAACCTCAAGAAAGAAATCCCCATTTCACCCCAAAATCTGCATCCAGTGTGTGCATCCAGGCACACCCACCACATCTTTGGTGGTTTTACACCTGGAGCCACAACTCTAGTAATCATTTGGAGATGATTGTTGATTCCATCTCCATGTTAATGCACAGTATGAGGTCTCTGAGCCTCGCTGAAATAACTGGCAGTTGTTTTCCTGGCAATGCTTTCTTTTGCCAGAGGAGCTGTGGGATGTCAGCCTTTTGGTTGGTTTCCAGCAGTGCAGTTCCTGGGCTGCAGCAGCAGCTCTGCAGCCACCGAACTGGTGCCTGAGGTTTAAAGGTGCCAGTGGGTGACTCTCAGGCTCCCTCAGGCTCCATCCCGGCCTCACGCTCCAGCCTTTCCCTGGAGCCGCTTCCCCTGGAGCGCTGCCGCCCCCTCTGGGCACCTTCCCCTCAGCGGCCGCCGCCCGGGACACCCTCCCGGCTTCCCCCAGACCCCTCCGCCGGGGCAGCACCCCGCTCGCCCCACGTCCCGCCGGGCCCCGCAGAGTGGGGGGGACGCGACAGGGAAGGGACACGGGGGGACACGGGGGGACATGGGGGTACACAGGCCCCGGCGTCGCCATGGCAACGGGCGGCGGGCG